>CM059297.1:13772500-13786812 GCA_030340665.1 Neosalanx taihuensis
CCCCGTAACAGCAGGGGAACCTAGAGAAAGAGCTGACACACACACACACACAGCACAGCTGCATGTATGACTCATACAGTATAGACACGCACACACACGCACAGGAGCCTCACTAATTAGCACTGACAACACAGTGGGAACGACGGCCATGTGGCTGGTTTCACTGTAACAGCAGCTGCCACTACCGATCAACACTCTCACTGAGTGAGTGTGTGTGGGTGTGTGTTTGTGTTTGTGTGTGTGTGTGTGTGTGTGTGTGTGTGTGTGTGTGTGTGTGTGTGTGAGTGAGTGAGTGTTCGTGAGTGAAATGGAGTGGGGGATTTGAACAATGTGTGGGTGGTAGGGTTAAAGAGCAGCACTGAAATGGTGGGTTAAAAGACAGCCAGGCAGACAGATGATGATGTTTTTTTTCTTCCTCATCATACAATTCCACAGTCTGTGCCACACCTACAGTACCTCACCCACACAACACTCCACCCATAAAATAAACACAACCACAACAATGTTTGCACACCAACAACACATGTTAAAACAGCACACAGTGATTGTACACCACAGCCGACCACCAACACAGCAGAGATGAAGCCCAACAGTTATGACTGAGAGCCCAGTATCTCCACCTCCAAATACCGAATACCACAAATCCTTCTTGTGTTTACGTTGTAGTGGTTTCCTATACGTCCAACATGCAGTGATTCTGTAGCAAGTCCTAACATGCTGGTTATAAACAGTAATGTCATGTTTGAGAGAGGCACACGTTAAAACATGTAAGCACCACTGATGGCTCTAACAGTGTGTGTCTCTAGCATGTTCACTTCATGTGACTCAGGTGTGTGAATCAGATCAAGTTTCTCCAGTTTCCTCTTCTCCTTATCAGCTGCTGAATAAGACAGCTGAAGTGTACATCAGGCTACACGTACAACTAGACAAACCAGTTTGTTTGAAAATAAATTGCAAAGCTCAGTTTCAACCCCAAATCATGACATTCAATTTATTTATTTTTTATGAATCCAGGTGTTCATCTCTCATCTAAAATATGAATAAAATAATGGATTTGTTAAGGTTTTGTATAGAAACCTATAGGTTTGTGCTTTTCTTGATGAATGTCCTGCACAGAAAGAGCTTCTGGATGTTTCGCCTATCAATTTTCCTTTCAAGGATGATCCCATATTCCCATTTTATATGGTGGTTAAACAGCCAGTGGATGGCAGAATGGAGGGTCTGGGGTCCACTCAGACTTATTTAACTCAGGGACCGCAGGCTTCAAGAGGGCAGATTTGACCGTCAGTAAATTATTCAAGCAAATTCAGGCCTCCCATAATGTGCACTTAAATCTAATCTACTATCCATAAACAGCAGTTAGCCACAGAGACAATTCACTGGAGCTCAAAAACCTGAGAGAACATAACTCACACTAACTTTACACTGGCCCTCCTATATAGCCTGTGTTATAACCTGCTTATGACAATATCTATGAAATTATTATAATATTAAACCCCCCATGGATTACAGACAAGTAGCTTTGTAAACTGACAAGAACGACAAGTCTTTAATTTCCAATTTTTTACAGTCCTATAATGATGGTCTCACAGTTTCAATGCTTCAGACATTAGTGCTTCATTAAGCAATATGAACTATTCAACATATATTCAATATTAATTTAGCAGACACTTTAGATACTAAGAGCTATTTCAATGTAAGCAGATGCCATTCATCAACCCTCAGCCCAGAAATGGTCACAGCAATGACTGCTTTACTTTACCATGTGTAATTAAACGAACAGAACATTTTGTATCAGATCTTTTACTATTCAGAATAATCTGACTGCCCTGTTTTTCAGTAGGAGGACCTGACCAATGAACACTTGAACTTGAATTCTCCAATGAATCCAGATCACGGTCCATTTTAAAATAGTACATATAGTTTTAAAATAGTACATGCATACAGTGTGCAGCTCACCGTTTGCAGCCCCATGATGTCTGATCAATGCAGGGTTGATTGCAGTCAGAATCTCGTGCTGTGCGCCACCTTGCCCCTTTGCGCCAAAAGTAATCCGCGTGATTGAAGAATGACACTTTGGTCAACGTGAAGAAATGTGTTCGATGCGTGAAAAAACACTTGCCGTCACTTGGTATTTTCTAAGCTCTTAAGGAGCGGACGTTAAAAAGCACTTGTCCCGGTAACGGACTGCGCAGAGTCCGGCACACCCTCCCCTCATCACCCTCCCCTCATCTCCCTGGATCATACCCTCCCCTCATCTCCCTGGATCAGGCTTTGGAAACTGTGCTCTTCAAAGCAGGAGAAACAGTGTGTCACCTGTAAAATCATACACTAAACGTATTAAACGTTTCTTTTTTAAAGCTGCAGTGGGAATTGAAGCTGCATCAATTGCATCCTATCATGAGATGATGAGATAATAGACAAGACCCCAAACAAAACATCAGAGAATCCAGACACTTACTGTGCTTAGCAAGACCCACGAACTAACTCTGAACAAGGCTTAGAACATTCTCACAGAACTCCCCCCAATCTATCCATGACAGGCAAAGTCATGGATAAGTTACTGGACAAACAACAATTTCAAAGCTGACTTTCAACGGTTGCCATCCTTGCATGCCAGAATAGTATTGTTTATTTAGCCATTGAACATGTCCCATTGTTGAACTATTTGCTCGTGTTCTTGTTCGGACCTGCGCCTCACACAAGCACTATGAGTATTCACCCATCCTACACCCTGAAGGCTGCTGCCCGCCCACGGGTGAGCTGTGTTCGGGAACCCTGCTGGGCCAGGGGAGGGGGCAGGGCTGTGTCACCCCCAAGCAGGTGTGCCCTACACCTGTCACACACTAATGCTACTGGGAATGATTTCATCTAGAGATAAGGTGTTTAGGATACATTATGAAAGGTCTGGGTTTTCAAAAGTCTATCCTGAAACCCCTTTGTTCAGGACAAATCAGACACAAGTTCAAAGAAACATGATATCCTTTAAGAACCCGTCAAACATTTACATGAATTCAATTTACAGAATGAATGTGATTTCTTAGCATAGTTTTAGAAGTAACCTCCCTGGTCCTCTACCATGCATGTATGCCTCCTCTCTGTACGTAAGTTTTTTTTATTTCCACATGATGTAACACCACCACAGTGTGACTTCCTGTCACGTTCTACGCTTAATCATCATTAAGGCTGGGACAGGAACCAGAGCACCAGGAACAAGGTAGATGGCTGTCCTTGAAGCCCGGCAAAGAGCTACCCAATCCTGGGTAGGAGAGGAGCAGAGGGCTGGCTGGGTGGTAACTGTATTACAGTAATGTACTGGATTGTACATTTCCCCCACCCAGGCAGGTTTTTGGCCTAAGACCAGGTTAGAGTCACTGAAGCCTGCTGCATCAGCCCTTCTAAAACACTAGCTCAGATGGGTGTCCTGTGAGTAGACCATGTTTCTTTACCTACAACGCTAAACTGTGTCTTGCACAGTAAACAAGTCTGCGTCTCTCACAATCCAAAACATCTTTTAAAATGTCTTGGTGTACTTTGGAGACAGTGCCACTGTACATACATGGGCGGTTCAGGAATGTACAGCTTATTTTACTGTGGCCCATCCTGTACTGTGTCTCTAATAAACAGCTTTATCACACGGAGCGACGGTTCATCACTGTCCTGTTGATGTTGGAGGTCAAAGGTGATGAATTGGTCAGGTCCTGGTTCAAGGGCATCGGATATTCTAACAGGTGCAGCATTTAGACCTGAACGCCTGACATCTCCCTCATTTATCTAGGGCAGGGGTTGGCAACCCTGGTCCTAGGGAGCCACTGTCCTGAAGATTTTAGCTGTTTCCCTGCTCCAGCACACCTGATTCTAATGAAGGATCGTTATCAAGCTCTGTGGAAGCCTCATAATTACCGTCCATTAGAATCAGGTGTGCTAAAGCAGGGAAACATCTAAAATCTTCAGGACAGTGGCTCCCTAGGACCAGCATTGCCGACCCCTGACTTGGGGAGTTCCAGTTCCAAAGTTCTTTGTCAGAGGACCAGAGGTGCTGGTGGGTCAGACAAGTCTGCACCCCGTTTGAGTTCCACTCCACTGACACTGAGACCCGCCCTCTCCCTCAGGATCAAACCTGCCCCCTCCATCATCTCAAGGATCAGTAACAGCTACCCCCACGACAAGATAGCTATTATCTGGCGCCTGTGGCCTGCATACACCTCTGAGGAGCCCAATGAAATGTTGTCTGTTCATAAAGCAGTCACTCACAGCACAGCAGGACAGGAACGTTTTAGAGGGTTACGGGAATCACAACATCAAACCTTGTCACCACCCCATTTCAACATGCTGTAAATGTCAGAGCCAGTACCTGGACAGCTATGTGACTGCATTGTAAAAGACAGAGAGAGTTCTTACTGCTCTGTACTGTGCTGGTACTGGAAAACATCCTGATGTCTGTTTGACCTGTGTTTAACTGACAGCCTAAAACTGAACTTTAAAAACATCTGATAATTTGCAGATAATGTTTTATACTCATCTTGAATTTCCTTTGAAATGAGGCAATTTATTTGAGATTGAATGGGCTTGAAACTGACCTGGGTTTCCTATCAGCAGTGTGCCTTAAAAGAAATATACACATTTACATGTAACTAAACATCTTTAAATCAGGAATCACAACGTTTTATTGGGCTAGACTTTGTTTATTAAATACATTCCACTGAATTAGACGTCCAATCGTAATTTTAAGTTATTGTGCAATCTGTATTACCAAAGCAATTGCACAGCACATACTGTACACAATACCATTAATGATGACCTCACACTGGCCCCCGCAAATCAGTGACAGGTCAGTGTTATCTTTTGGTGTGGATGTGAGCAAGCCATTCTTCCAGGTCCATAAAAGGAGGGACACTGTTCCTGTGATCTGGTCTGGGCTGATCAGATTAAAAGTAAGCGGCAGACAGTGGGGTTTGTGGGTGAATCCCAGCGCTTTCAGGGTGAATGTTGCACCGTTCTGTGTCACCTCAGCAGAAAGAGCCCTGCTGTTGTCTCACCAGACCTCTGAGGTCGTCCAAGGTTTAACAATGTCACTCATGCAGAAGTGACCCCCCCCCACCCCCCCCCCCAAAAAAAAAGAGGCTCAGAGGCTTTTCTGTTTACCGGTGATCTGCAGGGGAGAGGAGGGGGGGCGGAGGGGAGGGGAGGGAGGCAACATGGCTGACGACTGCCCATAAAGATAGCTGTCTGCTGGGCACCATCAGTCACTCAGGGTTCCTGGATCAGTTTGTGGTCTGGGTTGGGTTGGCAGGCGAGGACAAGGACGAGGCAGAGGGGATGGGGAGGTGGGTGGGGAGGGGAGGGGGAGGAAGAGGGAGAGGAGGGGCAGTGGAGGAGGGGGAGAGGAGGGGCAGTGGAGGAGGGGGAGAGGAGGGGCAGGGAGAGGAGGGGTAAGAGGAGGGTGGGAATGGGAGGGGGAGGAGGAGGAAGAGGAAGAGGAGGAAGGGAAGAGGAGGAGGGGAAGGGGAGCAGGATGAGAATGGGAAGGGGAAAGAGAAGGAGGAAAGGAAGAGGAGGAGGAAAGGAAGAGGAGGAGGAAAGGAAGAGGAGGAGGGGAAGGGGAGGACGTTGAGGATGGGAAGGCGAAAGAGGAGGAGGAGGAGAGGAGAAGGGGAAGGAGAAGGACGTATCCAACATGGTACCTGCCTCTTCCCAGATGAGATCACTGGAATGTCAGTTCTCATCCGGATGTTGGGTCGTCAAGATGCAGAGGAAGGTGAACAGGGGTCGCAGTGGACACAGACAATGCTGACTTGGGACACGTTCTGGACGTCCGGCGACAGTCACCGCGTAAGCACACCATCACTCATCCGTCCCCTATTGGCTGGAAGCCATATGTCATTAGGGCTGTCATGGTAACATGGGAAGATAATGGTCCTGTGAGAGGATATGAGTTCCTTAGGAGGATTGGCTTGATATGTTATTTGTGGTGGCTGGTTTGACCTCTGAACTGCAGTTAGATTAAGATAGGATTCACCTTGATGCTCATGCAGATAAGGCAGACGCAGATGTCTATATCTGGCATGGCAGTCAAATACATGGAGAGCAGTCTGCAGTGTCTCTCTGTACTGGTGTCTCCCTGTACTGGTGTCTCCCTGTACTGGTGTCTCCCTGTACTGGTGTCTCTGTACTGGTGTCTCCCTGTACTGGTGTCTCTGTACTGGTGTCTCTGTACTGGTGTCTTTCTGTACTGGTGTCTCCCTGTACTGGTGTCTCCCTGTACTGGTGTCTCCCTGTACTGGTGTCTCTGTACTGGTGTCTTTCTGTACTGGTGTCTCTGTACTGGTGTCTCTGTACTGGAGTTCCACTGGTGTACTGTTGTTTTGTCTTGATGCTGTAGTAGAACCTTGGATTATTGACAATATATTTCTCACCTCAGTCACGGTCATGATAATAGAATAAATCACTATTAAGACCACCATCCAACAGCTTTAGAAACATGTTTTGGGAAGCATGTGTGTTTGGGTGTATCCATTTGATTCATTTAGGATCTAAATCTTTATCTTCAACACATTTCACCCTACAGACTACTGTGCTCATCCCAGTTACCACTTGCAGGCCTTAGCTACAAAAAAAACAGCCACAAATTTCCACCTGAGGACGGAAATACAAGGCCTGAACCTCAACAAGGTGAGACCCAGGACCTGGGGTTAGGCTGGGGGTCTTCAGATCTGCCCAGCACCCCACACTGGCATGTTGTCATGGTTACAGTAAAGTATGACCCTGACAGATAGGATGGCAGGTTCAGCTAAGATGCTGCTGTAGACATGCTAGCTGACCATTCTGTGGTTATGCCAACACAAGAAGGACTCTCTCTTCTTCCACATGTGTAATAACTCTGTTTTACACTAGTGAAATGAAACAGTCATGAGTGAATATACATATTACAGTATTTCTATAAGATGTTGTGCACTTTTGTCAATGAATACAGGGACATAAAAATGGCCCATGTAATTGTAGGATTTGACCAGCGTTTGAGCACCATTTGAGCTCGTTGTTTACCAACACGACACAGAGTCCATCCATTTGATCAGTCTGCAGTGAAGGGCACGACTCGTGAATTACCCAAGAGAAGTCCAGACCCCTGTCCATGTCTCATGGCGTGTCCCCGCCGTGGAGTTAGAAGAGTCAGGAAGAGAGAGCTAACAATGGGGTCTCCCAGCAATGAGCTCTCTAAACCACTGATTCTGGAAGCTCAACTTTCTCATGACATCTTATTCTGATTAATCCTCATTTGGCTCTTACACTCTGTGGGAGAGTCTGGCAAGGAGCCAAAGAACACTCACTACAAAACCAAGTGAGAAAGATGAAGGACGTGTGCCGAACTTGATCTAGTGGACTTAGGAGAACTCTGAAGAACCAAGAGAAGTCTCGTAACCAGAGCCAGAATGCTTAAATCCATTAAAACCATTTGAAGCATTCTTAAAGCATTCAAGAACATTCAAAATATCATTCAGGACCTATCAGAACCCTTCTCCAAAAAACATTAGAACCCTTCTTCAAAACCATCAGAAGCCTTGGTCCAACACCAGTAGAAGCCTTACTCCTGAATGTTTTGGAACAATAAAATAAGTAAACCAAGCTTGTTGTTAGTTAGTTGTTGTTAAGCTCTTCTGGGATGCAGGTCTTTATTCCTACCCTTAATGCACCACTCGGGTATAGACACTCTCCTTGCTTAAACCACTATACAGCAGCTCAGGGACATTAGACAGCAGCTTTGGCAGGGACTGAATGTAATATTGTTAATCTACTGAATGATAGCCGCAGTTTCATTTTACAAGCATCAATGGGCTGTTCATTGAGACACTGTTGGGGATTATCAATCTAAATGTATTTACTAATAAAGGGATTTGGTAAAACTTTAACTTTGATTGGAGCACAGCAGGTTTAAACTGCAGTATGCACCCAGTAAAAATGTTCTAACGATGCCCATGAAATAAAGTCACCAGTCTCCCTGCTGTTCAAGGCTGGGTCATGACCTCTCTGCCTGGCATGTGTTTGATAACGTCTGAGTAGGTTCATTATGGTCACATGCAAAAAACATAGCAAAATTCCACAAGGGTGAATTCACTGCTGCATTATCTCGATCGTTCGGGGTTCATATTTCAGCCCCTGAAAGGGTATTGGCAGTTGCTCTGTGGTGAAATGTTTGAGGAACATTATTCTAGGACAACATGCATCATGTTGTCATGATAGCTGATAGGTGTTTAGAGATATAGCCACTCTCAGAACAGCGTTTTGTTTTCATGTCACGGAGAAACAGTTGAACAGTTTGACACCTCATAAACTACCTCACAACCCAGTTTCTAAACATCCTTCTCAAAAGCAGGATCATCTTGGAATTATCTGTCACTCTCTGCTGAATACGTTCACTTTCTCACGTTTAAGGTACATAACAGGCTGGATATTGTCAAGGTGATTCACCAACTTCACAACCTTCAGGAAGGATGTTGATTGTCACTACTCATGTGTGTTCTTTCCCGCTGGAGAGATGTGGACCTGTCAAGGTTGCCATGTTGATTTCCTCTTCGACAGAGAGTCGTTTATCGATCCAGCCCCACCTGATGCAGGTGCTCTGCCCCCCCTGATGCAGGTGCTCTGCCCCCCCCCGATGCAGGTGCTCTGCCCCCCCCCGATGCAGGTGCTCTGCCCCCCCTGATGCAGGTGCTCTGCCCCCCCTGATGCAGGTGCTCTGCCCCCCCCTGATGCAGGTGCTCTGCCCCCCCCTGATGCAGGTGCTCTGCCCCCCCTGATGCAGGTGTTCTGCCCCCCCCTGATGCGGGTGCTCTGCCCCCCCGATGCTCTGCCCTGGAGCTCTGCTGTGGGGAGTTTACAGCAGCTCTGTGTTTGGTTAGGTCGGTATCTCCAGACGGAATGTCAGTATGTCGTCCAGTCAAGGAGAGTGCACTATGTTAGTGTGTGTTTTTGTGTGCATACAGACGTATGGGTATGTGTGCTTTTGTATGCATGTGAATGTATGTAAGAGTGTGTGTTTGAATGTGTGTGTGTGTGTGTGGGGGGGGGGGGGGTGATTGTTTAACTACCCTTGTGGAGTATTTAAACATTTATTTGGGCCCCACAACTTCCAGTGTTATTTCCAACCAACATAGCAAATGAAATAAAGTCAAATATCAAGCTTTGCAGTTGTGTGTTTCTGACAGTATTCAGGTGTGTTCAGGTTGTCATGGAGGTTGTCATGGAGCGGTCTGTTTCCCAGGCAGTCTGCACCCCTACAGTCTGTTCCAGGTGCTTCCAGAGACGCACACACGCTCGATCCTTCCCACCTCTCCATCACAACACAGAGCTGCTTTGGAAAGCTCTGGATGTTTTCTCACCCAGACAGAAGTATGAGGCTTTTTGAGTGTGTGTTTGCAACCATTAGACTGCTAATCGCATTATAGCTCAGTAGAAGCTTAGGCCTTGTTGTGGCTACGTGGAATACAATGAGGTGGCTAATCACAAATTAACCCTGTCCTTAATGAACCCAGACCAGGTCAGGAAGGAGGGATAGAAATGGTCTGTTTGGGAAGTCAGGTAGCTGAGTGGTTAAGGGCGACGGTCTGGGGGTCAGAAGGTTGTTAGTTTGATTCCTGCCTAAGGCAACATGACGTTGTGTCCTTGGGCAAGGCACTTCACCCTACTTGCCTCAAGGGGGGATGTCCCTGTATGTGCTGTAAATCGCTCTGGATAAGAGCGTCTGATAAATTACTCAATGTTTGTTGACAAACTTGGCTTGATTAAGGTCCATGAGACCACAGAAAGTCTTTCTTCAATCATTGTATTTATTATTGCAAGTTGTACACTTTAATTGGGAGTCAATTTAAAACTGACAAATTGATTCATGTGGTTTCATTAAGGTCATTTGAAGAGTGTTGACTTGGCATCGTTCTGCGTGTCATTGCCTCATGACGACCAATGGCAAAATGACTGTAAATATAAAGTCCTTCATCAAGGTGGGAAAGCTCACTGCTCTGTAGAATGAATGAACCATCCATGAAGCTAATGAACTTGTCATCGTCATCAAACTCATTTCCGTAGAAATGCCCTTGTTGACTAAGCAGGCTTATGCCAGTCTGTGTGTGCAGTTTACCCCTGTTGATGCACACACTCCTCGCTCTCGCTAAGCACCACACACACACACACACACACACACACACACACACACACACACACACACACACACACACACACACACACACACACACACACACACACCCTGACCACACACACACTACAGACACACACACACATTAGATTCCCCCACCTTGGCCTGTTCCATGCACATTTTCATGTGACTAGAATTAGCAGGCTGTTGATTCATTGGCGGATGAAGGACTTGTGACTGTGCCAGCCCGGCGCCTCTCTCTCTGGCCTCACACCTCTGTAGGCTGCTGCTGCTGCTGGGACTGAGGCCAGGATGAAGAGGAGGTGAAGGAGGAGGTGAGGGAGGAGGTGAGGGAGGAGGTGAAGGAGGAGATGAAGGAGGAGGTGAAGGAGGAGGTGAAGGAGGAGGTGAAGGAGGAGGTGAAGGAGCTAGATATCAGAGAGATCATTCCACAGCTTTGTGTGTGTGTGTCTGCTGGGGGTCTGTGTGTGTGCAGGGGTGGAGAAGGAGAGACAGGTAGTGACTGAAAAAGAGACACAGACAGAAGGAAAGAGAGACAGGTAAAGAAAGAGAGAGAGACAGGAAGAGAGATAAAGAGAGAGAAGTGCAAGAGAGAGGGCAGTGTGTTTCTCAACTTACGTGTCTTCTGACGGGCCCTGTACTCATCCCTCCCCCCCATGCACACAACCACACACTCACACACACGCACACAACCATGCACCAGTATTGATGGATGGATGGCTGGAAGACATCTTGCCATTCTGCAGACTGGACAATTATCTGGCCTGTAATATCACCTCCATTATTCTGAGATGAAGATGAACAAACTATTGGCACATTGGCAGTAGTGGATGTAAGGAGAATGTAAGGTCAAGCTCTTCATCCCTTCCTCCTGCCATCCCTTTATCTATCCCTACCTCTCCCTCCCTTTCTCTCCCTCTCCCTATCTTTCCATCCAGTCCTCATTCACCCCTCCCTCCACTCCCTCTCCCCAACCTTGTCAACTGTCCCCTCCTTCCCTCCCCTCCCTCTCTTACAGTCCCTGAGATAGCCTGGCATGCCTGACATGCACACTTCAATATTATTCCCTGTTATTAATGGCCCTGGAGTTGGAGGTGGAAGGGGGCCGTGGAGGACAATGGTCCGAGATGCAGGGCACTCTTCCTGGGCCGACTGTGGGGAGTACACCCCTGGTGGTGAAGGCTGGGTGGAAGAGAAGAGAGTGGGGGAATGCTGGATGACATGAGTGAGGTACAGATGGGAGAAAAGGATGGAGGTGAAGGGGGAATAAGAGAGAGTGATTGGTGATAAGGTGGGTGTGATGGGAAGGGCACACTGTCAAGCACAACAGTGTACTGTAATGAACAGATGGATAGCATCATACAGGTCCTATAAATTGCATTGTGTGGGATGCTTGTTATTGCACTGTAAACCCACACGTAAATCTCAACCTTGTAAAGCAATCGTGTTCTTCAATTAGACAGAGTGAAAGCTGTCTTTACCTCCCTTCCAGACTCCCTCTCTTTCTCTCTCTATTTGTCTCTCTCTCTCTCTCTCTGTCCTCACTATCTCTCTCTCCTTGTCTCTTTCTCTCTTTGTCTCTCTGTCTCTGTCTCTCTCCTTTTCTCTCTCTATCTATCTATCTATCTATCTCTCTCTTTCCCTCCCTCCCTCCCTCCCTCCCTCCCTCCCTCCCTCCCTCCCTCCCTCCCTCCCTCCCTCCCTCCCTCCCTCCCTCCCTCCCTCCCTCCCTCCCTCCCTCCCTCCCTCCCTCGCTTTCTCTCTCTCACCTTATATTTTCTATTGTTTTCTATAATTTTCAGGTTCTAGTCTGGGAAGCCTAGATTACAGCACACCAGCCCAAGATTAGATTTAAAAAATGCTAATATCTATATGAAACATTAAATGTATAAAACATCTTTCCTGACTTGATCATAACATTATAGAACCCAACCGATTGGCTACCACTCTTTGCTCTTGCCTCGCCTGGCATCCACTGTCACTTCCTGTCCGTGATGCTGCTTCCTGTTTGTCTGCGCTCAAGTCACAGTATGAGAGTGAGGACATTTTAGGAATGTCTTTGATCTTCCTGGTTAAGGTTTACTATTAGAGAGCCGTGAGCCTGAGGAGTAATCCTCTTTAATGCCCCAGCAGGAAATGAAAGCTAATATTTCTTTAGGATTTGAAAGGCGGCATTACACTTTTATTGTGGGAAGGTATTACGGACTTAAATCTGACAGATGATTGGCTGCTGATTCTGTTGTGTGAATGGTTTGGAATGCAATTAGAGAGCCTTTTTTGGACTAAATAATATGGATATAGATATTGAGAAAGCTGATATAGACATACTGTAGACAGTGACTACCAGAAGTATAAAGAAAATATTATTAGTCTTTATGCAAGCACAACAATATATAAATACAGTATTAGTATGCTATCTAGTCAGAATCTAAAACAATATGCATCATGTGCTTTGTGTTGAATGGCAATACAGTTAATAGTATACAGACAGTATAGTTCATACGATATTCTCAAGACAAATTTTCAAGAAAAGCTAGAAATCGTAAGATTATACTGCGTTAAACATGCAGTGTTTCAAGTGTATCATGCACAGCCCACCACTGTGTGAAACCATTCAGAGAGTGGCTATATGTACAGTACAACCAGTAAACACAGTGACTGTATTCCAGGCAGCCTTAGAAGCACATTACCTTTTATGATGCAGAGCTGGAGGAATGGTCATAACACAGACATGCAGTGTGTTCATGGGTGCATCGTTTTGTTTTGAAACACAATAAATCAACATTATGAATGGTTTGTAACAGCCTTATGCTGCACTATGGGCTGTTAGGTGTGTGTGTGAGAGAGTGAATGTGTGTGTGTACTGTTTATGTGTGCCTTTTGTGTACTGTTAGACCAGTGTGTGTGCTTAATTTTTACAGACAGCAGGTTTCACATTGCCATTAAAACCCCAGCAGCCTCTCGACCATCTGCTCCAAATACCTGCCTGGCCCCGCCTCCTCACCCCTGGCTCATCACGGAAACAGGAAGTGATGCGTGAGGAAAACAACACACACATCATTTACGCATGCAATGCACCTTTAGATTTAGTAATTTAGCAGACGCTCTTATCCAGAGCAACTTACAGTAAGTACAGTGACATTCCCATTGAGGTAAGTAGGGTAAAGTGCCTTGCCCAAGGACACAAGGTCATGTTGACACAGCCGGGAATCAAACTGGCAACCTTCTGATCACTAATCCGACACACTAACCACTCAGCCACCTGACTCCAGTGCAGATTGGATGTGCACATTGTAAACTGCCCCTCCCAAACCAGGGAAGACTGGACAAAGATCTGCTGCTTCTGGAATCTTAGGTTTGAGGTTGTTCATGGAGAAGTAATGGTTGGGATAGAAAGATCCAGAGAAATCCATGCTGTGTTTACACTCTCATTCTATCCTCCGTGATCTCCAAACAAAATGGGTTTCGATTAGTTGAGTTTACCTTGCAATCCCATTTGGTTCAATTCAATATGTTAGTACCCTCTATCTGTGTACAGGGCAAGGTGGCTTTGGGACTGAGGAGGTTGTATTCCTGACAGGAGTGTGTGTGTTTGGACTGAGATACTGAGGGTGTGGACAGACCTCACTAGATACTGTTCCTCCCAGCAAGCACACAGTTAGACTATACACCCACAAAAGAGTAGGATCCATTTCTCTCTTCTATCACCCTTCTCTCCTTCCACCTCCCTGTCCTCTACCATCTCCTCCATCTCTTCCTCCTCTTTTCCTCCTCCCTCCTCCTCCCCCTCCTCCCCCTCCCTCCTCCTCCCTCCTCCTCTCCCTCCACTCCCACATTCTCCACCCTTCCTTCTTCAGCCTCCAAACTGCTACTACTTGCGTCCCCCTCCCCCCCTCCCCCCCTCCCCCTCCTCCCCCTTCTCCCCCTCCCTCCTCCCCCTCCTCCCCCTCCCTCCTCCCCCTCCCTCCTCCCCCTCCCCCTCCTCCCCCTCCCTCCTCCCCCTCCCCCTCCTCCCCCTCCCTCCTCCCCCTCCCCCTCCCCCTCCCCCCTCCCCCTCCTCCCCCCCTCCCCCCCTCCTCCCCTTCTCCCCCTCCTCCCCATCCTCCCCCCTCCTCCCCCCCTCCATCTCTCTCATCAACCAACA
>CM059297.1:13786880-13804380 GCA_030340665.1 Neosalanx taihuensis
ATACCGAGAAGCCAAGCGTGTGTGTGTGAGTAGCATCTAGATTTACACACATAAAGCGTGGGATTGGACGAGGCAGGCACCTCACGTACGCCTGCACATGTCTCCTTCTGTGTAGAAGCGTGTGAACTCTGCAGTGTTGTGATCAAGTGCTTGGAACCCCCACGTTCTCCCCCCCCCTCCACTAGAAGCAGATATAATAAAACCAGGTTCTGGAATGGAATCATGAAACATGATTACATGAACTACTCAACCATAGAACTGTGTAAGGCTGTTGCCAGCAAGCAGGGGCAATATGAAAATAAAGAACATGTTTAGATATGGACTGACTCCTGACAGGAAATGACTCCAATACTTCATCCTGGCTGTTTCCACACAAGCGGGCCCGTCTCATTCTGAGGGAATGTCGGAAGAATGACGAACGCTCCGGGGTGACTTTTCACCTTGTCTATGGTGTCCTAAAAAGACCAAACAGAGCGAGGACGACGTTTGAAAACTGCATTTTTCAGGGACTAATGAATGAAACAGGTTTGAGCAATCTAACTGTCCAGTTTTCACCTGGCCTTTCTAGCCAACCCATTTCCTGACCCTTAGCACAGTCAATTCAAGCCAACACTCTCCTTATTTAATCTGTACATACCCTGTATATTCTGATTATACTTTCATAATATGTATATTCTGAGTATACCCATATTTATTATATTCTGTTGTTAATAACTGTTTTGCACTTCTGGTTGGATGCTAACTGTATTTCGTTGCCCTGGACTTGTACCTGTGTAATGTCAATAAAGTTGAATCTAATCTAATCTAATCTAATGCAAGTCTAAAATACTGCTTCAAAGGAATATCAAAACATTAATTTAATTTCTGTCTCATTCAATCTCAGCTTTCTTCAAAACAAGTGAGTCAGTCACAGGAAAACACCCACTCAATGTGTCGACTCCATGGTCTGATTGATATGCAGAATTACAGCGAACTCACCAAAGCAAAATGTCACAAACGCAGAATAGTAACAGAACTGAACACATTAAATGTCTGAATCCAGCTCACTGCCTCGTCTCAAGAACTTCATCACAATGGTGACATCACAGGTGGCTCAGCAGGGTAAGGCATTGGCCGCATGATCGGAAGGATGTGAGTTTGATTCCCGGCTGTGGCTATGTGATGTTGTGTCCTTGGGCAAGGCACTTCACCCTACTTGCCTCAGGGGGGAATGTCCCTGTACTTCCTGTGAGTCACTTTGGATAAAAGCGTCTGCTGAATGAGGTATTATTATTTTTATGGATGCAAGCAGACTTCTTCTCAGACAGTGTTGGACTCCAAAACATGTTTTTTTGTTGACATCAGGGTTTCCCAGATGGGCTCAGTCAAGCACCTGGTATTCAGAGGAGAAGGATGTTGTGTTATTAGTGTCATGGCTGCAGGCAGAAGCCCAGCAAGGCGTGCAGAAGATGGCACATGCAGGAACCAGGTGGGGGGATTTGAACCGTGGTCGTCACCATACACTCCTTAACTCTAAAGGCCTCGGTCCTTCAGCCCAAACCCAAAGGTCTCCAACCAGGACCCCTCTCAACCCCCCCGGCACAGTCAACAAACCACCTCTGCTGCATCTGCTAGGGCTGCTGTCTGTGGGCGGGGCTGCTGTCTGTGGGTGGGGCTGCTGTCTGTGGGTGGGGCTGCTGTCTGTGGGCGGGGCTGAGCTTGTGTGTGCTGTGTTATTACTGGCTGTTTCAACTGAGGCTCTGTGCTGACAGACTTACCGGCTGTTTCAAAGGAGAACGCTGACAGACTGATTTGACTCTTGCCTGCCGAGTGGACATATATTTGTCAACAGTCCGCTCACACTCGTCAACAGTCTGGAAGATGTGCATTTGGTAGCAGCCAGTTCAAACTCGCCAAAATTAAAGCTTGACATGCACAAGCAAGCACACCAAACAAATACACACACACACAGACACACACAATCCAATCACATGATCAGAACATCTGTTACACGGCCTCACAATTTTCAACTTGATATGGCGGAACAGACAATGAGTCGATCGACATTAAACACCGTCAAACTGTTGATGCTCAGAACATTCACACAATCGGAGAGAGAACATGTGATCTGCAGAACTCCAGGACCAGAGCTCCATACAGTAGGAAACACAAGCATGGTTTGAAGTATAGCTCAAGATTGTGGATCATCATTTCAAAACTGACATAGACGTATCCCACAGATGCATAAAGATAGAGCATCACATGAATGGCCAGTGTCCAGAAGAGTTTCCCGTTTTAATTAATAGTTTTATTCATGTGTTCTTACCCATGTAGCTTGAAACATTTCTGGTTGAGCTCTTTATCTCTGCAGCCATTCAGAGCTGGTGTGGATGTTTGATACTAAAGGATTTTACCCCGAGGCTTTCAAAAGTACTGATCTAATGTCTGAGGATATTATATTTAATTCACTGCACTTCACACTACAAACACCAAATAGAAAGTACAGCAGAGGATCAACCAGAAAAAGTAAAACAGGCATCATTTATACCTTATTTTTTGTTGGTTTACTTATCGTGTTTATAGTTTGTGATCCTGTTTTATTGACGATCCAATAAAGTCTCAATTTTGACGCTCTAATTCTGTCAATTTCCTTTACGGATACAACGTTGTACAATGTAATATCACAAAGACACATGTGCAACAGACACACACACATGCAACAGACACACACACATGCAACAGACACGCTGTCACACTCCCCAGCCTAGCTGCAGGAGGGGCCGTACTGTTGTCCCCTCATGGCAGCTCTCACAGCTGGAGTCTCATTGCTGTTCAGACAGGGGCCCGGGGTCCCAGCGAACAGCAGCAGGCTCCTAATGATGACTGCCTGCAGCACCAGCTAACGCCATTAGCATTGTGACCGATGCTCTTTTGTAAAGCTCTCTCTTGGAAGTTGCTTTGGATTAAAGCGTCTGCTAAATGAATACATGTAAAGGTTTGCTGATGACACAGGCCCACACATGTACCCTCCATCCTCCACCCTCCATCCAGAGTGAAGGCTGGCCGATCTTACTGTTCATTATAAAAAATGTCTCTGTACTTGCTGTAAGTTGCTCTGGATAAAAGTGTCTGCTAAATGAATATTTATTTATGTCGTTACCGTGGGTTCTCTCTGGGCACTCCGGCTTCCTCCCACCGTTATATGACAAGACATGCATGTGGTAGGTTAATTGGCCACTCCAAAAATCACCCCTGGTGAGTGAATGGTTGTTTCTATGTTGTCTGTAACTAGCTGGCCCCAGTCCAGGCTGTACCCTGCCTAAGGCCCGAAAGTAACTGGGATACGCTCCAGTCACCCGTGACCCCTAATGGGAATAAGCGGCACCGCTAATAAGCGCTAGATAATGAATGAATATGTTGACGATGGACCGTCCTTTAATGAACAAATGCTCAATTACTATAAACTGCTCTGAGTCACCCTCTCATTATCCCCTCCCTTCCTCTCTATTTTAATCCCTTTTATTCTAACGGACCAGAAAAGCAGTACCACAGATTGGTTGGGCCAACAATTCACAAACAGCCTTGAATGAAACTTTTGTTTGTTTGTGTTTGATCTGAGTTTCTTTCACTCAGCAGGGACAACAACACTTGCTATGTTTCGGGTGAGGCCCTGTTGATGAACACTGCATTGTTAAAGGGTCAGAAAGTAGGGTCGTCTATGGAAGCACCACAGACCCAGTGATGGGGAACCAGCTCTTGGTGGTAATGAGGGCTGCTGTCCCCTGAATCCCTCCAGGCAGAGCCCCTCTCCTGTCCCTCTCCTGCCCCTCTCCTGCCCTTCTCCTGCCCCTCTCCTGCCCCTCTCCTGCCCCTCTCCTGCCCCTGCCCCTCTCCTGCCCCTCAGGCCCCACTTCCATCACACTGTCTGAGCACCACAAAAGGCATGGATGACCCGTTGTCCTGGAGGTTGAACTGGAGCCCCATCTTCTCTGAGCATGTGTCTTCTCTCGTTAAATTTGGGATCCTTGGATCATTCTGAAGACTTTTTATCCCTGTGGAGAGCTGGTCAAACAAACCTCGGCTCAGCGGTTGACATTGTGACATTGACAAGTTGTCCTAATAGCTATAAATGACAAGTTCAGTTAGAATATCTAGTAGAGCTGAGACACGAAGACGTTTCTGCTGGTCAACAAGGTGCAGCATCAGGACAGGGAGGGAAAGTTTTGTCTTGATTTGACTTGTCTGATTAACCAACCAAGCTCCATAGTAAAGGATGGTTCCACACACACAGTGTCTGGACCAGAGGAAAACCGCTTAGCAGGAGAGGAGAGGAGAGGAGGAGAAGCAAGGAGGAGCGATGTGAGGAAAGGACAATGGAGGAAAAGAGGTCAAAAGAGAGGAGAGAGGAAAGTAGAAGGAAATAGGTGAGAAGGGAGGAGATAAAAGGAGAGGAGAGAGAAGAGAAACAAGCAATATTACTGGTCACTGAGCGTGAAGTAGGCTGGACTAACACAACTAAATCAGACGTCCCTGGATGGTCCTTTCTCCATGAACCTGCCCGGGAGGAGTAAATCTCACAGGCTTTACTGCAGGATGGAACATAAAGGCCTAATGCCTCTCATAGGAACAATCACACGCTTTAAATGGCCAATAAAAGTCTGCAAAAAGACACAAAGATGAGAAAGCAGGGAGTGAAGACAGCATTCATATGATAGTAGAGACAGACAGAGCCACGTAATATACTGTCACTACACTGAAGCTAACTAATCGACTAATCAGCTGATAAGTAATTAAACTGATTGACCATCTAGCTAGCCAAGACATACAGACATTCAGTTGACCAGAGTCCCGAGAACACACACCCTTTAAAACATTGTGAGTGTGAATGTCAGAGGTAACCACAGATTGGTTGGGCCAGGTTGTGCTGTTTGGGGGAGGATGGGGGAGGATAGGGGGAGGCTCTCCTGCCCTCATGTTCTCCCCCAGCAGAGTTCCTCCTTCACGGTCCCCTCAGCCCATCAACCCCAATCGATGGTCGTTCTGATAGCCAGGAAAGGTGAGTGTGGTGTGCAATTAATGTTGTGCGTGAACCATATGTGTGTATGTGGAGGGGCCACTAATTAGGATTCATTATACTCTTTCGAATATCTCCTCTGTAGACATCCATCAATCAATCTAACCTCCTTTTCTATCTCAGACCCCCCCTCCTGGCTCTCTGCCTACCCATCATTTATCTCCTCTGGGTACCTGCATCCATTTTCTCCTCCATATAAAAAGACACATTAGAAGTGTAACTGGAAGCTGGTCAGATACCTGCTCCAGTACTCCAAGCCAACAGGAAAATGAGAGAAAGAGAGAGAATGAGGGCCAGAGAGAGAGAGAGAAAGAGGGGCAGAGAGAGAGAGAGAAAGAGGGGCAGAGAGAGAGAGAGAGAGAGAGAGAGAGGTAAACAGATAGATGATGAAAGAAAGACAGGAAGAGAGAAAGATGGAGAAAGTCTGTATATCTGGCGACACCTACTGCTCTACGTGTTCATCAGGTGGGATTTCTTGTTGAATACTCTGCCCCCATCTGCTGGTTCTACACTGAACTAACAGGCTGGGGAAACTGTCTCACGTCTGTGTACAAAACACCAGTTTCATACCGATTATCAGGGGCGTCGTTCAGCTGATAATTAAACTGATTGACCCCCCTAAATAATTATCGGGATTATTATCGATAATTAATAACAATTAAATGTACCTTCTCTCTTTCGACAAATATTTTTAAATTCGAAGGTTTGACATGTTGTGTTCCCGTGTTGTGTTCCCTGTGTTCTGCCACAGGGAGGGCAGGGTATCTATTTCTCTAATGGAGGACACCTTTCCGCAATTAATTATTAAATACCGAACAGGTAGTCTAGTAGAATATTCAAACTATTGACCATTAGCCAAGTTTGAAGAAAGTAACTTTGTTAAACCGACACCCAAGAAGCTATAGGCCTACAAAAATGGCAAATTCAATCAATGTTTCAATCTAATTGTGTATAACAGTATATCCATTAACCCAGCCCCTTGTGCTGTTTTCCTAATGGTTGGCAAGGAGTCAGCGAAGAGAGGCTGTTGCTATAGTAACAGCAACGCAGAGCAGACGGTCACCGGTGAGAGAGAGAGAGAGAGAGAGAGAGAGAGAGAGAGAGAGAGAGAGAGAGAGAGAGAGAGAGAGAGAGAGAGAGAGAGAGGTATAGGTGTTGTTGTGGTCGCTGGTTGTCTGAATGTGGAGCGGTGAAGGGAGATCGAGGTGCGAGGGAGGTCGGAAGAAGAAGGGTGGCAGAGAGAGAGCGTTTGCGTCCCAAGACAGAGAGATGTCGGAGAGAATCGCCTCCTGCGGGAGCCTGTACGACAGCGCGTCTCTCCTGCTTCAGTACTGCAACGGTAAGTCAGTCACCTATGGCAAGACCCTCCCTTTAAAACCTCGTCTCACCGCTACCCTACACATTCAGGTAGAAATAATCATATTATACTGCCAGATGTGGTTATCTCTGATAGGTGACTTGCATGCATGTGTAGACTGCCACCTGTGTAGAGCAGCCTGGAGCTACAGTCGTTCAGGTAGACCACCTTCATGTTAGTCTACATTTTCAGAACAGACCATAATATCATGTAACCAAATGAGCTTCTGTTACTGGCTGAATCATTTACTGTGCTGTCCAACCTGTGGAGCGATGCCATGATGCTGACCGCAGTCCTACTTTGGCTAGTCACATTTTCCTATTGGAGCCTAGTATTCAAATGTTATTGAGTCATTGTATTACAGGTATTTACCTATCAAGATATAACTTTTCAGTATCAGCATCTTTTATTTAAGAATGACCAGTGGGGCGATCACATGACAATGCCCCTGGTAAGATCTGGATCTTCACATGTCAGGTTATCGTTACTGAACTGAACTAACTGTGGAGGAAATGATCTGAAAACGTTATGAAAATCAAAGGATATGCAGGATTAGATATACTCTATGTACATCATGCATGTGTATTGTTTCAACAGGGCCTTAATCTGGTAGATGCTCCTGTGCCCTAGACTACACTACACACTACACACTACACACTACACTACACACTACACACTACACACTACACACTACAGACTACACTACACACTACACACTACAGACTACACTACACACTACACACTACACACTACAGACTACACTACACACTACACACTACACACTACACACTACACACTACACACTACACTACACACTACACACTACACACTACAGACTACACTACACACTACACACTACAGACTACACTACACACTACACACTACACACTACACACTACACACTACACACTACACTACACACTACACTACACACTACACACTACAGACTACACTACACACTACACACTACAGACTACACTACACACTACAGACTACACTACACACTACAGACTACACTACACACTACACTACACACTACACACTACAGACTACACTACACACTACACACTACAGACTACACTACACACTACAGACTACACTACACACTACAGACTACACTACACACTACACACTACAGACTACACTACACACTACAGACTACACTAAACACTACAGACTACACTACACACTACAGACTACACTACACACTACACACTACAGACTACACTACACACTACACACTACACACTACACTACACACTACACACTACACACTACACACTACACACTACACACTACAGACTACACTACACACTACACACTACAGACTACACTACACACTACACACTACACACTACAGACTACACTACACACTACACACTACACACTACACACTACACACTACACACTACACACTACACTACACACTACACACTACACACTACAGACTACACTACACACTACACACTACAGACTACACTACACACTACACACTACACACTACACACTACACACTACACACTACACTACACACTACACTACACACTACACACTACAGACTACACTACACACTACACACTACAGACTACACTACACACTACAGACTACACTACACACTACAGACTACACTACACACTACACACTACAGACTACACTACACACTACAGACTACACTAAACACTACAGACTACACTACACACTACAGACTACACTACACACTACACACTACAGACTACACTACACACTACACACTACAGACTACACTACACACTACAGACTACACTAAACACTACAGACTACACTACACACTACAGACTACACTACACACTACACACTACAGACTACACTACACACTACACACTACAGACTATACTACACACTACACACTACAGACTATACTACACACTACACACTACAGACTACAGACTACAGACTACAGACTACACACTACAGACTACAGGACTACAGACTACACACTAAAGACTACAGACTACAGACTACACACTACAGACTACAGACTACAGACGACACACTACAGACTACACACTACAGACTACAGACTACACACTACAGACTACAGACTACAGACGACACAATACAGACTACACACTACAGACTACAGACTACACACTACAGACGGACACACTACAGACTACACACTACAGACTACAGACTACACACTACAGACGACACACACTACAGACTACACACTACACACTGGAATCCAGTTCCTCCATATTGACTGACAGGTGGTAGAACAGTGGGAGTTTGGGGAGTGCTGGGTGGGGGTGGTGGAAGTGGGGGTGGGGGTGGGTGTGGTGGAAGTGGGGGGTGGGGGTGGGGTGGTGGAAGTGGGGGTGGGGTGGGGGTGGTGGAAGTGGGGGTGGGGGTGGTGGAAGTGGGGGTGGGGGTGGTGGAAGTGGGGGTGGGGGGTGGTGGAAGTGGGGGTGGGGGTGTCTGGGTCCTCAGAGTCTATCTAGGGGGCAGGTCACATGACCAAACCAGAAGTTTCTTGTCCTGTACTTCCTCTGTGGTTTTTACAGTGGTGATTGTTGGTGTGGTATCTGTCTGTCAGGATGTCTGTCGGTGTGTGGCAGCTAGCCAGTCTGTAAATCAGTCTGTGTATTTGTGAGCTGGTGAATCAGTCTGTCAGTCAGACAGTGCAGTCAACAGGTCTGTCCTTGACAGCCAATAGAAGCAGGTCCAGGCTTAACCAAGGCATTGACCATCTGTTTGACAGCCGGGAAGCATGTGGAGTCTGTCTGGTCTGAATCACACCTGACACCTCCAGCTCCCCCACCCTCCTGGCTCCCAGCTCCCCCACCCCCTGGCTCTCAGCTCCCCCACCTCCCTGGCTCTCAGCTCCCCCACCCCCCTGGCTCCCAGCTCCCCCACCCCCCTGGCTCCCAGCTCCCCCACCCCCCTGGCTCTCAGCTCACCCACCCCCCTGGCTCTCAGCTCCCCACCCTTCTGGCTCCCAGCTCCCCCACCTCCCTGGCTCTCAGCTCCCCACCCCCCTGGCTCTCAGCTCCCCCACCCCCCTGGCTCTCAGCTCACCTGGCCCCTGGCTCTCAGCTCACCTGGCCCCTGGCTCCCAGCTCCCCCACCCCCCTGGCTCTCAGCTCACCTGGCCCCTGGCTCTCAGCTCACCTGGCCCCTGGCTCCCAGCTCACATGGCCCCTGGCTCCCAGCTCACATGGCCTGACATCCAATCCTGGCAGGCTGGCGTTGGGGAGAGCCATCTCACCCTCCCTGTACAGGGCTGGTTCACATTGCTGCTGTGCAGACTGCTGTCAGCCTCATACAGAGTTATAGGCCTCGCAAGCGCTTCCTGTGTGTGTTTGTGTGTGCGTTTGCGTTTGTGTGCTTGCATAGGTGTGTAGTACTGTTCCATGTCAAGTACTGTGAAGTACATATGTGTGTAGTACTGTAGTGTGTTTGTAGGTTAGTGCCTTCTGCTCTCTGCATGAGTGTGTGTGTGTGTGTGCAGGTGATTGTGAGGGACTTTGATCCCAGTTTGATATTGTTTCCTGTCCTGGTAGTTGTGGTACTGCCTGTGCATCCTATCACTGCACGCGTGTGTTGATGTTTCCTTTTTAGTTTTCCTGCGTGGGGGTATGCTACTTACATTCTACAGTGGACGCCTGTGTGTGTGTGTGTGTGTGTGTGTGTGTGTTTGTGTGTGTGTGTGTGTGTATGTGTGTGTGTGTGTGTGTGTGACACAGCCTTTGCAGTTAGTACTTCCTGGACCGTGCCTGGTTACTGCTGCTGCAGAGTGTGTGCCTCTGGAGCCAAGCCCTCCCTCCCTCTCTCCCAGCCTCCCTCCCTCTCCCCCAGCCTCCCTCCTCTCTCCCAGCCTCCCTCCCTCTCCCCCAGCCTCCCTCCCTCTCTCCAGCCTCCCTCCCTCTCCCCCAGCCTCCCACCCTCTCTCCCAGCCTCCCTCCCTCCCTCCCTCCCTCTTCCAGCCTCCCTCCCTCTCCCCCAGCCTCCTTCCCCTCTCCCCCAGCCTCCCTCCCTCTCCCCCAGACTCCCTCTCTCCCAGCCTCCCTCCCTCTCTCTCTCAGCCTCCCTCCCTCTCCCCCAGCCTCCCTCTCTCCCAGCCTCCCTCTCTCCCAGCCTCCCTCCCTCTCTCCCAGCCTCCCTCCCTCTCTCCCAGCCTCCCTCCCTCTCTCCCAGCGCCCCTCCCTCTCCCCCAGCCTCCCTCCCTCCCAGCCTCTCCTGCTACCTCTGCAGTCTGCAGCATGTCCCGCCTGCAGCCCACAGCAGCTGCAGCAGGGGAGCATGTGGGCTCTTAGTTACTCCTGACTGCTTGTCCCATAGAGAGCTGTTCAGGCTTAGTAGATTAGGGTGGATGAGAGGATGGGGAGGGGAGGAAGGGGAGGAGAAAACAGGGACGGAAGAGAGACGATAGGAGGGAGGGGCCTAGCAGGAAGAGGAGGAGCAGAGGGGAAGAGAGAGAGGGGACTTTAGCCCAGCCCTGCCCAACTCTGGCACCCTGAGAGACCCTGGAGAACTGCAGGCTTCTGTGATGGAATGATAAGGAGCACATATTTCTTTGTCACAAAAAACATTCATGAAAATTTTTTCTTTTATGAATTTATTATGGGTCTTTTGAAAATGTGACAAAATCTGCTGGGTCAAAATATACATACAGCAATGTTAATATTTGGTTAAATGTCCCTTGGCCATTTTCACCTCAATTAGGCGCTTTCGGTAGACATCCACAAGCTTCTGGCAAGCTTCTGGTTGAATCTTTGACCACTCCTCCTGACAGAATCGGTGCAGTTCAACTAAATTTGTTGGTTTTCTGAGTCGGACTTGTCTCTTCAGCACAGTCCACATATTCTCTATGGGGTTTAAGTCAGGACTTTGGAAGGCACTCTAAGACCTTAATTCTAGCTGATTTAGCCATTCCTTCACCACTTTTGATGTATGTTTGGGGTCATTGTCCTGTTGGAACACCCAACTACGTCCAAGACCCAACTTTCTGGCTGATGATTTTAGGTTTTCCTGCAGAATTTGGAGGTAGTCTTCCTTCTTCATTATTCCATTTACTTTCTGTAAAGCACCAGTTCCACTGCCATCAAAACAGGCCCACAGCATAATACTACCACCACCATGTTGACGGTAGGTATGTGTTCTTGGGGTGAAAGGCCTCACCTTTTCTCCTCCAAACATATTTCTGGTCCTTGTGGCCAAAAAGCTCAATTTTAGTTTCGTCTGACCACAGAACTTTCCTCCAGAAGGCCTTGTCTTTGTCCATGTGATCAGCAGCAAACTTCAGTCGAGCCGTAAGGTGCCGCTTCTGGAGTAATGGCTTCCTTCTTGCACGGCAGCCTCTCAGCCCATGGCGATGTAGAACACGCTTGACTGTGGACACTGACACATGTGTTCCAGCAGCCTCCAACTCATTGCAGACTTGCTTTTTGGTGGTTCTTGGTTGACTCTTGACCAACCTGACCAATTTTCTCTCAGCAGCAAGTGATAGCTTGCGTTTTCTTCCTGATCGTGGCAATGATACAACTGTGCCATGCACTTTAACTTACAAACAATTGTTTGCACAGTTGATCTTGGGACCTGCACTGCTTTGAAATGGCTCCAAGGGACTTTCTGACTTGTTCAAGTCAATGATGCGCTTTTTCAGATCCGTGCTGAGCTCCTTAGACTTTCCCATTGTAGTATTTCTGGCTGAGTCTAGTGAATGTGTCAACAAGCCCTATTTACATGGACTGAAAGAAGTCACCAGCTGGAGTCAATCATAATCACTCGTAAGAAGTTAGGAGGCCATGCAAAAAGCAAATTGGATTGAAACAACTTTTTCTACATCACCAAATTGGTAATTCAAGGTGCTGTATGTATATTTTTGACCAGAAGATTTTGACACATTTTCAAAAGACCCATAATAAATTCGTAAAAGGACCATTTTTCATGAATGTTTTCTGTGACAAAGAAATATGTGCTCCTTATCATTCCATCACAGAAAAATAAGAGTTGTAGAGTTTATTCAAAACCCTATATTGCCATGGCATACATGATCTTCACTAGTGTATGTAAACTTTTGACCACAACTGTATGTGTGTATTAGTATGTATGTGTGTGTGCATTAGTATGTATGTGTGTATACATATGTGTGTGTGTGTGGGTATGTGTGTGTTTGCTCCAGGAGAGCTGAGCTTTGGTAAACACACACTCTGTAACCCCCTCACCCACCCCCCCTCACCCATCCCCCGCTCACCCACCCCCCTCACCCATCCCCCCCTCACCCACCCCCCCCTCACCCATCCCCCCTCAAACAAAGCCTGGATTTGTGGGACTGTACACCCTGTTGCCTTGGTGATGAGAATCAAAGTGACAGCTCTTAGGGGAAAGGAGCTCCCCCCTCCCTCCCCCCCCTCCCTCCCCCCTCCCTCCCCCCTCCTCTGTCCTCCACTCTTTTCTTCTCTCCATCCCTCTCTCTTTAGCAGGTGTAGTGTGAACATGAAGGTCTGTCTCTCTATGCAGCTTGTGTCTGTGTGTTTCTGAGTGTGTGTGTGTGTTTCTGAGTGTGTGTGTTTCTGAGTGTGTGTGTGTGTTTCTGTGTGAGTGTGTGTGTGTGTATAGTCTAGTAGACTGCTGTTGTCCTCCCCCCCATATTAGATTTCCTTCACCAGGTTTGCAGGAGAAATTCAGACAAGGGGCGCTTGGTTCGACTTCAGATGAAGCAATGGCTGTTGTTGTTGCAGCAGTAGGAGTGCTATAAGTGGTGCTTGATGACTCAAACCCAGTGCACTCATACCTGCCCACACGCTGGAGGTCAATCCACAGGGGAGGAGAGAGGAAGATGAACAGAGAATCATTATATGCAAATCAAACCATCTGTGTCTACCTACACAAGTGTGTATGCTGCACACACAGAAACACACACAGACACACACACACACACACACACACACAGAAACACACCCAGAAACACACACATGCAGAAACACACACAGACACAAAAACACACACACAAACACACACACACACAGAAACACACAGAAACACATGCACACACAGAACACACACGCATATGCACACACACACACACACACTTGAGTAAGCTAAGTACACCCTCCTTTCCCTCTCTGATTGCCCGGGCACAACAATGGCACTTGGCGTTCACGGTTGCTATGGCGACACCCTCCTCCACCAGCGCCCCCCCCTCCTCGCATAAAGAGGTCAGAAGAAGAGATCCAGATCTCCCAGCGTCCCCTGGGTGGGCGGAGCAGCAGGGACGGCGTGCTCTTAAAGGAGCGTGTCTCTGCCTCAGCAGCCCGCAGTACAGACACACTGGGGGGGGGGGGGGGGGGGGGGGGGGGGGGGAAGGTGAAACGCTGACAAAGACCTTTCTTTGACAAAGGAGGAAAAACCTGGAAAAAGAGAAAGGGGGGGTGGGGGGGGAGGGGGACAAAGCTGCCCCCCTGAGCCCCCGACGCCCCCTCCCCCCCCTCTCGTACCCCCCACCTCTGTCCCACCCCTGCAGAAAGGACCATGTTCCACAGCTGCCTCCCCCCCCCCCCCTCCATTATCTTTAATCCCCCAGTGAAAGCTCCCACCCCACCACCCCACCTCGGTGATTAATTTCACCCCGTCCCTCCCTCTCCCCCTCCCCCTCCCTCTCTCTCCCTCTCTCCCTCCCTCCCCCTCCCTCTCTCCCCCTCCCTCTCCCCCTCCCCCTCCCTCTCTCCCTCCCTCCCCCCTCCCTCTCTCCCTCTCTCTCCCCCTCCCCCTCCCTCCACCCCTCCCTCTCTCTCTATCCCACAAAGCCCATCAGCTGTTGGAACTCACCCCTCCCCTCCCAATCTCACACACTCACATGCACACACACAGTCGCACACACACTCAAATGCACGCACACTCATGTATGCATAAAAAAACACATTCACACACACTACACACAACTACACACACACAACTACACACACACACACACACACACACACACACACACACAGCTTGGTCGTTCCGCTCCCTAACGCCTCTCGCTTTAATTGCAGCAGATCGAGAAGCGATAATTATCCCAACAGAAGGGACAGGAGTGTGTGTGTGTGTGTGTGTGTGTGTGTGTAGTGTGTGTGTGTAGTGTGTGTGTAGTGTGTGTGTGTGTGTGTGTGTGTGTGTGTGTGTGTTGTGTGTAGTGTGTGTGTGTGTAGTGTGTGTGTGTAGTGTGTGTGTAGTGTGTGTGTGTGTGTGTGTGTGTGTGTGTGTGTAGTGTGTGTGTGTAGTGTGTGTGTAGTGTGTGTGTGTAGTGTGTGTAGTGTGTGTGTGTGCGTGTGTGTTTGTGTGTGTGTGTGTGTGTGTGTAGTGTGTGTGCGTGTGTGTGTGTGTGTGTAGTTGGACAGCCGGAGCGAGTCATCATCACCTGTCTGCTGTCTCCCCTGGAGGGTCGCCATGATTGGCTGAGAAGATGATTGACCTCTGACCCCTGTGTTGACAAGTCCGTGACCCCTCACATCTGACACCTCGGTCCCTCAGCCAATCACACACTCCACTTTCTATTGTTGAGCAAGTCCTTTTCCACTTCTGTTCTATTCTTCTTTACTTATTCCCCAATTTCTTTCTAATCTAATGGAAGCCATGTGCTCTTGCTTCCAACACAATCATGTCTATCATCACACAAAACAACACTAAACACGACCCAGCCTGGGTGTTGTTACATGACGTAAACCATGGAGGGGGAGGGCTTCATGCAGAGGGTCCATGAGCCGGGGGGGTTTTATGATATTCGGAGGACGTTGATGTTACAGCCATGTGGAAGTGGTTAATAAGAATGACATCAGTTATGTGAGTGAAGTCAGAACACCGCACCCTCTTATGTCAGCACGCCACTTTCCTGATCTCTGATCTGCTGGCTAAGTCTGCCAGCTGGAAACACACATTTTACATTTAGTTATATATCAATCGCTCTTATCCAGAGCGACTCACAGCAAGTACAGGGACATTCCCCCCTGAGGGAGGTAGGGTGAAGTGCCTTGTTCAAGGACACAACGTCATGTTGACACAGCCGGGAATCGAACTCACAACCTTCGATCACAAGCCCAACGCCTTAACCGCTGAGCCACCTGACTAAATAAATCTTAAACACACTAGCAGCATTTTTTGTTTTGCTGAAAATCTACTAGGCTGATGTATTTGATCATCCTAGAGAAACCTACTTAAGTGTGTCTAGCTAGGACTCTGCAGTGAGTCTTTACTATGTCAGGTTAACAGGAGCTAAAGCTGGCTCTATAGTAGAGGCTTGCTGTAAAGGCCAGACGGACTCGGATCATGTCGGCTAGTTCAACAGAGGCCTTTCCAACACAAAGAAACATGCTAATTAGAGTTTAGCTGATTGCTAATTGCTATTTTCCCTCCTTCTCCGATAACACTACGTAAACAACCTTTCCAAAGAACGCCTGACAGGAAAGGGTTTAAACCAGAGCGATCAGATCAGAAGCTAGAAGCAGTGAGTCAGAGAGAGAGAGAGAAAGAGAGAGAGGGGAGAGAGGGAGAGAGAGAGAGAGAGAGAGAGGGAGAGAGAGGGAAAGAGATAGAGAGAGAGAGGGAAAGAGATAGAGAGAGAGAGAGAGAGAGAGAGAGAGAGAGAGAGAGAGAGAAAGAGAGAGAGAGAGAGAGAGAGGAGAGGAGAGGGAAAGAGATAGAGAGAGAGAGGGAAAGAGATAGAGAGAGAGAGAGAGAGAGAGAGAGAGAGAGAGAGAGAGAGAGAGAGAGGGGGAGAGAGAAAGAGAGAGAGAGGGAGAGGGACGGAGAGAAAGAAAGAGGTTGCATTAACGAGAGGAAGAGAAAAGCACAGATAAACGTCTATTTTGTTATCCCAGTTAGTTCCCGCTCTTGTCTCCTCCCCTTAATTACAGCCATGTCTATCACATCTTTATCATGCCAAACACACACACCACACATAGACACACAGATACGCACGCAGACACACACACACAGATATGCACGCAGGCACACACACAGACACACACACATATAGACACACAAATACGCACACAGATACACACACAGACACACACACAGACACACACAGCGACACACACACATACATTCAGGGGAGGGTCACAGTCTCTCCTGGCCCGCATGCACTCAGTTGAGGAAAGACAACAGTCTGCGCTTTCAGACCTCTCCTCCCCCCTAACTTCCTCCCTCCCTCCATCCATCCATCCATGCATCCCAGGCAGGTGTGAGAGGAGAAGGCAGCCTTTCAGAAGCTCCCCCTGCCTCCCTCCCTCCCCCTGCCTCCCCCACACCTCAGAGAGAGGAAGCAGAGAGAGAGGAGAGGGATCTTCAGAGTGTCTGCCAAGCCAGGGAAGAAGGCTGTATTTCACCCAGACAGGCTCCTTCTCATCCAGGGGAGCTCCAGACAGCTCCGCCTGGCCCCCAGCCCCCGCCCCCAGCCCCCTGGCCCTGGCCCCTGGCCCCAGCCCCTGGCCCCGGTGTTAGTCCTCCTGGTTAATCATGGTTGAAGGTGTCTGCTGCTGTCTCTGTGTTTGGCAGAAAGAGGACTGACCGCCTCTGCTTGTATAAGCTTGTTCTCATTCTCAATATGATTCTCGGGTTTGATTCCAAGTTTGACTCCCACTTTGACTCTCACTTTGACTCTCACTTGGATCCTCAGGTTCTCAGTTTGAATCCCGATTCGATTGGCAGTGTGACTCTCAGTTTGGCTCTGGTGTGAAGGCTTCAGACCTGCAGCTGTGTCAAATGGAGACCAGATTGCGTATGATGTAAATCGTCAACATCCCAGAGCTGTTGCCGTGACGGCGACTCACAGTGTTGAGTCAAGGCTGGCCGAGTGCTGCACACTCCCCACTGCAGAGAGAGAGAGAGGGCGAGAGAGGTATAAGAGAGAGAGAGAGAGAGAGAGAGAGAGCAAGGTATTAAGAGACAGAGAGAGGCAGAGAGAGAGGGAGAGTGAGAGAGAGAGAGTGAGAGAGAGTGAGAGTGAGAGAGAGACGAAAGTGAGAGAGAGACAGAGAGAGAGAGTGAGAGAGAGTGAGAGTGAGAGTGAGAGAGAGACAGAGAGTGAGAGGGAGAGAGAGACAGAGAGAGAGAGAGCATGGGACAAC
>CM059297.1:13809380-13814380 GCA_030340665.1 Neosalanx taihuensis
CCAAGTTTCCTTCCCTTACACACACACGAAAAACACACACGTACACACGCACATTCATGGACATACACTTGCACACACTCACAGTCGTGCGTGTGCACATACACATACACACACGACACAGGCACGCACACACACACACACTCATGTTCCAGAGATGACATAAGCACATGCATTGCTGGCCTCTGCTCCTCTTATTGGAGTAATAACAGATGACATCACCAACAGCTGCCCAGAGGCGCTTTCCTTTTTTGGGGGGCCGGGGTGGGGGTGGGGGTGGGGGGGGCAGTTTGCTGGTTGCCTTGGAAACATAAGAGGATCAGTCAAGGGATATGAAATGACCATCACACACATGCGCACACACACAACACACCATCACACACACACGCCATCACACACAAACACACATACCCTGTCCATTTGAGTTTATGTCATATGAGTTGAGTTTAGAACTGTGACATGACCTTTAAACCCCTGACTCTGACCCTGTCTGGTCCGGCCCTGGTCTGGCCTGGCCCTGGTCTGGCCCTGGTCTGGCCCTGGTTCTGGTCCTGTGCGTGGACAGGAAAACCAGTCATCCAGTAGGGGGAAGAGAGAAGCCTGTTTAAATGCTCAGCCTCCTTCCACACTCCAAAACTAGGTCAACTGCACCACACACTCCCTCACACACTCTCTGTGATCTCTGTCACTCTTGTGTACATGTGTACCTGTCAGGGGTCAGGGAGCAGGTTCTACACCCTGCTGGGAGGGGAGAGCCTGTAGAGACCCAGAAACACTGTCACCACAGGCCTCCCCCCCCCCTCCCCCTGCTGTGGACTGAGAGTGGAGCTCTGTAGGTCTGTGTATCTAGTCTTTGTGCGTATGTGTGTGTGTGTGTGTGTGTGTGTGTGTGTGTGTGTGTGTGTGTGTGTGTGTAGATCTGTGATTCTACTTCATCTGCATCTAGATGTAAATCTATCACTGTAGTTGCTCTGTGTCTAGATGTAGATCTGTGATTCTAGTTGCTCTGTGTCTAGATGTAGATCTGTGATTCTAGTTGCTCTGTGTCTAGATGTAGATCTGTGATTCTAGTTGCTCTGTGTCTAGATGTAGATTTGTGATTCTAGTTGCTCTGTGTCTAGATGTAGATCTGTGATTCTAGTTGCTCTGTGTCTAGATGTAGATCTGTGATTCTAGTTGGTCTGTGTGCTCTAGACTTCTCTGTCGCCTCAGATGGATCACCTTGCTTTGTCCCCACAGCTGGGACCGGTCGGTTCGCCGCAAAACCAATTTAATTGGTTATCGAGGCCTCCGCAGTCATTTGTATGGGTCCAGTGGCCTGTCAATCAATGAATGCATCCATCTCCTCTCCTCAGCAGCTATTGGCTGGTGGTCAGCACATTCTGCCTGACAGACTGGTTTCCCCCGGAGACAAGGGCTGTTTGATGTTCCCAAGAACTTTGGGATGTTATTCACAGCTCCCCTATGATGTCACTAACCATGTGACCTCGTTGTTCTGAGATACGGTGTTTTAGGTTCAAAATGATCGAGCGTCAGTTCACTTGTGATGCGGGCCTTGTTCCTTTGTATGGAGGTGTGTATCACGTGTCTTTGTCACACTTCAGACAGCGCTTGGATTAAAACTGCACGGTCTGTTAAGCAGCAGTGCCACCATATAGGTGATCCTATCCTTTCCCTCCTGGAATTAAACCGAGATATTTAACCCTGTGAATTGACACAGATTGAATAATCCTCACCTATTAAGAGTCTGATAATCCTACCATTAGAGCAGAGGTAGCCAGTAACCCGGGCTAATCTGAGGACCTAAGGAGCTCTGTTAAACCAGCTTACATTAAAGCTGCGGTTCCTCCCTCGGCCTAACATGAAGATCCACTCAGCCTTTCCTCTAAGAGGTGCTTCCATCCTGCTGTGTGAGCCCCACTGGGATCCTGGGACCAGAGACCAGAGAGAGAGACCAGGGGAGAGACCAGAGAGAGAGACCAGGGGAGAGAGAGACCAGAGAGAGAGACCAGGGGAGAGAGAGACCAGGGGAGAGAGACCAGGGGAGAGAGAGACCAGGGGAGAGACCAGAGAGAGAGACCAGGGGAGAGAGAGACCAGGGGAGAGACCAGAGAGAGAGACCAGGGGAGAGAGAGACCAGGGGAGAGACCAGAGAGAGAGACCAGGGGAGAGAGAGACCAGAGAGAGAGACCAGGGGAGAGAGAGACCAGGGGAGAGACCAGAGAGAGAGACCAGGGGAGAGAGAGACCAGAGAGAGAGACCAGGGGAGAGAGAGACCAGGGGAGAGACCAGAGAGAGAGACCAGGGGAGAGAGAGACCAGGGGAGAGACCAGAGAGAGAGACCAGGGGAGAGAGAGACCAGAGGAGAGAGAGACCAGAGAGAGAGACCAGGAGAGAGACCAGGGGAGAGAGAGACCAGGGGAGAGAGAGACCAGGGGAGAGAGAGACCAGAGAGAGAGACCAGGGGAGAGAGAGACCAGAGGAGAGACCAGGGGAGAGAGAGACCAGGGGCGAGAGAGACCAGGGGAGAGACCAGAGAGAGAGACCAGGGGAGAGAGAGACCAGGGGAGAGACCAGAGAGAGAGACCAGGGGAGAGAGAGACCAGAAGAGAGAGAGACCAGAGAGAGAGACCAGGGGAGAGACCAGGGGAGAGAGAGACCAGGGGAGAGAGAGACCAGGGGAGAGAGAGACCAGAGAGAGAGACCAGGGGAGAGAGAGACCAGAGGAGAGACCAGGGGAGAGAGAGACCAGGGGAGAGACCAGAGAGAGAGACCAGGGGAGAGAGAGACCAGGGGAGAGAGAGAGACCAGGGGAGAGACCAGGGGAGAGAGAGACCAGGGGAGAGAGAGACCAGGGGAGAGAGAGAGACCAGGGGAGAGAGAGAGACCAGGGGAGAGAGAGAGACCAGGGGAGAGAGAGAGACCAGAGAGAGAGACCAGGGGAGAAAGTGATAGTGATTAGAGTGAGATATAGGGAGTGTCCACCAACATAAAGGTCATGTTCTCCCTCTCCTCCTTTCTCATCTGGAGCTGGGGTTTAGAGGCTGGGGCTTGGGTTTAGAGGCTGGGGTTTAGAGGCTGGAGCTGGACTTAAGTAACCTTTTTTCCCCTTTATATTTTCCCATGAAATTTTCCTTAAACCACAAAAGGGAAACATGAGATAAAAGCAGCATGTTCTGGGTCTTTCTGAGGTTTGGTTTGCTTGTTCTTACCACACACACTCAGTCTCAAACACTCACACACACACTGACAATGAAGCCAGCAGGACCAGGTGAGAGGTGACTGCCAAACTGAGCATGCTCCGTAGCCTCTGTGGGGGGTAAACAAGGAAGTGTAATGCTGTGTCACCTCACACACACACAAGCACACACACACACACACTGTCATGAACACACACGTTAGCATACACACATAGAGACACTCATAAACACACTCAGACCTTCACCCAGTCTGAAAGCTCTCCATCTAATGTTCAAGCTTCTTAAAGCTGTGTGATCCTCCAGTGTTATCACACACACAGAAAGCACAGAGAAACAGAGATCTTCAGAAGGGTAGATGTGATGCAGGCTGACAGGATGCCCTTTACTGCCCAGTCAACCCCCACCCCTCTCCACCCGCACTTCTTACCCACAATTCCCTTGCCAGGACATTGGCAAATGCTGACCTGTTAAATGTGCATCTGATTGGTTCAGTCGAGATGAGCCCAGGGTAACCAGCATATGGGGCTGAGAGATAGGAGCACAGCGAGGAGAGATTCCTCAAAATATCTTGAAGTGACACTATCTCAGTTGACCGGGCTGGACCAGACCAGACCAGTCCAGACCAGTCCAGACCAGAGAACCAGTCCAGGCCCAGCCTGACCCAGCCAGAGCTGAAGCACACAGCATCCAGCACACATCAGCCAGCCTGCCTGCCTGCCAGCAGTGAAAGGGCTGTGGAGCAGGACAACAGGGAGGGCTGGAGGAAGCAGGAAGGACCTGGAGACTGCTGCTGCAGGGAGATAAGAACACATGAGACACCCTCCCTGGAGCCAGGGGAGAAGGGGGGAGAGGGGAGAGAGGGGGGGAGGGAGGAGAGAAGGGGAAGAGAGGGAGGAGAGAGGGGGGGAGGGAGGAGAGAAGGGGAAGAGAGGGGTAGAGAGGGGGGGAGAGAGGGAGGAGAGAAGGGGAAGAGAGGAAGGGGGATAGAGTGGGGGGAGAGAGGGAGGAGAGAGGAAGGGGGAGAGAGGGAGACGTGAGTGGAAAGAGGGGTTGGAGGGGGTGAGAGAAAAAAGGAAAACAGAGAAGTGGAGAGAGAGAGAGAGAGCTCCGAAAAAGTGAGAGAATCCTCCTCCCTGGCTTGGCCCAGCTTGCTCTCTGCCATGGCGGCAGCTTCCAGCAGGCTTGTTGACGAGCGGTCGGCTGGCCAACATTGTGTGCCCAGAGAGGACTCAGCCAATGATCTGTTTACATACTCAAATGTCAAGCTCCTCCAGTACATCCAGTATTGGACTGTCTGATTGGTTGCAGCAGAGAGAGAGACAGAGACAGAGAGAGAGGGATCAGAGGAGACCCCAATAGGTGTCACAAAACCTGCCCGGTCAGTCCAATCGTTTGAATCACAACTAACAACAGAAGTTTTTATTCTTTAGTTTGTCAGCGAGGAAATAAACCGCATTAGCGATGGCGGGGGTTAGAGGGCAGTTTAGCCTGAGCTACACACACAGGAAAGAACAACGGGAGTGTGTTTCAGAAGCCAGGCTTCCTGGTGCGGCCCTCCTGTCCTGAAGGGGAAGAAAAAGAGACCAAGACAAACTTGAAAGGAAGACTAATATTGATTCTGATGTCTTTGATGCACCCAGATCTAGGCTGGCATCAGCCTGTGCTGCAAAATGAAGGATGGAAATGGAGCCTGTGTTCCCCAGAGAACTGCCTCTCACACAATACACTGCTAATACTGACACAAGGCACCAAGCAGTTCACTTACTATTAATACTGCCTCGCTCCATTTCTCTAGGTCCGTGT
>CM059297.1:13819380-13899380 GCA_030340665.1 Neosalanx taihuensis
AACACACCACCATCAACCCCCAACACACCACCATCACCCCCCAACACACCACCATCACCCCCAACACGCCACCATCACCCCCAGCCACCAGCCACTCATTGATTCCTGACCCAATCAGTTTAAGTGATTATCACCCGGGCCACTTCATGATTGCAGCTTATTGATCAGTCCACATTGTTCTCATCTGGACGCTCTGGTTCCCTTTCATCTACACACACTCACACACACACTCTCACATGCACACTCACACACACACTCACACACACACACATATCACACACACCCTCTCTAATTTACCCCCCCCCCCCACCCCCCCACCCTCTGGCTGACAGAGAACATATGTTGTCTATTCATAATTCACACCAGCGCTGCTTCTTTCATGGTGTGTGTGTGTGTGTGTGTGTGTGTGTGTGTGTGTGTGTGTGTGTGATTACCCCTCTAATAATCTTTCATGCTATTGTTTCCTTTGTGCTTAGTCTGTAGAAACAGGACATAACCTGAACTCAGCCAAAACTGGTGTGTGTGTGTGTCAGGCTGGTTATAAATGACTATAATTATAGAAGTTGTCAGTCCAGTCACACACAACTTTGTTGTGAAGAATCATTACAAGCATCCAACACTGCAACACTGCAACACGGACGTCCATACATGCACAGCCTGAACACTACCACAGCATGGAAACACAACACACGCACACACACAGACAACATATCTGTGCACACACACTTAGCTTTGCAATGAAGTATTTTGATTTGAAGTGATTAGAGAGAGAAAACACATGGTGTGTGTTGACAGAACAGAGAACTCCCTGGTTTGTCTTTAACTATAAATACTGTCAGAGTTAGTCTGGTATTCAAACACACTACACACACATACCCACACACACACACACATACACATACCCACACACACACACATACACACACACACACAGACCCACACACATAACCCCCCCCCCCACACACACACACACACACACATACACACACACATAACCCACACACACAGTCACCTTTCAGTAGTCTAAAAGTAGTGAGCATCCCCAAAGTGGGCCAATCAGACTTTTAACAGGATAGTGGGCGTTCCCTAGACAGCGGCTCCTAACCCAAACACAGAATAGAGTGTTTCTCTTCCGGTGAGCGGACCTCTGAGATCTCCCAGCAGCCCCCCTGCGCTCCCTGGCAGAGGCTGCTGGGTCCTATTCTCTTTCTTCTTCTGTGGTGGTTGTCAGCAGCACGGCTGTCATGGCATGTGGCTCGTTGCCAGGTGCCCTGGGGAGGGAGGGAGGGAGGGAGGGGGGGGGAGAGGGAGGGAGAGAGAGAGGGAGGGAGGGAGAGAGGTGGAGAGAGAGGGAGGGAGGGAGGGAGGGAGGGCATCTGATGGATGATAAGAAGAGAAGTCATGTTAGCCAACAGCTGCTAGCTTAGCTTTGGACGCTAATCTCCCTCACAGCCAAATGGAGTCAACACACACAGGGGCGTTAGCAAAGCTAGCTAGCGGCTTCGACCAGATGGGATTTCAAACACACACGCGCCTCTCTCTAAACCTCCAAACGCCCCTCTGTCGAGTCCCGGGTCCTCACTGATCCATCAGCTTGATCTCCAGCGTCTGTTTGGGTTATGGAAATGAGAGGGTTAATGGCCTGTCTGGGAGATGATGAATGAGTCATTAGATGGTGAAATGCTACATTGCTGCTTGGCTATATTAGGCCTGACCTGGCCTTTCAGAGGGCAGAACAGCCGGCTGGAAGGGGCCTGACGCCTGGGATAACAAACACACGGTGTGTGTGTGTGTTTAAGATCACACTCTTAATCTCACGCACAAAAACAACACACACACACACGCCCACATATCAACACGCCCTCTCTCCCTAGTTCACACACCCTACTCTCGCACACACCCTACTCTCGCACACACTCTCCCTCGAAAAAAAACCTTTGGCCACACTCTTTGGAGGACCCTCCCTCCAGCGACTTCCTGTGGCGAGCTGCTGTTTCCTGTGACCTTTCACCTCAGCCAAGGACACCTGCTTCCTGCTTCCTGTTATTGCTCTCCGCACACAGGAAGTAGGCCATCATTGTAAAGGATATCAGGACTGCCTCCAGGACATCACTGTTCCACTGCCTGTGGAGGGAGAGAAGCAGGCTCTGCACTCTTCCTAAGTTTGTGCGCTAGATGAATCCATGTATCTTGTAATAGATAGGTGGCACACCAGCCTCCACACACACACACACACACACACACACACACACACCCCCACACACACACACACACACACACACAGTCACAAAAGCTAGAGGACAGTTTGGGGTTTGCGCAGTCTTCCTGGGTTGGAGTGACTCGACACACTGCTTGCTGAAGGTTGTTGTTCCTGTTGTTGTTGTTGTTGTTGTTGTTGTTGTTGTTGTTGTGGGGCTTGTTTACATTGAGTTTCAGTGGCTGCTCCATGGTTGAGTAAACCCACACACTGTAAACAATTCAACCCCACAACACAACAGAACTCACCCTGCAGGATGCAGAACGTTACTGCGAGTGTGAGTGTGTGTGTGCGTGCGTGCGTGCGTGGGTGTGTGTGTGTGCGTGGGTGTGTGTGTGTGTGTGTGTGTGTGTGAGAGACTGTGAAGCTAGTGTTGTGATACAGTTATTTATAGTGTTGCCTTATTGGGGGGAGCGAGGTTATAAAACCATTGTGTTGATGTACATTCTGTAAATATTCTGGAGACATACAGTTGTGGTCAAAAGTTTACATACACTAGTGAAGATCATGTATGCCATGGCAATATAGGGTTTTCAATAAACTCTACAACTCTTATTTTTCTGTGATGGAATGATAAGGAGCACATATTTCTTTGTCACAGAAAACATTCATGAAAAATGGTCCTTTTACGAATTTATTATGGGTCTTTTGAAAATGTGTCAAAATCTTCTGGGTCAAAAATATACATACAGCACCTTGAATTACCAATTTGGTGATGTAGAAAAAGTTGTTTCAATCCAATTTGCTTTTTGGCATGGCCTCCTAACTTCTTACGAGTGATTATGATTGACTCCAGCTGGTGACTTCTTTCAGTCCATGTAAATAGGGCTTGTTTGACACATTCACTAGACTCAGCCAGAAATACTACAATGGGAAAGTCTAAGGAGCTCAGCACGGATCTGAAAAAGCGCATCATTGACTTGAACAAGTCAGGAAAGTCCCTTGGAGCCATTTCAAAGCAGTTGCAGGTCCCAAGATCAACTGTGCAAACAATTGTTTGTAAGTATAAAGTGCATGGCACAGTTGTATCATTGCCACGATCAGGAAGAAAACGCAAGCTATCACTTGCTGCTGAGAGAAAATTGGTCAGGTTGGTCAAGAGTCAACCAAGAACCACCAAAAAGCAAGTCTGCAATGAGTTGGAGGCTGCTGGAACACATGTGTCAGTGTCCACAGTCAAGCGTGTTCTACATCGCCATGGGCTGAGAGGCTGCCGTGCAAGAAGGAAGCCATTACTCCAGAAGCGGCACCTTACGGCTCGACTGAAGTTTGCTGCTGATCACATGGACAAAGACAAGGCCTTCTGGAGGAAAGTTCTGTGGTCAGACGAAACTAAAATTGAGCTTTTTGGCCACAATGACCAGAAATATGTTTGGAGGAGAAAAGGTGAGGCCTTTCACCCCAAGAACACCATACCTACCGTCAAACATGGTGGTGGTAGTATTATGCTGTGGGCCTGTTTTGCTGGCAGTGGAACTGGTGCTTTACAGAAAGTAAATGGAATAATGAAGAAGGAAGACTACCTCCAAATTCTGCAGGAAAACCTAAAATCATCAGCCAGAAAGTTGGGTCTTGGACGTAGTTGGGTGTTCCAACAGGACAATGACCCCAAACATACATCAAAAGTGGTGAAGGAATGGCTAAATCAAGCTAGAATTAAGGTCTTAGAGTGGCCTTCCCAAAGTCCTGACTTAAACCCCATAGAGAATATGTGGACTGTGCTGAAGAGACAAGTCCGACTCAGAAAACCAACAAATTTAGTTGAACTGCACCGATTCTGTCAGGAGGAGTGGTCAAAGATTCAACCAGAAGCTTGCCAGAAGCTTGTGGATGTCTACCGAAAGCGCCTAATTGAGGTGAAAATGGCCAAGGGACATTTAACCAAATATTAACATTGCTGTATGTATATTTTTGACCCAGCAGATTTTGTCACATTTTCAAAAGACCCATAATAAATTCATAAAAGAAAAAATTTTCATGAATGTTTTTTGTGACAAAGAAATATGTGCTCCTTATCATTCCATCACAGAAAAATAAGAGTTGTAGAGTTTATTGAAAACCCTATATTGCCATGGCATACATGATCTTCACTAGTGTATGTAAACTTTTGACCACAACTGTATCTGTGTCTCCACGGACTGTATGTAGACCCTGGACCAGCTGGCTTATGACAGCAGACTCCCCCTGCTATCTGTGTTTAAAACTGGGATTAAGGATGAAGTGACCCTTAGTCAACTCTCTATCTCCCTATTTATCTGTCTCCCTATCTCTCTCTCCATCTCTTTCTATCTCTCTGTCCCCCCCACCCTTCTCTCTATCTCTCCATCTGTTTCCCTCTCCATCTCCCTCTCTATCCCTCTGTCTGTGATTTACTGGGCTTCTCTCTATTCTAATGACATAAGTGATTGTCTTAAGTGCCTCTGCTGGCTCCTTCCCACACACACACACACAGACAGACATAAACACACACACACACACACACACACACACACCCTCTGCAACACCGGCCTGCCCAGTCTATCTGATTACCAGTTTTCTGAATCCAATCATACTTTTGATTGGAGGAGCCTCAGTACCTACCAATCCATACTAACAGAGGAGAGAGAGAGAGAGAGCTAGAGAGAGAGCTAGAAAGAGAGAGAGAGAGAGAGAGAACTAGAGAGAGAGCTAGAGAGAGAGAGAGAACTAGAGAGAGAGAGAGAGAGAGAGAGGAAGGAGGTAGGGAGGGAGAGCAAGCAAGGGGGGGAGAGAGAGAGGGAGACAGACGGACAGAGGGAGAGAGAGGGGAAAATAGAAAATACTGGAGAGGGAGACAAATAAAGGTGCAATAAGAGAGAAAGGGGGAGGGAGGGAAAGAGAGAGAGAAAGGGGGAGGGAGGGAAAGAAAGAGAGCTCAGCACCATGCTTGTCTGCTTAATGAAAACCGACATCAAGAAAATTGCTATTACGCCTGAAAAAAAAAACACTCAGCACTGTAGCCCCCACCTGCACCAGCCTGGCACACACACACTCACACACACACACGCACAAATATGCATACACACACACGCATACACACGCATATACACACACACATGCAGACACACTATCACAGATTCACCAATGCTTCCTCATAGAAACACACACCTCCACAAGACAAGTGCACACACTCTTCCATACACCAACTCTCTCACACACACACACACACACCGCCAGCGGCAGCATCTCAGGAGGCCTGCTGGTCAGGAGAAGAGTTATGCTGCTTGTGACCTTCAGCTCCATCTTCTGGAGTACAGAAAGGTCATCTCTCCACCAAGTATCGATCCCCTGAAGGAGACGGACACAGAGATGGAGGGAAGGAGAGAGAGAGGGAGGGGGGGGAGGGTAGGAGAGAGAGAGAGAGAGAGAGATGGAGGGAAGGAGAGAGAGAGGGAGGGGGGGGAGGGTAGGAGAGAGAGAGAGAGAGAGAGAGAGAGGGAGGGAAGGAGAGAGAGAGGGAGGGGGGGAGGGTAGGAGAGAGAGAGAGAGGGAGGGAAGGAGAGAGAGAGGGAGGGAGGGAAGGAGGGAGAGGGGGAGGGAAGGTAGGAGAGAGAGAGGGAGGGAGGGAAGGTAGGAGAGAGAGAGGGAGGGAGGGAAGGAGAGAGAGAGGGAGGGAGGGAAGGAGAGAGAGAGGGAGGGAGGGAAGGAGAGAGAGAGGGAGGGAGGGAAGGAGAGAGAGAGGGAGGGAGGGAAGGAGAGAGAGAGGGGGGAGCCTGATGGACACGCTGGGTTCAATCTCTCAGGAAAGGAAAGACAAATTAGGCTCTTTGTGTCTGTTTGAGAAGAGGAAGGAGAGAGAGAGCATGTAGAGGTCATTTTGGGGAAAATGTGTACGTGTGTGCAGCTTGTCTGTGTGGGAGACGGTGTGTGTTTGTGTGTGTTGCATGTGTGTTGTGTGTGTGTCAAACATGCCGTGTGTTGTCTTGTGAAGGCGTGTTCTCTCTCATCACCAGGACTCTGGCTGGTGTGTGTGTGTGTGTGTGTGTGTGTCTCACCTCATCTCCATGTTGTCAGAGTGTGTTAGAGTCTGGAAGTGAACACATCCGCCCCACTCAGCAGTACACACACACCACACACACACACCACACACCGACCACACACACCACACACACACACACAAACACACACCACACACACACACACACACAAACACACACATCACACACCACACACACACATCACACACAACACACACACCACCCCAACAAACACACACACCACCCCCACACACACACCACCCCCTGCTGTCTATGTTCTGGATCCTTCTGTCAGGGTCCAGTTGGATCCCTGCAGGTGTGTGTGTGTGTGGTGAGTGTGTGTGTGTTTGTTGGGCGGGTGTGTTCTCTCCCAGACTGTAACACACTCTGACAACACAGAGATGAGGTGAGACGCACACACACATACATACATACACCAGCTCTCCACAATTATAGAAGGTTGTACACCATATTGGTGTGTGTGTGTGTTCACTGGAGTGTATGGGTGAGTGTGCGTGCGTGTGTGTGTGAGTGTAACAGTGTGAGTGTGTCAGAGAGATTAGAATGATTGACCCAGGACATTGTTGCTTGGGATGAGAGTGATAATCCTCATCCAGTCAGCATACCTCATCCCTCAGAGAACAGAGTGTCAGGTCAGGACAACATTTCACATTCACACACAGAGACAGACACACACACACACACACACACACTCACACACACACACTCACACACACACACACACACACATTCACACACACACACACACTCACACACACACACACACACACACACATTCACACACACACACACAGACAAACATACACACACACAGAGACAAACATACACACACACACTCTCACACACTCACACACACACACATTCACACACACACACACAGAGACAAACATACACACACAGAGACAAACATACACACACACACTCTCACACACACACAGCAACATTCACACACACGCGCGCATCATCCCTAGGCTCAGCATGGCTCTTCTGTGATGCTTCTAGTACCAACGCTCTAGGTTATTTATATCAGGGGCTTTTTGTGCTTGTGTCAGGGCAGGAGAGGGGGGGGGCAGGAGAGGGGGGGCAGGAGAGGGGGCAGGAGAGGGGGCAGGAGAGGGGGCAGGAGAGGGGGGCAGGAGAGGGGGGCAAGAGAGGGGGGCAGAAGAGGGGGCAGGAGAGGGGGCAGGAGAGGGGGCAGGAGAGGGGGGGCAGGAGAGGGGGCAGGAGAGGGGGCAGGAGAAAGGGGCAGGAGAGGGGGCAGGAGAGGGGGGGCAGGAGAGGGGGGCAGGAGAGGGGGCAGGAGAGGGGGGGCAGGAGAGGGGGGCAGGAGAAAGGGGCAGGAGAGGGGGGCAAGAGAGGGGGCAGGAGAGGGGGGCAGAAGAGGGGGCAGGAGAGGGGGGCAGGAGAAAGGGGCAGGAGAGGGGGCAGGAGAGGGGGGGCAGGAGAGGGGGGCAGGAGAGGGGGGCAGGAGAGGGGGCAGGAGAAAGGGGCAGGAGAGGGGGGCAAGAGAGGGGGCAGGAGAGGGGGGCAGAAGAGGGGGCAGGAGAGGGGGGCAGAAGAGGGGGCAGGAGAGGGAGGCAAAAGAGGGGGCAGGAGAGGGGGGAGGAGAGGGGGGCAGGAGAGGGGGGCAAGAGAGGGGGGCAGTAGAGAGGGGCAGAAGAGGGGGGCAGGAGAGGGAGGCAGAAGAGGGGGGCAGGAGAGGGGGGCAAGAGAGGGGGGGCAGAGAAGAGCACCTAAGCCCAGGATCAGGCGACAGAAGATTAATATAAAGTCTGGTGCTTAAGACTTCAAAGTTCAAATGTTGCCACAAAGTCCAGATCCTGTTCCCCCCGCCCCATTCTGCCCTGGGACACCTACCCACTGTGGACAGGACATGGACGAGGGTCTGTAGGTGAGGACAGGTGCTCTGGCTGTGGAGATACCCCCACCCCTCCTGGGCAGCCCCCTCTCTCTCAGTGAACACCGTTGATGAGACCAGTCGCAGCAGTGACATTGAGGCGTCCTGTGTCAGGCCCCTGGTTATCCAGGTTCAGCTGACAGAATAGAGGAGGGAGGGAGGGAGGGAGGGAGGGAGGGAGGGAGGGAGGGAGGGAGGGAGGGAGGGAGGGAGGGAGGGAGGGAGGGAGGGAGGGAGGGAGGGAGGGAGGGAGGGAGGGAGGGAGGGAGGGAGGGAGGGAGGGAGGGAGGGAGGGAGGGAGACACAGTAAAGACACAGTAGATGAGAGAGCGAGGGGCTGGCAGTAGAGTGTTAGGAAGAGTGGGATGAGAGCTTCTGGAAGGTTCTCAAGGCGAAGGAACGGCCACAGCAGGGGGGAAACACGTCCATGGATCAGTTCACTTCAAAGCAACACCAGGACAGTCATCCTCTTTGATAATGTCAGCAGCCTTAGTGGTGTGTGTGTGTGCATCCACAGTATGCACTCGTCTCTGTGTGTGTGTTGCTATCTGAGAAAGCTCGTTCTAACAGCTCTCATTTCCCCCGCCCCCATTCCTTCTCTCCTCTGGCATCGACTCATCCATTTCTCCTCCTCTGTCTCTCCTCTCCCCCATCTCTCCTCCCCCATCTCTCCTCCCCCCTGGCTGAGGGTTCCAGTCTCAGTATTAGCCCCATTCAGCAGTACTATCTAAGCTCAGCCCATTTATCTGTCCACAAAGCTCTATTCTTAACTCACACACACACTGCCCCACACACACACACACACTGCCACACACACACACACACTGCCACACACACACACAGTCTCTCTCACACACAGTCACACACACACACAGTCTTCTCTCACACGCAGTTACAAACACACACACACACAGCCTTCAAAATAGAACTGCGGGCGTCAGCTCAAACTCGGAGGGACGAAGAGACGATTATTTCAAATTAAAATGGGCGCCTGATACAAGAGAGGGGGGGGGTGGTGGGAAGAATAAGAGGGGTGGGGGATGGGTGATGAGGGGGTTGGGGGGACAGTGTGTGTGTGTGGGGGGGGGGGCAGAGAGAACAAGCACATGGGCAGTGTGGACAGCGAGGGAGGCCTCATTAAACACACAGCAGCTCCATGTCAGGGCACAGCTGCCTCCATCGTTAGGGCTCCCAGTGTCTCACACCTCACACACTGCTGCCTTACCTCACACACACCCTGCTCACACTGAGAGAGGGAGTGTGTGTGTGTGTGTGCGTGTGCATACGTTATGTGTATGTGTGTTTTGCGAGGCAGAAGATTAAAAGGATTCTTGGGAGCATCCCCCCCCCCTCCCCCCCCCTCCCCCCTCTCCTTTCATCCAGCGCAAAATGGGGGCTTGACTGAAACACATCTTAATACCCTGCCTCTCTATCTCTCTGCCTCCCTACCTCTCTCCCTCCCTGCCTCTCTACCTCTCTACCTCCCTGCCTCTCTACCTCTCTGCCTCTCTACCTCCCTGCCTCCCCTGCCTCTCTGCCTCTCTACCTCCCTGCCTCTCTACCTCCCTGCCTCCCTGCCTCTCTGCCTCCCTGCCTCTCTACCTCCCTACCTCCCTGCCTCTCTACCTCCCTGCTTCTCTAACTCCCTGCCTCCCTGCCTCTCTACCTGTTGGGGGCCGGCCTCTCTGTTTTGGCTGGCCTCTTTCTCCCCCCGGCCCACCAGGCTCTTGTCCCTCCACACATGGCTGTGCTGGACTCTCCCCTAACACTGTCAGCTGAATCCCAGCCCTTCAGCAGGGGGTGAAGTCAGCCCTTTAGCTCCTTAGTACACTTAATTTTTCCATTTCTATGTAAATTGAATACATACACACATTACACACACATTACACACACACATATACTCACACATATACACAATCACATACACACTCTTAGACACACATACACACAGCTTCAAGGAGACAGTGGGGGGAGGGGGGTTGTACTGCAGTGAACAAGGAGAGAGGGGAAGGGAGGGTTGGTGAGAGAGAGAGAGAAAGGGAGGGGGGAGAGTGGGTGAGGCTTAACATGATAAAGAAACATGGGAGGCCATGCTAACACCCCCCTACAATATATATATCTGTCTCTTCCTCTCCTTCTCTCTCTCTCTCTCTCTCTCTCTCTCTCTCTCTCTCTCTCTCTCTCTCACCCTCTCTCCCTCTCTCTGTCTCTCTCCCTCTCTCTGGGTTGGCTCATGGAACGTGTCAGAAGTGTGGTTTGGTGTGTGTGTGTGTGTGTGTGTGTTAGTGTACTTTAAAGGCACAAATCAAGTGGAATATAAAAACACACCGGAAGGTATATGCAACTAGTGTACTGGTGTTTATGGCCTTGTGTGTTTGTGTGTGTGTGTGTGTGTGTGTGTGTGTGTGTGTTGGTTGCTACGCGTCACTGCGACTCCCTTTCACTACCCCTTGAACGCTGGAGCAGGGTTGCCGTGGCAACGCTGACCCCTGGGAGTCAGGCCTTTTCACAAGAAGCGGTGATTCACAGCCAGGAAACAGAGGAGAAAAACTCTCCCTCCTCCCTCCCCTCTCTCTCTCTCTTCTATCTTTCTTTAACTCCTTGTTAATGCGTTTTTAATGTTGGAAACCGTCCGTCCTAAGTTCTGCTCGCTCTATCGGTCTTTGTCGGGCCTTTAAAAATATCCTGGTGTCTTCTGGTGTCTCTCGCCCTCCTTTCAAGCTGGAGCTCTTCTCTCTCTGGAATGTAACATGTTGGTTTGACTCAAGCACGTCTCTCTCTCTCTCTCCTCTCTCTCTCTCCTCTCTCTCTCTCTCTCTCTCTCTCTCTCTCTCTCTCTCTCTCTCTCTCTCTCTCTCTCTCTCTCTCTCTCTCTCTCTCTCTCTCTCTCTCTCTGCTGGTCATATCCATTCCTCGTTTGTTCTGGCTCTTTCTGGAGCGTTGCCTGCACCACCCTTCTCACTGTCCCTCAAAATAGAAGCCAATTAGTCACTGTTAAACTACTCTGTCCATTAGCTGCAGATTGAACTACTTCATTAATTGAATAACACATTCAGAACAATGTAAATGGACAACAGTGCAATAACCATAAATCTGTTTCCTCTCTCTCCATGTCTGTTTCTACCCCTCTCGCCCCTTCACACCTCCCCCCTCCCCTTCCATTCTTCTTCTCTCCCATTAATTGTCTCTCCTTCTCTCCCTCTGCTCACCTTGCTGCCTACAATCTCCCTCTTCCTCTCGCTCTCCCACTTCCTTTCCTTCCCGTCCCACCCCTCTCTCTCTCCTCCTCCCCCCTCTCTCTCTCCCCCCCCCAGGCCAAACTGATCGTGCCCAACAGCACGGCGGGCCTCATCATCGGGAAGGGCGGGGCCACGGTGAAGGCGGTTATGGAGCAGAGCGGCGCCTGGGTGCAGCTGTCCCAGAAGCCCGAGGGCATCAACCTGCAGGAGCGCGTGGTCACCATCAGCGGAGAACCTGAGCAGAACCGCAAGGCTGTGGAGATCATCGTCCAGAAGATCCAGGAAGATCCTCAGAGCAGCAGCTGCCTCAACATCTCCTACTCTAACATCTCAGGCCCCGTGGCCAACTCCAACCCCACCGGCTCCCCCTACGCCAACTCCGCCGAGGTGATGCCCTCTGCGGCCGCCGCCGCTGCCGCCACGGCTTCCAGCCTCCTGGGCCAGGCCAGCCTGGCGGGCGTGGGCGCCTTCCCCACCACCATGTCCAGCTTCTCAGGCAACGACCTGCTGGCCATCACCTCGGCTCTCAACACGCTGGCCAGTTACGGCTACAACACCAACTCCCTGGGCCTGGGTCTCAACCCTGCTGCTGCTAGCGGGGTGCTAGCTGCCGTGGCGGCTAACGCCAACCCAGCAGCAGCAGCCGCCGCTAACCTGTTAGCATCTTACGCTAGCGACGCCTCCACCAGCGCGGGCCACCCGGCCGGCCTCGGGGGCTTTTCGCTGGGCTCGCTTGCGGCCGCCACAGGGGCGACCAACGGCTACTTGAGCGCAGCGTCACCGCTGGTGGCGTCCTCGCTGCTAGCGACAGAGAAGCTGGCGGAAGGCGCTAAGGAAGTGGTGGAGATCGCCGTGCCTGAGAATCTGGTGGGAGCCATCTTGGGGAAGGGAGGGAAGACGCTAGTGGAGTATCAGGAGCTGACTGGAGCCAGGATCCAGATCTCTAAGAAGGGCGAGTTCATCCCGGGAACCCGGAACCGTAAAGTCACCATCACAGGCTCCCAGGCCGCCACGCAAGCGGCGCAGTACCTGATCAGCCAGCGAATCACGTACGAGCAGGGAGTACGCGCCACCAACCCACAGAAGGTGGGCTAAAAGAGAGATGGGAGAAACAGAAAATAAAAAAGGAGAGGGGGGGAAAAAAGAGTGGGGGGCTGGATGAGGAATGGAATGTGAGTGAGTGACGGGAGAGAGAGAGAGGAGGAGGAGTCAGAATGTCGCGGAGGGAATCTCGTGTTTTCCTCGTGTTTTTCAGTATTCTAGAAATGACGAGAGAGGAGAAAGTGACGAGCCGAAAAAACAAGAAAAAAAAAAAATGTGTAAAATGTAAATAAGGGTTTTATTACTTAAGTCTTGATCTTTCGGGATTTTTTTTTATTGTTTTGTTTTATTGTTTTAGTAAATTAATCTTTTCCTGTCGTTCTGTGTATTCTCTGGACAGTGGTGAATGCCAAGTTAGACTGGCATGCTGCCATGCTGCATTGTGGGTAAGAGGGGGTGGGGCGGTGGGGGTACTGGGGGTCCGCCCCATGGAATCAGCCCCTCCCCCACCTCCACCCCTGTGGAGCTCACAAGATGGGGGATGTTTTTTTGTTTTTTTGCCTTCAGTTCTCAGTATGCCCCGCCCCCTCCCTGCCCTCACCGTGTTCCAACACTAGCTCCCCTAGAAGGATCCCATTAGACAGCAAGCATCCGCTAGGTCCATGACAACCCTCCCCCCCTTCCCCTCCCCCCACCCTCACTCAGCCCTGCTCTTGGGCCAAGTGGGGAGGGGGGGGGGGGTGCAGTGGGGGGAGGGGGGGGGCAGGCAGTTCAAGGTTCACCCCCTCCAGTGTTTTCTCTAGTTTGACCCCCGCGGGGGCGGAGCTACCTGGGGCCGTGTTTCCCCCAGGTGTGCGTGCGACGCCCCTGCCTCCTCCGTGTCCGCAGAAGCGACACGTGCACGTGTGTACATGTATGTAGAGACGCTCAAGGCCCCGTACAGGCGAACTCACACGCATGATCTCCAAGCTCCTGGCCGGGCCGCTCGTAGATCGCAGAGCGAGAAACCGCACACACATTGACACCGTACACAGATCCAGAGGCTTGCACTCAACAAACGCTAGCAGTCCGATACGATGACTATATTAATGTTATTCTTATGATTAGATATCATCTCCATCGTCATTATTTATTAATATGATTTCACCCATAAAGATCGATATATTCAGTTTTTTTTTAATCTGTGAATTCAGGTTGACATGAATGTAAAGACTATATTTTTTGATTTGAATATTTCTTTTTTTATTTAATAAGTGGATTGAATATGAATGGTATGTCACATAGTGTAATATATGTCTTATTTAAGTCCTGTAATAAGATAGGAAGATAACAGACCCATTTTGGGAGGCAGCAAGGAGCAGTGTGTACCCAGCAGGTGTGACGCAGGATAGAAACATAAACACACACACACACACACACACACACATTTGAAACACGATGACACCACTTTGATGCTAAGAGGGAATTTACTATATCAGGAGTTCAGCTTAACATATCTGGTTAAGTTTCAAAAACAGCAACACTAAAGGCACAAGTGCAGCTTTCTCTATGGGCATAATTTTGATCTCTGTTGTCACAACATAACTCTAGTTTGAATCATCCGTCCCTTCAGTTTACTGCTAGTAAATACTTCAATTTAATTCTAAACAAAGTATATCTTTGTAAGTTTTAGACCAGCATTGTGACTGGTCTCTGGTCCAGTCTGACCCAGTCTGGTCCGGTCTGGTCTGATCTAGTCCGGTCTGCTATACTAAGCTCAGCCATGAGAACTCTGCACTTCAGCCTGGGCCCACACACACACTCTCACACACACTCTCACACACACTCTCACACACACTGCCTAGACAGGTCTTAGCCACAGTGTCGGAGCACTTAGAGTCCAGAGCCCTGCAGGGCCGCACTGACAGACTACTGAGGACAGGGGGCGCCACACTGAAAACAACAGCAAAGGGAAAGTTGATAGTTTAGGATCCACTACCCAGGAGGCCTTGCGGTCGGCCCGTTCATCCGACGGCGGCAAGCGCACGGCCGTGGCGGTTAAACGGCGATAGACTCCGCCTCCCTGACAAAAGCCCAGATCAAAACGTTCCCCTGGCGGCGAGGTGAAGGGAGCCACGTCGATCGCCCTTAACGGGGACCGAGTGGAACGGCGGCTGTCAGGAGAGTGAGCTGTTCTGCTCCAGGGGCGCTACTGGGGCCCCTCCCACTCTGCTGAAGCCCCTCCCACTCACGAAAACACCCCCGCAGGCGACAGAGAGGCTGCTCTCCTTTGGGTTCATTTATCGTTTGTTTTTTCGTTGCTGTTTCTTTTGTCTTTTTTTTGTTGCAAGTAGTTCGGAGTACACTGAATCTGGTCTTAATGCACTGTGAACCAAGAGCTTGTGTTCAGCTCCGTGGGCGGGGCTTGTTCAGCTCTGTGGGCGGGGCTTGTTCAGCTCTGTGGGCGGGGCTTGTGTGTCACAGGAGTCAAATCATGGCAGGGAAATGTCACATTAGATGACATCAGCCGAATGAACATATCTCCCCCAGAATATCTGCATATCTGTCCAGGGTGTCACAATGAGAGAGTTAAGATCTGCTCTGTTTCCTGGGATCCTGTCTGATCCAGTGGATTCCGGTTCACGACTAGTTTACGGTCCTCATCTTTCCCCCGTGAAAAATGTAGTCATGGAAATGGATTGTTTATTTTGGCAGATGGGATTGGGGAGGAGTTCAGGTGTTTGAATGCTGGTTTGCATCTGTTGGTGGGTAACATTCACCCAACAGTTACAGCGCGTACCAGGCTGGCAGATAACCCTAACAGTAAACCATCGAAGGGTTTGGATGATGTTCAGAGGATGAGGGGGAGGAGCTATCCCACATGGTTCCCTGCTGAGGAACCACCCTTATCTACCCCAACACAGAAATCCACGATCTTATGTCCCTCCAGATCATTCTCTCCAAGTCTACTGGAGCGACAGACAGAGAGACAGGGCATATCTCCACAGACAGACAGAGAGACAGAGAGACAGGGCATATCCTCCACAGACAGACAGAGAGACAGAGAGACAGGGCATATCTCCACAGACAGACAGAGAGACAGAGAGACAGGGCATATCCTCCACAGACAGACAGAGAGACAGGGCATATCTCCACAGACAGACAGAGAGACAGGGCATATCTCCACAGACAGACAGAGAGACAGACAGACAGGGCATATCTCCACAGACAGACAGAGAGACAGACAGACAGGGCATATCCTCCACAGTCAGACAGAGACAGACAGACAGGGCATATCCTCCACAGTCAGACACACATACAGTATCTCCTCAGATTGGTAAGGAGGCTTCTTTATTTCCATCTAACCCCATTCACTATCTCTCTGCACCTTCCGTCAACCCCCCCTCCCTTCCAGCCACACCCTAGTGCACCCATTCTTACACCCTCTCCTCCCACATCACTCCATGGGTGAATCTGTCTGGTGTTGCGATGCATGTCTCCTCCGCTTGCCCCTCCCAGATCACTACGAATACAGGCCAATTGGGGGAGGGGAGAGGGGGACAAGAACACTCCGAGTTTAGAATGTAGTGTCCGTGTTCTAGAACCCTCCGTGTGGCAATGCTGCCCTTTTGCAGTGGAACTGTTTCAAGGAGGGAAATAATGTGTTACCAGGCAGCTATAGGGCAGAAAGCAACTAGCTCTCAATCTGAGCTCCCATTGGCTCGTAGTTTGGAATGACCCTTAATGCGGTTTTGTTACGACCTTTAGGAATATGTTACCTAGGAAACACATGCACAAATACATATGCTTATCAAGACATGCACATAGATTGTGAGATCTAAGTGGAAAATAAGGGAGTTGTTGCTCGTTAAGGACATATATTACTGGATGTAGGGTATATTATTATAGTACTGTGACAACACAATTTGTAATATCTGTAGTGGGAGGCCATGAGAGGAGTTTAAGGGCCTGTCTGTTTTCTTCATATCAGTGATGACCCTGTGTGGACATGGTCTTAGGGCGTCCATTTTGGTTTAGTTTGTAATTTAGGGGATCTAGCTATAATGTGATGAGTACTGGAAGCAATACACGTAGTAGCATGTCGTCTTGTCTTGTCTTTCTCTTCTGTCTGTCTTAGAAGCTTTGGATTTTACCTATAGATGTTCAGTAGGTTTACATAATTAACTAATTTTTAATTTGTGAAAATGCTGCTATTTAATAAGTGATGTACTCAACAACAAAAAAACAAAACAAACAAAAAACAGAAAAGGTAAAACATATCGGATCTTTCAGTTAGCGGGACACTATTTCAGAGAGCGTTAATAAACCTTCTTGTGCTAATAATAAGATGATAATAATTGTATAAGAACAAAGTATAAGAACCAACCTAAACAAATAAACTTGTGCCAAAATAGACCTTTACAGAACCTGGAACTGTCAAATTGTGGGATTTAAACACTTAGATGAGAAGAAGCATACTTTTATACAACAACAAAAAATGTGAAAAGTGCCAAACAAACCATATTTACAATTTACGTAGAATGGAAATAGGAAAAGTTAGTTTTTAAGAAATAGACTTTGATCAAAATATACATAAAATGTTGAGTTGTTAGTTTTGAGCCCCTTTCTAACCTGCCATGAGAAGAGAGACTAAGAGAAGCAGGAAGCCACCTTGTTGGCCAATCAAAGCACTAGGACTCTGGGAGGGGAGGAGTCATCGTATAGATAGGTTAGAGGGTTGTGCTAAGGACGTGACTAACATTCTTATTACAGCCTTTTCTAGTTCTGAAAATGTATTTTGTGGCGATAGCTGTTATCTTTTTTGCACGTCTATATTGCATGATATAAAAGTGAAGCGTGGACAACAACAAAAAATCGAAGAAACAAAAATACACAAAAAAATACATAAAAATTAGGCTATGTTCATTTTGGAGACAAATCTTTGCATGCTAACAATGGAAGAGCGTATGAATATTCTTTTGACACATTTTAAGCATTAGTTGTGATACTATGACCAAGCAGGTGTAACAGGAGAGGTATGGAGGCCCTGTGGGCGGCCCTGATTTAAGCCGTGAAGTCCCAGTAAATAACAGACATTCTTGAACCAATATGAATTTAACTAAACACCTGAATGAGTATTTTCAGTTGTCTAGGCATAAAATTATTCTTAAGAGAGATTACTTCAGCGTTCATTTAAATATACTTTCGATTATTTTTATGATGTGCTTGTGATGTTGGCAACATCTTTTTTTCTATCTGTAAAAAAAAAAAATCTAAAGGAAAAAAAAGGTTTCTTTGGAGCAACAGGCTCCATGAATGTATTCACCTCTGATAAAGTTTCCACATCACTCTTCTGGACATGGACCTGTTGTAGATTAGAGTTTTTCTGTGTTTAGTGGGTCAAATAGAGCTACATATCAGGTAGGCTTCATCAGCCCTTTTCTACATCTAACCCTTCTGTCTACACTTGCCCGAGCTTCAGCTAGTCTGTGTATGATCACACACCTTATCTCTCTCTCTTCATAGTCCTACCGTCCAACTTGAAGGACGACCTCTTGTTTTCCCTCCCAGATAGGAGGGTTATACAGAGCGTGTGTCAGGCCAGGCCCTGTAGAGTCAGGCCCTGTAGAGTCAGGCCCTGTAGAGCCAGGCCCTGTAGAGTCAGGCCCTGTAGAGCCAGACCCTGTAGAGTCAGGCCCTGTAGATCCAGGCCCTGTAGAGTCAGGCCCTGTAGAGCCAGGCCCTGTAGATCCAGGCCCTGTAGAGTCAGGCCCTGTAGAGCCAGGCCCTGTAGACCCAGGCCCTGTAGACTCAGGCCCTGTAGAGTCAGGCCCTGTAGAGCCAGGCCCTGTAGAGTCAGGCCCTGTAGAGTCAGGCCCTGTAGAGCCAGGCCCTGTAGAGTCAGGCCCTGTAGGGCCAGGCCCTGTAGAGCCAGGCCCTGTAGAGCCAGGCCCTGTAGTTAGGCCCTGTAGAGCCAGGCCCTGTAGAGTCAGGCCCTGTAGAGCCAGGCCCTGTAGAGTCAGGCCCTGTAGATCCAGGCCCTGTAGAGCCAGGCCCTGTAGAGCCAGGCCCTGTCAGGGTGTTGAGGTGTGCTGGATGAGACACACACAGCCAGAGAGCTTTCTCTCGCTCTGTCACAGCTCAGCCCAGCTCCTCTCCTCTCCCACGGGTCTCTGGCTGAAATGAGGACAGAGTGTGTGTGAAGTTCTCTGCCCTCCAGATCTGGCCCTGTAACAGAAACACACGCTCTCAGAGACCCGCTGTACTGACAGGGAAACGGAGAAATGTCAGAAACGTTGCCAGTACTTTCCGCAGCAACGCTGTCGACAGAGTCGCTGTCTTTTTCTTCATATCATAAAAAGAGATTGAGTGCATTGGTTGACATCCTACTCAAATATTAGTGTCAAACACACAGCATGTCTCTGCGATAATCTAAATTATCTACAAATTGATGTTAGCGCCTCTAGTGAGACCTGATTGATAGTGTAAACTGATGTCAAGCACTGCAAACCCGGCATGGTTTCACAACACAGGCATAATGTAGGTGTGTTCTACTGCATATATAGCTGTGCATGTGCTCTCTCTCTCTCTCTCCCTTTCTCTATCCTCCCCCCTCTCTCTCTCCAAACTGTCTGCAGTAGGTGGACATCGCAGTGTCTTGTCCATGTTGCTAGGCGACGTGTTTGTCATAGCGACGTGGCGCTGCAGAGGAATGCAGACTCCTCCCCTCACCTGTCTCCAGGTGACATCATCACATGTCAGTGGGTGTGCGGCTGTACAGTAGTGCTCAAACCTCCCCCCCCCCACCACCCTCCCAACCACCCACCCCCCACACACCGCCTTCACCCACACCCACCCCCTCACTCCCCCCCCCCCCCACCCCAGCCTCACCCCCAGACCCCTGCCAGACATGACAGAAGTCCAGCGTCTCACCAGTGAGTTTGAGCCCATTGAAGCACCAGCAACTTTAGACTGCATCCTGTCATATCACTGTTCTGTTTCCTCTCTCTCTCTCTCTCTCTGGAGGCTGTTTTTATTTTTTTTCTTGTTTTCTAGTTGTTTTAGATTTATTTGTACTACGCTCTCTCTCTAACCTAGACCAATTATAACAAAATGCCATTCATGTGTACCTGTTTACTTCCTCCCTCTTTTGTCCCAGCCTTTTTGCACTTTCACTGCCCCCCACCCCCACTTTCTCCGACCACACCCCTACACCTCTGCTCCGACCCTGCGCTGCACTCCCCCACACCCCCCACCCCCTCGTCCCAGAGACCCACCCTCACCCACACCTCCAGCCCCCGAGTGCCAAATAGATCCAGAACCATTCCAAAATGTTTTTGAGTTCTCTTGTGTGTTGGACATCCATTGGACGCACCCATGAAGCCAGCATGTTTCCACCATAACATGATGTCAGTCATGACGCCTCAGCATCACTCCAAGACACCGATCAAAAACAACCCCCCTTTCTCTCCCCCCCCACCAACCCACCCAGAGCTAAACCTGAGCAGGATTAACCCTTAAGCGGCTGGCTACCTCCCATAAACTGCTTTTCCTAATTCTCTGCCATCTCTTCAACCTCCAGGACATCATTGATTGTGTGCCATAGTGTTGGGGGGGGGACAGACACTGTCACTTCTCCTCACCCCCCCAAGTCTCTCTCTCTCCATTTGATTTTCGATGGGAAAGATAAAAAAATCCATTTCTAATGACGATTTTTTTCTTTAACATTAAAACACACACACACACACACACTTCGTACGGTGGTGTGAGGAGAGTTCTCGTCAGCTGCAGCCATCCTCTGTCTTCTGAACTTTGAACTTCTCACCCCCTCATGAACTTGATTGACCTTCTTCCTCCCCTTCTGTGTTCATCAAACTGTTTGGACTTAAACTATCCATCCCATATCCAAACCTCTTTGAGACTGTGCAATGCTAGCTGAAATGATTGGATTTTTTTTGTTTGTTGACCATCATTGGGACAATTCTCAGATATTGAAAGAAAGAGAATGAAAGAACAGAAGAATAAATCCCCGCCCCCCCTTAAAAAAAAAAAACGACAAAAAATGCAGACAAACAAAAAAAAACTAAACAACTTGTTTCTCCACAATATAATTTTTTTCTCTCTCATTGTAAATATCCTTTGTCAGTTTTTGTTGAGCTGTTATGAAGAGGCGTGGGACTGACAGCATAACCCAACTAGTGGAACAACTAGACTCCAGACGCACCTTCATCCAGACCATCGCCTAGTTAGTTAGTCAGTCAGCCAGCTAGTTTGTTAGATTACTAGGTTAGTTCTGCTGCAGTAATATGTCTGTGATGTTGTTATTGCTGTTGACCTGCTGTGTTTGTTGTTTAGCTTTCATGCCAGTTCCGCTATTGACGCAAGTACGTGTAAACCTCGTAGCAGCTGTCGGATACGAGCAGTTCTGTTACCAGCCTCACCATTCATAAAGAGTCGTAACGGCAGACATCTTTCTCCAGCTGTAGTCATGGAGACGCCTGCGAAAGAATAAAATGATAGGCAGACTCGAAACTAAACCTTGGATGGTTGTTCAAAGAGAGCGATTATCAAAAGGAGGTAAATGTGCAGTACAGTCACTATGGTTTACATGACGACAGATAAGTCGAAGAATAGGGAGGTTAGACGTAATCGTAAAGTGAAATGGTCATGGGTGGATAGGAATTTGAAGCCACTTGACTTGGTCAACGGTGCTTGGCTGTGGCAGAGCCCATATTGGTGTGTGTGGGCGGTCAGGGTCTGAGGAGGGGGAGAGTGTCGCAATGCTACCGTAACTACACTGACCATATCATTGCTTAATGCACCACTTCGTTATGCTGTCAGTCCCATCTGCAGATAAAAACATTCATGAGCTATTTATTTCTCCGCCTATTATACTATTAATAAATGACAACACAACAAGAAAAAGGGAATGACTGGAAAGGTTGAATTATTGTTTTGTTTTTAGTACTTTAGTGGTTGCTTTTAACAACATTCATTAACTGACTTAAAGAGTATTGAATATTTAATGTAATTGTAGCATTGTGTTTGTAAAGAAAAAAAAAATAGTAGTGAGTTGTGTTTATTGACTTGTGGATTACCAGTGAAGTCGGCAATCTAGTGCTAATATATATGGAGTCGTTTTTTTAAGGATTCTTATTTTGCGACAGCAACAACAGTCATTATAAATGTTCATTTTAGCATCACCTGTCTTCTGTTGTCTTATTCCCCACTCACTACAGCCATCAACAGTAACACATCGCACCATGTGCTCAAACGTGGGAGGGCCATACCATACATACCAGGGGGGTGTGTGTGTGGACCTGAGTGAAACAGAATGTTTGTGTAAGGATGTGTGTGTGTGTGTGTGTGTGGACACCAAGGCAACCACCTGAGTGTGCGAGGGATGGCTGTTCTGTCCAACGTTCATCAGAGCGTAACCTGGGAGGGCTTCCATTCATCAATGGAAACCCCTGATGTTATAGCTGCAATCATCCTGTGACCCAAGTCTCCCTCCCTCCCTCCCTCCCAACCAACCAACCACTGCCCCCCCCCCCCCTCCCCTCCTCCTGCACCATCTCCTTCCACACACCAGCACCATTTGACCTGTCCTTCATCAGTAACATAACATACTACTGTTACCCAATCAGAACCACATTAACCTGTCTCCATGTCAACAGAGGAGCCGGTGGCACGGCAACCTGACTCCACCCCCTACATGGTACCCAACCGACCGACCGACCAATCATCCTCCTCCCCCTGCAGGGCCGCTCACATGGCTGTTAATAGAATGTCTGCGAGGCCACGCCCACCTGACCATGACACCTCAGTTCTAGAATGTAGAGGTAGAGAGGAAGTGAGGGAGACGGACAGGAAGTGACAGAGGGGGCGACCAGAGCATACTTAACACAGCCTGTAGTGGCTCACATGTTGTGTCGCCCCAGTGCATTCCAAGACAACCCAAAGACGATTGACATGTCCCTATTTATACGATTGCTTGAAAAACTTTTCTCAATCAAAATCGATTTCTTGCTTGATTGACATAGTGATTGACCAACTATCCCAGAGGGTTGCCAGTAACCTTGGAGAAAGAGCTAGACGATGATGTAATGTTTACAACCTCAATGAGACCAACGCTGTTTAAAGAATGTGTAGGACTTCAAACCAATTCTCTGAAAGAGGACGTATTGCTAAAATGGTGAAATTTCGATGACTATTTCTGTGACCTGAGGTAATGTGATTATGAATCATTGCATGTTATTATGTTTTTGCAATGAAATACATTTTTGGAACTGTAAGAATGAATGGTACTTTGTGACGCTAGTGTCGACGTCTATACGTTAGTGATGTCACCATGCGAAGGGGTAATGGACCAATGAATGCTGAAATGTGTGACCACAACGTTGTAAAGAATATGTTTCATTTGTACATGGGTATTATGGGTAAATAAACCATTGAAGCAAAGAATCAGCTAGATATTATAAGTCTTAAAGATAAAACTCCACACATACAGTAAATGTACCAAGGCAGAGCCCAAAGATAGTGCTTTGACAATTATTTATCGTTAGACAAATTGATTGCAGTCTTGACCGTAGGAAAATACAATAAGAGGTAAGTTTCTTTGTTTCCTGTTCAATTGAAATGGAGGTTTAGTCTAAAATGGAAGCTTGGTAATCATCTTGTGAATGACACGGTTTTTGAGACCATGCTTTCACTGAGAGTTAGGGCAGTAATAATCGGTGTTTATCCAAGGTTTAAAAGACAATCAGAAATATTGGGTCTGCCCTTGACAACCTTCATCCCTGCGAGCATCACAAATGTCAAAATTCAACCAACACAAAGGTTTCTGAACATTCTCATCCACCTACAATTTCCCTGTGCACCAGCTCATCCAATCAGCAAACACCCACACCCCTGCATCCACCATGTGTCAACAGCCAGCCAATCAGCACCTGCAACCTTCTCCGCTGGTCAATGGCTGGGCCAGCTTCATGTCAACTGTGGGCTTATTGACCAATAGTGGAGTACCCTGAGTACCCAGCAATCACAGCATGGTTTGACAACCCTCTCCCAGTCTCACCAACCCCTCATACTCTAAAGAAGCTCCTCCAAGTAAGAGTGAATCAAAGGCTCTTGTTGATGTTTGTCCACTGATGATGATGATGTGCTGTTGATGCACATGCAGCTCCTAGACACATGAAATTGCGTGCGTATATCAAGGCAGCTAATAAAATGTCCTCATTTGCCAATATGAGAGGAAATGGGTGCAAAGTCTCTGAGCTTCGATTCCATGGATCAATACCAGACCTGTTTAGTGCCTTTGGTTAGAGCCTGCAGATGATGCTAGCGATGGCCAACTAGGTCTATAAAGCTGGTAGATACTGTGTTGCTTTATTGAACAGCTGGGAGCTGTAAGCAGGTAAGTTGATCTGTAAGAACATCCCAACTCTCTGAAGAGAGTCTTTTTGCATCTGTGTACAGACACCATTCTCCCCATGCAAAGAAAGCTGTAGAAAACGTTCTGTTCGTGAGTGTATAGATATCCAGCTCTTCCTAAGGGGTTCCACTTCAGAGGGCTTCACCTGGATTCACATGATAGCAGGAATAAAGGATGTGATCCTACAGTGAGAGCTGTAGGGAGATCTAGGGACAGATACAACATGATGGTGTTGGCGGGTTTCCATGTAAATTGTCGAGCGTCTGGTGAACCTGCTACGATGATGAATTAGTGCCCCTCTATATAGGCTGGCCTCTGCTCTCCCCCTCCTTTTTTCTCTACTCCTACCCTCTCCCCCCCTGCCTCCCCCCTCCCCCTAGCGTACAAGGCTAGCCAGCAGGGTCGCTGCAACGATGCTCCATCTCTGCCCGGTCGACAACTCCAGCTAACAGCAACCGCCCCCCCCGCCCCCTGTTTTAGAGGCCACTTATTGATTTCCCTTTTCTCTCTTCCCCCCAGTCTTTGCTTGCTCATTCGTTGTCTCTGAAAATAAACCAAGAAATGGAAGACTTATGACCAGCTAAAGCTAGTCCCAGAGTGGTGGTTTTCTGGAACACATTGTGTCTGTAGGAGAGCAGAATGGGGATGTCTGTAGCGGTGCAGGTGATCAGAGGAACAGCACGTATCATGCTATCAAGGCAGCAGACCCAGGATCAATCCCCACTCAGGTTAAAGAGTCCAATTAGGAAAATCAAGACTATGGTCTTTGCTATGCACTTTGACCTTTGATAGCAAAGTAAGAACAAACAAACAAAGATTTTCTTTGATATCGATCTCCTGTTTAGAGAGGACATCTCCCAAAGGGTTGTGATAAAGTATCAAATCAAACAATACAGTTTGTGAAATAACTATAAATCCTAGTCTTTAGATTTTTTTTTAGATTGTAACATAAATGTCCCCTGTTGACAAAAAAAAACTGTAGAACTGAAATCTAGTCTGTTTCCATTCTTCAGGGGCTTCCTGTCTGAGGATTAAGATTCAGATCCAGATTCAGATACTTTATTTAGCCCAACCCAGCCCAACCCAGCCCAGCCCAATCCAGCCCAACCCAGCCCAGCCCAACCCAGCCCAACCCAGCCCAGCCCAATCCAGCCCAACCCAGCCCAGCCCAACCCAGCCCAACCCAGCCCAGCCCAGCCCAGCCCAACCCAGCCCAGTCCAGCCCAGTCCAATTTAGCCCAGTCCAGCCTAGCCCAGCCCAGTCCAGCCCAACCCAGCCCAACCAAGCCCAGCCCAACCCAGCCCAACCCAGCCCAACCCAACTCAGCCCAGCCCAACCCAACCCAACCCAACCCAGTCCAATTTAGCCCAGTCCAGTTTAGCCCAGCCCAACCCAGTCTAGCCCAGCCCACCCCAACCCAGTCCAGCCCAGCCCAGCCCAGTCCATCTTAGCCCAGCCTAGCCCAACCCAGCCCAGCCCAACCCAGCCCAGTCCAGTTAAGCCCAGCTCAACCCAGTCCAGTTAAGCCCAGCTCAGCCCAGTCCAGCTTAGCCCAGCCCAGTCTAACCTAGTCAAGTCCAACCTAGTCCAGTCCAGTCCACCTCCCTGGGGCTCCACCAGAGCGAACAACAGATATTTCACATTTGGGAAACACACAAGTGCTTAATCCCTGGCAAATCACAGCAAGTGGCCCAGCCTAATGTCTGTGAGCGTATTACAGGTCTCTAGCTGTGGCAGATCAAGTATTAGGCGCAGCTTTGATTCAGAAGATGAAAATATCAGAGTGGGACAGTTTTATCTTCCACAACAGAATAAATGCGTGCAGTCTTTTTGAGGGTTAGAGGGTATTTGCCCAGTGCTTGTTAGATGATCATAAGTACGAGAAATTGTGTGACTAAATTATGTTTGTTCTATTCTAAGGTGACCAAGAAATGCGTACTGTACAGTACCTGAACATTCCATCAACTTGAAATTGAGGAAAATCTTAGATATTCATCTGCAGTGGGCCGTACTGGTCCTCATTCTATCCAAATGACTAAAGATTGGTCTTTTTGATGAACATTTTTGTAGAAAAATAATTGTAAAAATGAAAAATCCCAAATCTAGATTTTAATCATGGCTTATAAAGATTTTTTTTTATCTACTAAAATTTGAAAATTGGAGTGTATATTTTTGGACAAATATAATGCTATTTGTATTCAGACTTTTTCCAGGCTTCAGGTCTATAGCATTTTGGCTGCAATTTCCTTCCTGAATGTTCTACCAACTCACTGCATGTTCGTCTAGATAGAACCTTCCTATGCTCTTTGAGCTTCCGGCTTCCTGCTTCCTGTCAAGGAACTTATAAAGGAGGCTTGAGACGTTACACACACACACACACACACACACACACACACACACACACACACACACACACACACACCACACACACACACACACACACACACACACACACACACACACACACACACACACACACACACAGCTCCTGAAAACACCTCAGAGCCTTCTTTATATCTTCCTTGCTTTCTGTCTAAATGAGGTTCAGTTACCCTGGTTACATCAGCACCTACACACTACAGCAACCTTTTCATCAAACACATGAAAAAACGTCCAACGCCCAACACAATTTCAATTAGTCTTTAAACATCTATTCTCAGATATTTGCAACAGAAATTTACTAAACAAGATAGATGACTTGCCAAATTAGTTTTTGTTATCATCATAATCTTATTTGATAGACAATTTTATGACAAATTGAAATCATTAATATGTATGTATTCAAATAATTTATTTGGAATTATGTTTCTTTGACTGAAACAATTTATTTCCTCTAATTTACAGAATACCAGTCAGATAAGCAAAATAATGAACAATGATTGTAATTTTGTATGTCTTCTTTTGTCATATATTTTACTGTTGTAATATTTCTAACAAACGTTGCAGATTAAGCATCCATTTGTTTAATAAATATGGAGGGAAAAAAACAAACATTTCATTGGTAACAATTCCCCAAAAAAGGTATTTTAAAATGTATTGAATGTTTATTATGTGTATAAATATACTGAGAATAAATATGTTGAAATTGCGATGCAAAAGCTGTGATTTTAAAACACTGTAGTGTGTACAGTGATTTCTTTATCAATTCTATGGTACATGATATGTCCTGCATACTTGCAGTGGTTGTTTGATTTCTGTTCTTGGGCCTATGCTTTAATAAATGCATTTTCTACTGTACTCAAGGCCAAGCGAAGCCCTTCTTGCCGTGTTACTGTGGAGCCGTGGAAGACGCTGTTGTGTCGGTGCTTGTTGCTGTGACAGGGAGATGGAGAGGGGTTGGGAGGACTGAACACCAATGACACTGTAGTCTGTGTGGGCTGAGAGCAGCTTTGCATAAGGAGAATAGATATTTGCTATTTCACAGTGGCTCTGTCATTCACTAAACAAGCTTATTTCAAATTCATGCAGTTGTGTGTGTTGGTGTGTGTGTGTGTGTGTGTGAGGTAAAAACACACACACACATATAGCTATACAGACTAAGAGTGTGTTTACTTGTGTGCTAGTGTGGGTGTGTGTATGTGTGTGCTTATCTTTCTGATGCCCTGGGACAGGTTTTCTATGAAATGCTTAACACTCCTAATGTCTCCAGCCGCTCCCTGCCCCCGCCTGCTTCCCTGAGCCGACCCCAGGATCGCCTCACCTCTGCAGGGACACATCCATCTCCTCCTGGCCTCTTGTAAGAACAGCCTGGAGCTCTCCAAGGGACCCTGTGTCCAGGCTGTAGGTGGAGCAGCGTGCGTAGCTCCAGAGCTCCGGGCAGGAGAGGGCCAGCACCACAGGGCCTGGCCCAGATATAGACTGCCATGGTCTGGGGTCTGGGATCTGGGCTTCGAGACGGCTTGAGACAGCTGCGGGGAAAAATAGGTCCATTAGTCCGAGGATAGGTTAGGAGATACAAGGTGGAGCTGGAGGCATGGAAGTGGGTGAGGGAGGGAGGGAGGGAGGGAGGGAACAGAGGAGAAGCAAGGTTGAATGCATGGAGTCAATAATGAAATAAGGAGTCAAAAGAGATAGAGAGAGAAGGAGAAAACTGTAAGAGGCGTGCGACTTAGCAGACCCGTGGCTCTGAACTCACCTTGGCCGGGGAAAACGTTTGATGCAGAGCCCTTCGTGCTATTCTGCTTATGGACGCTCAATAACTCAGAAACAATCAAATTAAATAAAGTGGTTGGGGAAAACAAATGTTAATGGCTGCTCTGGAGTCCTCTGAGACTGAGGCAGGCAACACTCAGGACGGCAGTCTGCAGCCCCCAACCCCCCGCCACTGCTGCGCCAACCATTCAGATAAATCGAACGATTTTGAAGTAATTTTCAGAGGCTGCGATGGGGGTTGAGGGGGAGGGGTGGTGAGGGGGGGGGTTCAGGATGGTTGCCTAGGGAAACTGAATCATAGAAGAGTACAGGGAGGTTTCAGAGGGATAGAATACAAGAGGACTATTTCTGCAATACTCTGAGTTGGCGTTAATCCCTCTTTACATAACTCAGATTATAGAGCTGGAAGCCAGGCCATCTACCAGCAGACTACAGCTATTCCTAAATCCGTGTGTGTGTGAGAGGGTGGGCGGCATGTATGTGGATGCAAAAACACCAGAAACAATCAAATCAATGACTAAAATAAACAACTTGATTGACAAAGTATGAAAAATAAACGACTGTCTCCTTGACCCAGTTTTTGATTATTCCCAGAACTCTTACAAAACGAGGCAGATGTATGCATATCCCTGTACAGGACAGGGAGCCTGAGAGAGAGAGGGAGAGAGAGAGAGAGAGAGAGAGAGAGAGGGAGAGAGAGAGAGAGAGAGAGAGAGAGAGAGAGGGAGAGAGAGAGAGAGAGAGAAGCTTCTGTCAAGTCAGACTGAGGATCAGACCACAACGTCCCCAGCTGTGATCACGTTCGCCTGTCTTCCTATTCAGCAGCTCCAGATGGTAGCACAAGAAGATCAACCTCTCTGAGGTTAAAACAGAGACAAGAAGAGGAGGAGGAGAGGAGGAGGAGGAGGAAGAGAGGAGGAGGAGGAGGAAGAGACGAGGAGAAGGTATAAAAAGCATCGGTGACCCATTTTCCTCTCTGCTGCTTTCCTGCTTATCTAGTTCACCCCGAAAAAAAAGAACAGAATTGGAAAAGAAACAGAGGGAGGACGAGCGAATGAGAAAGTGAGAGAGGAGACGAGAAAGATCGAAGTTTTGAAGAAGCTAGTGGACAAATAGATGCAGGAAGGTGGGAGGAAAAGAGGGACGGAAAGATGGAGTGATGGAACAGAGGGAGGCACGGATGGAGGGAGGGACGCAGTGATGGAGGGAGGCAGGGATTGAGGGAGGCAGGGATGGAGGGAGGCAGAGATGGAGGGAGGCAGAGATGGAGGGAGGCAGAGATGGAGGGGGATGGAGAGAGGCAGGGATGGAGTCAGGGATGGAGGGAGGCAGAGACGGAAGGAGGCAGAGATGGAGGGGGATGGAGAGAGGCAGGGATGGAGTCAGGGATGGAGGGAGGCAGAGATGGAGGGAGGCAGAGATGGAGGGGGATGGAGAGAGGCAGGGATGGAGTCAGGGATGGAGGGAGGCAGAGACGGAGGGAGGCAGAGATGGAGGGGGATGGAGAGAGGCAGGGATGGAGTCAGCGATGGAGGGAGGCAGAGACGGAGGGAGGCAGAGATGGAGGGGGATGGAGAGAGGCAGGGATGGAGGGAGGCAGATATGGAGGAGAGTTATGGGCACATTGCTGCCCAGTGGCAGATGGTGGCACAGTAGGGTTGGCAGAGCAGGCGCTGGTCCTTACCCACAAGACCAGCTTCTCCTGGCCCAGCCCCTGACCCCTGACCTCCCACTAAACAGCAGAGGACGTCCCCAAACTATCTAAGGTCTTGCTAGTATTGCTAGTAAGGACTAGTATCTGGGATTGGATGAAGCTGATGGAACTGATATTTTATACACTAATCATTCAGCTGATGTTATCAACACACAAATAGAGAAGATAAGAAAATCCTTTATTTGTCCATCGGGGGAGCAATTGCAGTAGAACATATAAATCACAGCAGATAAATCAAGGATTGAGTTAATAGTTCTAAAAGTATTAGTGTAGGGAGTTTCAAAAGACAGAGTGAGAGAGTTGGAGAGCGAGAGTTGGAGAGAGAGAGAGAGAGAGAGAGAGAGAGAGAGAGAGAGAGAGAGATATGTAGACCAGGACACAGTAAGAAATGTCACTGCTGCTCTGTCCTGGAGAAGAGTTATTGACCTGCACCACCCGGAACAGTAGCACAGCCACACACACACACACACACACAGCCACACACACAGCCACACACACACACACACACACACACACACACACACTCAAACACACATATGCAGCTACACAAAGAGAAATAACATTCCTACACACACCAACAGCAGGTTGCAGGTTCAGATCCACAGCAAACTCAGAGCCGGAGCTCTGGATGAGCCGTCAGGCACAGCAGAGATGGACGGATGTTTTTCAGCCTTGAGATGGTCTCTTCAGGTTACCCACACACCCACACACCCCCACACACCCACACACCCCCACACACCCCCTCCCTCCCTCCCTGATCTGCAGCAGCCTGCTGTGAAGGTTAGAGGAAGGACTTCTATCCCCCATGGACTCCCCCCCACTCCCCCCACGCTCTCCCCCAAACCTCAGCTCCCACCTGGGACAGACCTCAGGGACAAATCAAATGCACATAAACCCAAAAACACAAACGCCCATAGATGGACTTCCAGGACCCGGCCAATCAGATCCCCGGAAAAACGCTTTCAGGATTTCGAACGTTGGTCCAAGACAACAATGGGGGAAATGGCATTGAGGTTGCCATGGAGACTGCGGGCTGCGAAGAGAACTGCTTTCATAACATATGTCTAATCTGGCTGGGCTGTCAGCGCATAGCAACAACATTTTACCCACTCCCTGAAAAATACATTCATCCTTAATTTATATTTATATAGAAGATGTATGTGTATGAAAAGGACCCAACTTAACTGCACAAAACAAATGAAGTTTATAAGATTTTGCAAAAACGTCACAGTTTGCGTTTTCGACAAATCTGCATTTTAAAATGTGATAAAATGTTCTCATCTTCATTGATCTGAGCCTTCATCTGATATTCATCTGAGTTCAATATTCAGACTGAACGGCTGATTTTTGTGATCTCAATATCACAGCTGGACGAACACACGGAGGGATGGAAGGGAGGGAGGGAGTCAGAGAGAGAAGGAGAGAGACGGAGAGGGGGATGGTTGGAGAAAGGTAGGCAGGGAAGACAGGGATAAGAAGAAGAGAAGAGGAGGGATAAAAGAGGGGGGTAGAGGAGAAGAGAGAAGGAGGGGAGAAGATGGGGGAGAAGAGAGGAGGAGGAGAGAAGAGGGGGAGAAGAGAGGAGGAGAGAGAGAAGAGGGGGGAGAAGAGAGGAGGAGGAGAGAAGAGGGGGAGAAGAGAGGAGGAGGAGAGAAGAGGGGGGAGAAGAGAGGAGGAGAGAGAGAAGAGGGGGGAGAAGAGAGGAGGAGGAGAGAAGAGGGGGAGAAGAGAGGAGGAGGAGAGAAGAGGGGGGAGAAGAGAGGAGGAGGAGAGAAGAGGGGGAGAAGAGAGGAGGAGGAGAGAAGAGGGGGGAGAAGAGAGGAGGAGGAGAGAAGAGGGGGAGAAGAGAGGAGGAGGAGAGAAGAGGGGGGAGAAGAGAGGAGGAGGAGAGAAGAGGGGGGAGAAGAGAGGAGGAGGAGAGAAGAGGGGGTAGAAGAGAGGAGGAGGGAGAGAAGAGGGGGGAGAAGAGAGGAAGAGGAGAGAAGAGGGGGAGAAGAGAGGAGGAGGAGAGAAGAGGGGGGAGAAGAGAGGAGGAGGAGAGAAGAGGGGGAGAAGAGAGGAGGAGGAGAGAAGAGGGGGTAGAAGAGAGGAGGAGGGAGAGAAGAGGGGGGGAGAAGAGAGGAGGAGGAGAGAAGAGGGGGGAGAAGAGAGGAGGAGGGAGAGAAGAGGGGGGGAGAAGAGAGGAGGAGGAGAGAAGAGAGGGGAGAAGAGAGGAGGAGGAGAGAAGAGGGGGGAGAAGAGAGGAGGAGAGAAGAGGGGGTAGAAGAGAGGAGGAGGGAGAGAAGAGGGGGGGAGAAGAGAGGAGGAGGAGAGAAGAGGAGGGGAGGGAGAGGAGGAGGGAGAGAAGAGGGGGGAGAAGAGAGGAGGAGGAGAGAAGAGAGGGGAGAAGAGAGGAGGAGGAGAGAAGAGGAGGGGAGGGAGAAGAGGAGGGGGGAGGGTGCTCTGCTGGTGGAGGCTGGAGCTCTTCACAGACACGTCTCTGGTCAGAGAGGCCAGCAGGAGACAGATTTGCTGCTAAAAGCCATGAAACAAGCAGAGGTCAGCCTTGACCCCCCCCCCCCCCCCCCCCCGGACCGCTCACCTGTGGAACAGTCCCTGGCTGCACGCCAATCTATTTTCTTTCGTAGAAAAAGAGAAAGAAGAAAAGGAAGGAAGTAGAGAGAGAACGAGAGAGAGAAAAGAAAGCGTGTGAGAGACAAACGGCCAAGGAGAATTGAGCGGAGGGGGGAAGGAGAGAGACCCAGAAGTGCGTCTATCTGAGGCTGACTTCTATCAGACACCCCTGTGTTCCTACAGTCTGGAGAGGATGGGGGGGGGGAGTGTGGGGGTGGGGGAGCTCATTGATGATCCCCCTCCCCTCTTCATACACCCCCTCCCACCATCCACCCCCACATTCCCTCTCTCCACCCTCTCTCACCAGCTCTTAATGCTGCCTTGGTCCTTGGCAGGTTCACGTTACCATGGAAACTCTCACATTGCCGCAGGCTGGCTGGAGCACGCTGGTTGAAAAGAGAGAGAGAGACCGATATAGGGAAAGAGAGAGAGACTGATATAGAGGAGGGAGAGAGAGCGATAGTGAGGGGGGAGAGACAGAGGGAGATTACTGCAGTGAGAGGGAGGGAGAGGGGGGATGAGGGGGAGAGGGGGAGGAGCGATACAGCGGTCGAGAATTGGTTCTCCAATTCATTACCCCGCACAGCTCGCTCCCCTGCCTCCTCCCCCTCCACCACCCCCCCCACCCCCACCCCTACCCCTCCTCCCCCACACCAAATCTTATCATTTGCATCAGCTGGGGTGCAGAACACAGGCCCGGTCCTGCTCTGTAGGCTGAACACGTTGGATCCAAACTACAGACCGCATTCAATTATTCATCCGCTTCAGTAGACAGCGCTTACTGAACAGGCAGCGTGCGCACAGCCTGTAGGCAGCCCATACGATAACACCGTCCCATAAATCACTACCCAGACACAGCTGGGGAGGAGGGGAGATCTACAGGGGGGGGGGACATCTACGGATCCTCATCGGTGGCAGTCGCAGTCTCACGGCCCGGCTGGGACTTGACCCTGTGACCTTCTGGTTCTCCGCTTGAGCCGCAATGGGTGCTCGTGGAGCGAATGATCCTGAGGGACACAGGCATGGTCAGGGCCAGGGGTGTCCATTTTGGATCTGCTTGACGACAGCTGACAGTCTGCTCAAGAGGATGGAACAGGAGAGAACATCTGTGCTCGGTGCAGAAGATTTCTCCCCTCTGCGTTTATAAAGAGAGGAATACCCACACTGTCTAAGATGTGTTTACCTGTTGTGTCACAATGAGCATTTAAACAGCCAAGACAACTGCAGCACTACAGGCTACCTGAATATCCACCCACACATGTTCCATCACACACACAAAGTAGCCTTCTGCCACACATCCACGACAAGCACACACACACCAGGCACACACACACACACAGTACATATACACACAGCCTTCAATCACACATTAACACACACACGCGTAGCTTTTCATCGCACAAACACACAGAAAATGCACAAATCTGTGAGAAAAACTCCCCAGAGCCCCTCCATGCCAAGAGGACCTACAGAACCATCCAGATCCCAGAGAAACTCCCATCCCCATGAATAAAGGACCGAAGAGGACAACACCTCTGGAACAAAAAATAAACAATACATCATCCCATCACCTCATCCGCCATCATCTGTGGCGATCATAAACAGGTCTGAATGAGGAGATGCGCAGGGCTGTGTGAAGGGATGATTCACATACAGGAGATGAGCTGCACCTGCAGTGTCTCTGTGTGTTCCTGCGGAGCTGAGCTATTACAGACGTGTGATTGTACCAGAGGTGCCCGTGTGCTCATTAAGAACCAGGACCACACTCCAGTGCAGAGCCCCAGTCTGAGGCTGAGCAGAGGGGCTGGCCAGCGGCTGCAGAAGGCTGTGTTACATCGCTCCCTGGCTGTGGACACGCAGCATCACAACTACCTGCCAGTCACTAGTCTATAGCAGTCTGGCTGTCAATGTTTAGGAATCTGTATTTCATGTCAGAGCTTGTACTGAACCCCTGTGGTCTCTTAACATTCTGCTCACTTCCCCCATCCTACAGGTCAAAACAGCCCACCTTCAACCCTGAAATAGGGAGTCAGATGGCTCAGCAGGGTAAAGCATTGGCCTAATAATTGGAAGGTTGTGAGATCAATTTCCGGCTGTGGCTATGTGATGTTGTGTCCTTGGGCAAGGCACTTCACCCTACTTGCCTCAGGGAGATTGTCCCTGTACTTGCTGTATGTCACTTTTGGATCAAATGTATGTATAAACCTACATTATAAATAAAGGTTCATTACATTTTAACCCTGTATTGTGTTGGGCTCTGAAAGTGCAGCCATGCTGCACATGAATCAGAAAGATTTAGTTTGATCAAGCACACACAATCCAAATGTCTCTTTGTAGGTTAAACACAGTGGTGGGTCATTCTGGAACCAGAACAGAACATAAGGTTTAGGTTTATGCTTTATAGCACCACAAGATAAAAGTATACAACCTACTAATACACAACTATTAATGTTGTCAAATGTATCACACCACACTGCCTCCATCAATTACATTAGATTCATTATCCACAGTTTATCAGACAAACTTTGTGGGGTTTTTTATTACAACTTTATGTTTTTTATCAAAAACAGCCAACAGGGTTAGAATCTAATTTAATCAGATAAAGTTTCCAAGCTAGTCGTCCTCCTGTCGATTTCTCTTCTTCTTTTTCCTTTTTTTCCCAGAATCCTCTACATCGCCATAGGCGGAGTCGAGCCGTTCACCTTTCACCCTAACTTCCTGTTTGACCGTGACGCCTAACCCCTCCACACCCTCTTCCTCCTCTCCTCTGTCCCTCTTCTTCTTCCTCCTCCTCTTCTCCTCCCTCGCATCAGTCTCTTCTAGGCCCTCTGGCTCCTCCCACTGGCCGGAGGTGGGAGCTGCAGGCTCCGTCTTCACTCTGACCTGCTGCACTGTCTCCTCCTCTTCCTCCATGGCCAGGCTCCTCTTCTCTTTCTTCCTCTTCCTCCTCATCTCCTCCTCCTCTTGTCTGACCAGCTGATGGGGGAGGGAGGAGGACGATGAAGGGGCAGGAGATTTCTCCTGTTCCACCCTGGAGAGGGTGGGGGTCTTGCTGCCGAAGGGCTGGAAGCGCTGTCGCAGCCCAGGAGGGATGCAGGGGGCTGGGGTGGCAGGGATGACCTGGGGGGTCTGGTTGGTGCTCACGTCGCCGTAGTTCTCACACACGTTCAGGAAGCCGCAGAAGGCGGGGCCACACACCGCTTTGTCAGGGAGTTGGGAGTGGCTTGTGAGGAGGCGGAGTTCTTTGGCACCGGGGGGAGTAGCCAGAATGCTGTAGATCTGGCCACTCCCACTCTGCACGGTCTGCAGACCTGAGAGAGAGACCTGCAGACTGTCAAACCTGGAAACAGGGAAGACAAGGACGAGGAAAAAGGTAGAGAAGTGTCATTCATACGTACAATGTTGTTGTTGTTGTTGTTGTTGCACAGTGCCTGGTACTTGAGATATGGTTATTTGAAACTGTGTCTGGTAAATACAGCCTTATATGACTCTAAATACTTACTCAATTCATCACATAATAAAAAAGTCTGCTAAATAAAAACAATTAAAAAACATCCGAAGTGTAATAATGCATGCATAAGGCTCATTCTAAGAGGAGGAGGGGGAATATAATCAGGCGGTTATAGAAAATCAGGTTTAACGTCACATGAGTCACACAGAGAGGAACCCTACCCGTTTGGGTTGAAGTTGCTGGGGGCTTTGATGAGCCAGAGCTCGGTGTGCTCATCATGGAGACTGTCCAGCAGGGTGCTGGAGCATGGGGTGTGGGAGAAAGAGATGAAGTCTGCAGGGCACTGATACGCCCTGTCTGGAGAGGAAGGGGAGAGGAAGAGGAGGCACTGATGAGTCCTGTCTAATAATTAAAATAATAATACTACTAATACTATTACTACTGTGATTGTTGCACCACTGTTTGCACTACTGTGTATATACCCCCCCCCCCCCCCCATCCCACTTTGTACCTATGTTACTTGTACTTCTATGTTAATTGTATCATATTTGTAGTGTATTTTACATTGTATTCATTTTTTATTATTATGTCACATATATGTTCTATGTTTGCTCATTGTGAATTCTATGTTTGTCAATCTTGCATAGCGATTAAACCTGATTCTGATTCAGATTTACTGCTGATCGCTGACCTGTTATTAACAGTGATCATCTGTGTCTCAGCTGCTTTATTCTAACCTGGGTTTGACGGTGTGGATGCTGAATCCTGTTGGCCATCCGGATCTCGACTTGGTGAGAGTGTATCTTCAGACATCCTGTATTATTTATGCGAAGATATCAACTGTTTTTGTTCAACAATCACTAACGTTTAAAGCGGAAAGCATGAAAGTTGCTGCTGCACATGTTGTTTAAAATGGACCTACGACCCGGAAGAAGATCCGACTCTTCCAGTTCAGAGACAGTTCAGAGTTCAAACACTAGATGGCGCTCTTTCACAATCTGTCAGTGACCTTTGATTTGAGTAATATCCAACAGATCTCTACATAGATCGAATAATGAATTAATAAATAAATACAACTTTGTTGGTCCCCTAATATTGTTTTAAAAAAACATCTTACCTAGATTAGAATAAATTGATAGGCTCGACCCCACAGATGGACTCAAACCCCCCCCCCAGCAGGCTGAGGGCATCCTAACATGCAGAAGCAAGATAAATATTTGGTTCGCATCGCTTTAAGCTGATACACTCCATGATTATTTGTCTAACAGTCATTTGGTTTGGACTCTGTGGGAAAGCCTGTTGTGGTTCATATCAGAGCAGCCTTACATAATGTCTTGTGCTGGGACCTCAAGGAGAGCTATGACAGGTCATCCCTTTAAAAGATCACTATGACTGACAGTGAATCATACCCCAGAATCTGATGCCCACCCAGTTCACCACCAGGCCAAGACTGCTTCTACTGGCTCAGAAGACGATTAGTCTCTGTCACCTCTCTGTGTGTTCCAGACCAACTCTGCTACCAAGCAGGCCGTATCCCCAGCCTTACCTGGCCTGGTTTGGACATCATACATCAGACAAAAATGAATCTGAGTTCAAAAGAATTCCAAGCCATGACTAAGCAATATAGAAGGTTACCATGTAAATAGCATTAGAGAGCATTAGTGTATGTTCCTTAGTGTTAAACTTCCACTTATAACCCTTCACTAAGGGATAGTCACCATACTGGTGTGTGTGTTTCTGTGTGTGTGTGTGTGGGGGGGGGGGTCTAAAGTTAGAGCTAGCTTATCAGTAAACATTCAAATGAGATTGGCTGTGTGCGTCTTGGTAAACAATATCCATCTGACTGTATTGTGTTGCTTGCAGCACTCAAGCCGAGAAGCACTGGATGTTCCTGTTCTACTGAGACCTCTTCATACATGAGGGATGACTATAGGACGACTATAGGATGGCTATAGGATGACTATAGGATGACTATAGGATGGCTATAGGATGACTATAGGATGACTATAGGATGACTATAGGATGGCTATAGGATGGCTATAGGATGACTATAGGATGACTATAGGATGGCTATAGGATACGTTATTATTGTAGAGTTTGGTATCTCATGGAAACAACAGGTTCACAGGTTATTCACTAAAACCCAAAGCCTCGCCTCATGGACTCAAAAGTTCAAAAGTCTCATGTCTAATGATTGTCCACAGGACTGGTACCTGAAGCACCTCTGCTACCCTGGTTCCCTGTAAACATGACTGGTACCTGGAGCACCTCTGCTACCCTGGTTCCCTGTAAACATGACTGGTACCTGGAGCACCTCTGCTACCCTGGTTCCCTGTAAACATGACTGGTACCTGGAGCACCTCTGCTACCCTGGTTCCCTGTAAACATGACTGGTACCTGGAGCACCTCTGCTACCCTGGTTCCCTGTAAACATGACTGGTACCTGAAGCACCTCTGCTACCCTGGTTCCCTGGCCAAGCTGAGGGTCTCATGTCTACATTTACATGTATTCATTTAGCAGACGCTTTTATCCAAAGCGAAGTACAGGGACATTCTCCCTGAGGTAAGTAGGGTGAAGTGTCTTGCCCAAGGACACAACGTTATGTAGCCACAGCCGGGGCTCGATCTCACAACCTTCCGATCATGAGGCCAACACCTTAACCATTGAGCTATCTGACAACACCCAGACACATCTTACTGTCATCATAACTGCTGCTGTGGAAATCGATTCCTAATGATTCAGAGTGTGTGGATAAATCACTAGGTGAAAGGACGGATCTGAAGATATGGGACACAGAAGATCAGGAAACATCTAGGAGGATCTTTTTGAAGGTCGATAGGAAAACGTGTCTCTGCAGGTTTCCTTGAAGTTATTTTGTTTTTCTTCAGTTATTTGCTCCCTCCTGTGACCTTTTGCCCTCTGAACCCAAGCCCCCACCCTTCCCACTGTCTGCTTCTGCCTCTCTGACTTTCTATCTTCTCCTCCATGTCTCTCTCTCTCCCTTTCTCCCTTTACCCTTTCTCTATCCCTCCCTCTCTCCCTCACTTCCTTCCTCCATCCATTCTTCTCTCTGCCTTCCAGCCCTCTCTGTTCTGCTGTTCTGTTTACAGAGGATGATGGGAAACCAGGACCCAACATGACCGCATCTTGACTCTGGCCTCCATCTCCTTGGGTCCCCCTGGACTCAAACCAACACAGCTGGACTCCCGTCTCCCAGACAACCCCCAGCAATCACCATGACGTCAGCAGGAAGTGGGCTGCTATTGCATCCTGGGGCTGACTTCCTGGTCTGGGTCCATTCTGGGCAGCCAATCACCCCCTCTTCCCAGAACTCCAATGAGCCTAGCTTATCTCCATGATAATAGAAGGTTTCTTATAATCACATTGGTAGGAATCATATTACACATTGTTCATAGGTTTAGCACATGGAATGAGAAACCCATCAATTACTATCAACAGATGAAACTGGGAGTAATAATTAGCTTGATGACTGGAATGTCGATGGGATACTTGACCTATTTTTTCTCCTTAATGGTCCAATGCTTTATCTGTTAAGTCTCTGTTTTAAAACACTGTAGAGTTGAATTTCCTGACGCATGTGAAGGAAAGTCCTTGAATCAACATGTCGATATCAATGAACATTTTCCTCGTAAAAGGGCTTCCTGGTAGCAGCCCATACCTTGGGAACCCCGTCCATAGAGTTGCAGGTGTGCTTTGTAGAGTCATTTGTAAACCCAGAAGCCATTCAGCCACTGGCTTCATGTTAAACCGTATCGTTCTGAGTCACACTGCATTGTTAAAGACGCATTGTTGTAAGAGCGACGAGGCGCACTCCAAACCCCAGATATTTCAACTCAACAGTCTACCTATCTCACCATGACATCAGCAAGTAAGCAGAAACACATTGTTTGAACATTTCCTTGCTTCTTTCTGTTATCAGTCACACTTTGAACGGCTGGGCTGGTCTGACACAACCTCTGGGGCGAGATGGGGTCATTCCAGGTCCAATTTCATCCTTGAGCACATAAAGAACAACATTTTACAATTAAAATATACTTTTATCTGGGAGGAATACTCACGTGACACTCCTAAAAAAAAGGTTGTTTTCAACACACATCTTCGGGGAGCACAAACCTTTGTTCTCGAATATATATATATATATATATATAATTTTCACAACCCTAAGGATTCCTCAATATAGGGAAAATATAGACATGATATAATATAGATATAATATAGACATGTCAAAATGTTTGTCTTGGTCTCGATTGCGTTGTGTTTATTGGGATTTACATTTCGCTTCATGGTTTAGGACTGGATAACATTATTCTGCCAAATAATCAAGTTTGTACAACATGGGGCCTCACTGTTAGAGTGACGTCACAACATCAGTGTACCTCAGCAGCACTACCTTAGCTGAAATCTACTTTTAGCTGTGTACCTAGAAATCTAGGTTATTTTTAGTTAAGTATAACAAACACGTCTTAATCTGTTGCACAAATGGGTTCTGGTGTTGGTGACCTCATCAGCCTTCTTACTCAGCGTCTTGCAACTGAATAGTTATTTAGCACCAGCGTTGTTTGCTAACCCTACTAGCTAGCTGGCACATAAGTACACTTTAATGGGGTCAGCTTCTTTACCCAGAAATTGTATCGAGTTTATGCCTTGGAGTTATTGAATTTACTTTCAGACTAATGAAGTGAATTTGATTTCATATCGACTGCATCTACAGTAACCAATGCCAAGAAAATGACTGTTAACCTGAAACTGAATTTATTTGACTTAAGACCAGTGGCTTCTCCAAATCTGAATAATAACTACATTTACATGTACCAGGAATTGATCTTTACTGAGCTGAGTGAAAGCTTAACCGAATGTGAGCCCCCCCTTGCTTGGAGTGACGTGGCTCAATGGCTCAATGTTTAGATGTGATATGGTTGGAAGCTCATTAAGATCATTTATTTCGATTTCACCCTGGCAGTCTAAGTGGGTCACCTGAAAAGGTTAATTCCAAGAAGTCAGCACAGATATTAATATCAGAAGTCAACCTGCTGTTAATAACTCTGAAAACTGATTTTAGCTGCATCAATCACACCTTTTGGATCGATAGAGGAGATGGAGAGGGGGAAGAGGAGGGCATGGGGAGGAAAGGGGGAGGTGAGGGGGAGGTGAAGTGAGGGGGATGGGAGGAGAGGGGGAGGTGAGGGGAGGGGAGGGGGAGGGGATGGGGAGGTGATGGGATGGGAGGGGGAGGGGATGGGAGGGGGAGGGGAGGGGATGGGAGGGGGAGGTGAGGGGATGGGAGGAGATGGGGAGGTAAGGGGAGGGGAGGGGGAGGGGAGGGGATGGGAGGGGGAGGTGAGGGGATGGGGATGGGAGGGGGAGGGGATGGGAGGGGGAGGTGAGGGGATGGGGATGGGAGGGGATAGGTGATGGGGAGGTGAGGGGAGGGGGAGGTGAGGGGTAGACAAAGGGAACCCGATTTTGACACTTCAAAGGAAAGGATAAACTCACACTCAAGCTGGAGAACTGAGGAATATTCCACGATGAATTCATGCAGGAAGTTCCAGGCAAATGCTTGACGTCTCACATTGTGGGAGGAGCTTAAACACCGAGAAAAATGAGTCTGTATTCATACAACCTTGGAAGTGGTGCAGAATGCACTTTTAACTGACCAAATGCCTGATTCTCCCTGAGACGTTCACATGCTTGTTAGGGAACGGTAATGATAATGGGCTGTGGCCAAAGGTCGCCTATAGCCCTGCTATAAATAGAGCCTCTGGAGATAGAATGTGTGGGCTCGGTGATGCAGAGCAGAGCCCACTGTCCTGTCCTCTGCCCTGGGAGACGGAGGAGAGTTATGCTCCTCTGACACCTCAATAACGTCCTCCACCCCTCTCTCACCTTCCTCCTCCTCTTGTTCCCTCCGCTGTCCTTTCTCCCCTTTCTCTCCTCTCCTGCCCCCCCCCTCACACACACACACACACACACACACACACACACACACACACACACACACACCTCTCTCTCCCTCACAAGGTGACAGTCCTGTAGAAAGACCATAAATTATCATGTTTCCCGATCCTGTTTCATAAACAGCAGTGAACAGAACCTGGACACTGACTCTTATTCCTCCCAGCAGAAACCAGAGACAGAACTCAACTTCCTCCGGTCGCTCCTTAGGTCAAGAACGGAAAGAATCGCATTTCAGACTACAGTCTTTTTTTTTCAAATTGGGTAGGGAGAGTGCGGATGCACACCGAGGTTCTGAGAGAAACCGTTGGCGTCTAGAACCAGCTAGAAAAGCATGGATGAGCTCCAGCGTTGTGACAGCAGGGGATGACACACAGAAATATGCTGCTTTGGAAATGAGATACCTGGAGCATGAAAAGGAATCACTGCTGTGTCTCCAGTGGTGTTCTTAATCAATGTACCGGTCTGTAGCAGTAAACACACATGGACTAGGACACACGTCGTTTATTTCCCCAGTGATATTGTTGAACAGAAGGACATGAGCCTCTGTCTCCTCAGAGAACCAGCAAACAGACAAAGAAACAGTCGGACAGACAGAGACACAGACAGACAGAGACACAGACAGACAGACAGACAGACAGACAGTCGGACATAGAGACAGACAGTCGGACATACAGAGAAACATATGGACAGACAGGGCAGTTAGAAGGCATCTAGACTTGGTTGGAGGAGTTATGTAAACATGTCGTTTCCCAGATGTAGATTAAACCTAATCTCAGACCAACACACACAACCTTAGACTAGTCTAGTCCTAGACCAGGTTTAAACTGGGTCCAGTAAGTTGACTTCCAGGTCCAAGGTCTGGCAGCAACCATGACCCGCTCACAGCTCCTGCCACCGTGTGGCTCAAGGTCAGCCCCCTCCCTGTCCACATGCACCCTGCCTGGATCCCCCTCCCTGTCCACATGCACCCTGCCTGGATCCCCTTCCCTGTCCACATGTACCCTGCCTGGATCCCCTTCCCTGTCCACATGCACCCTGCCTGGATCCCCTTCCCTGTCCACATGCACCCTGCCTGGATCCCCTTCCCTGTCCACATGCACCCTGCCTGGATCCCCTTCCCTGTCCACATGCACCCTGCCTGGATCCCCTTCCCTGTCCACATGTACCCTGCCTGGATCCCCTTCCTCAGATCCTCCTCTTCACCTACACATGGTCAACAATCACCATTCTTCACACACTATGAGGTACAGTACAAGCAACAATTTGCCCCCAAAACAACAACAACAACAACTCTAAACCATATCCCAATCATTTTCACGCTTCACAAATGAAATAAAATAAAAATCACCTCCTATTCCTTTTGTATTTATAATCAGTACAGTTCATGATCCCTGCTCATAGAAAAAGAACCAAAAACACAGTTTCCACTCGTCCAGTCGTGCGAGGGCCAGATGGCTCTCAGGCCCACATGAGTCAAAGGTAACACGATCCGTGCGCGTGCGTCACAAACTGTGCGTGCTGTTCTAGAACGTTCCGGCAGGATCCTCCGGGTCATGTCTTCCCGCTGAGGATCGTCATCTGTAGACACTCCTCTCTCAGGGCCACCAGCTCAGTCTTGTACGTGCTTGGCTTCCCCTCGCCGCCCTCCAGGCCGTACACCGCCGTCTGCTTCTTGGTCGCCAGCGGCGTTTCCAAGGTGACCGAGCCGGTGGTGAGGGCGTCGGCGGGCGTGGCTCCGCCGCGGTAGCAGCACGAGAACATGGAGGAGAGAGCGCGGCCCACGTCGTTCCTCGCCCCCTCGTTGACGAAGCAGTACAGGATGGGGTCGGCCACGCAGTTCAGGCTGGTCATGGCCAGCGCCACGTGGTACGCGGCGAACAGGTCCTCCTCCGCTCCGCAGTCACATGGCTTCCTGAGGAACAGGATGCTCCTCCACAGCAGCAGGAAGTGGTAGGGCCCGAAACACAGCAGCACGATGAGGATCAGGCTGAGGGCCAGGCGCTTGATCTTGGCCTTCTCCTGCCGCTCCGTCGACATGTTCCCCCTCACCGCCCGCAGGATCCCGCGGTACGCCGCCAGCATGGCCGCCCAGGGCGCCAGGAAACCCAGGAAGGTGCGGTAGAGGTTCATGCCCGCCACCCAGTCCTGCATGGGGTACTTCTCGAAGCAGAAGGTGTGGTTGAAGCGGTCCTGGAACAGCTCGTCGTGGAAGAGAGGGGCGGAGTTGGCCACCACCTCGATGACCCACACCACGGCGCTGACCAGCAGGGCGGTCTTGACCCGGCGGACCTTGGCGAAGCGGAGCGGGTGGGCCACGGCCAGGTAGCGGTCCAGGGAGATGCAGCAGAGGAAGGCGATGCTGACGTAGATGTTGGTGTAGAAGATGAAACCAAACAGCTTGCAGGACTCCTGGCCATGGATCCAGTCGTCGTGCTGCAGGAAGTAGTCGATCCACAGCGGCAAGGTGAAGATGTAGAGGAGGTCGGCGACCGAGAGGTTGATCAGGTAGATGCCCAACTCATTCCTCTGCCTCACCTTTGTAGAGGGGGGGGGGGTGAAGAGGGAGGGGTTTGGGAAGGAGGAAGCGGGGAGAGAGGCGGGAAAGAGGGAGCAGTGCGGTTGGGGGAGGAGGAGGGAAGAGAGGGAGGGAATCGGGAGGGGTTGGGTAAGGGGGAATAAAGGAGGGTGCAGGTATTTTGTTTTGATCCTCCATCATGATATTGCAACTGTACACCAACTGACATACAGGCAGACGCAGTGATGCAGGCAGAGAGGACAACAGATAACAAACTGACAAGTTAGGTTAGCAGAGCAGGAGATACAAAACAAACACACACACACACCTGCAGGTAGGCGGCCCAGAGAGCCATGCAGTTGGCAGGCAGTCCCAGGGCGATGACGATGATGTAGAGCGTGGGCTGGAAGTACTGGTCGATCTTGGAGTCCACATTGCAGAAGGTAATGTTGCACATGGTGCCGTCCTGTCTCTCTCGTCTCCTCTCAGCTCACGGTCTGGCACCTGGGGCGGGGCTTGTTCCAGCGACAGCAGCTCTCTCCGGGGTACATGGTTGTCTTGGCTCAGGGGCTAGGCAGGCGCACCAGGGAGCAGCCCCAGGAAGCTGAGGGGACGATGGGAGGAAGAGGACATGCTGGACTCTCCCCGCAGGGCTCAGAGGTTATTAGGAATGGTCTCTCCAAAAACACAGATGTTCTCACCCCTAAAGGGCCTCTGGTTTCAGACGCCCCGCTTCCATTCCACGCTGGCGTTGCCCCACCTCTCTGCACCAGGGAACAGTGGAGGGGAGGAGGTGGAATGAAAGCCGTCTTATCGACAGAGGGCCAGACCTCAACCCTAGAAGCAGGGCCTATAAATCTCTCAGGGATTATCGTCCGCTCTCTGTGACCAGAGCTCTCTGTGGCCAGGGCTGTGTGTGTGTGTGTGTGTTTGACTGTGTGTGTGTGTGTGTGTGAGGGTTGAGAGCGCAGGAGGCTCTGTGGGACCCAGGAGGCTCTTGAAAGACCCAGCGACACACACACCTCCTCCAGAACGGTCACAGCCCTGGTTCACACACGATCCGTTAGCTTCCGAGAAACACTGCACATCTGAGGAGAGGACAGGAAGAGAAGAAGGGATGATGGAGAGGGGTAAGGTAGAGAGGGGTGAGGAGGAGGGTGGACAGGAGCGAATGACAGAGGAAGAGAAAAGGGTTGAGTCAGCAAGAAGATAGATAGGAATAGAAAGAGGTGGAAGGAGGGGGGAGGTGTGGAGAGGGGGAGAAGAGAGGGAGAGAGGAGGGGAGAGGAGAGGAAGACAAGGGATGAGGACAAAGAGAGAGACCGTTACTGTTTGTGTCCTCCAGTGCTCGGGAACTCTGCTTGTTTGCTGCATGTCTTCAGTCTGAGCATCTTTGATGAAGGTTCCTTCAGAACACAGATATTTCAGACATCACCCTCTTCTCTGTCCCTGCACTGGGAGCTTCAAGTTTACACGTCTGTCAAGTTTCCCCACAGTTATTTGTAAAATATATTCTGTCTTCCCCTTGATTTACCATAATTCAAGTAGTCTTTAATTATAGATTCACAGAATTATACCGTGTGTAATCACACTCACCAAAATGGTCAAACAGTTCTTTCCTAATGGAAACTTCAGCAGTCGTACACAAGCACAAAGAGGGAAATCCTGTTTAATCCACCAGTCAGGGTTAAGATAAACTATTTTGAATTAGGGGATTTATGACCAGAATGACATAATTCACTGATCTTTCATTCAGTGATGAAGGAGGCTGGAAATATTTAGACAGAACCAGATCCAGAGCTACGACCAGGACCAGGGCTAGGGCCAAGACCAGGGCCAGGGCCAAGACCAGGGCCAAGACCAGAGCCAGGACCAGGGCCAGAGCCAGAGCCAGAGCCAGGGCCAAGACCAGGGCCAGGGCCAAGACCAGGGCCAAGACCAGAGCCAGGACCAGGGCCAGGGCCAAGACCAGGGCCAGGGACAAGACCAGGGCCAAGACCAGAGCCAGGGCCAAGACCAGAGCCAGAGCCAAGACCAGGGCCAGGGACAAAACCAGGGTTAGGGTTAGGGCCAGGGTTAGGGCCAAGACCAGGGCCAAGACTTGAATCAAAATATGCGAACAAAACACAAGTCTACTTTGTAAGAAAAACTCTGCAGATACACTGTCCCTTCCATCCTGCGTCTCAACACCACCACCAAACCCAGAGTACACTCACACACACACACACACACACACACACACACACACACACACGCACACACTCCTCCCCCACGCCCCAGATCAGCGTAGACTGACCAAAGGAAGCACCCTGGTCTGGACCTCTTTGATTCTCATCCTGGTGGAGTAAAGCACACGTCTAAGATTGTGGGGCCCGGACAAGGAGACAAGGGGCCCAGACAAGGGGCCTAGACAAGAGGGAAGGACAAGGGGGAAGGACAAGGAGACAAGGGGCCCAGACAAGGGGCCTAGACAAGGGGGAAGGACAAGGAGGAAGGACAAGGAGACAAGGGGCCCAGACAAGGGGCCTAGACAAGGGGGAAGGACAAGGGGGATGGACAAGGAGACAAGGGGCCCAGACAAGGGGCCTAGACAAGGGGCCTAGACAAGGGGGAAGGACAAGGGGGATGGACAAGGAGACAAGGGGCCCAGACAAGGGGCCTAGACAAGGGGCCTAGACAAGGGGGAAGGACAAGGGGGAAGGACAAGGGGCCCGGAGCAGGAGCGTGGAAGTAAGCCACGGGGGGATGAGGACGACTGCTCTCCAGCCAGGCCGGTCTCTGTACAGTGACCTTGGCTAGGGCAACAATCCACCTCCTAAACAGCCCAAACATGACCAGCTAGCTCCTACAGTAGCTTCAGTAAGGTGTCCTGGTGTTGCCATGCCACCGATATCACTGCTTTCTACTGACTTCCTCTGTTTAATCTGACGGGTGTGTTGGCCTAGATATCATTGGTGTGTGTGTGCGTGTGTGAGTGTGTAGCCATAGTAAGACTGAGACTTTTGGGCTGTTTTAGCCCAGATATGTTTTGGATTTCCATCACTGTCCTCCGTCTCCTTTACACCCCAAGTTCCAGGAAGGCTCTGACACACAGCGCGGCCCTGTACCTGCCTTCCTTCACTCTAACCACAGAGGCAGACGTTATCAAGCCTGGCTGTCTGTCTGTTTACATCCCTGGAGGAGGAGGAGGCGGGGGGGGGGGGGGGGGGGCAGGAGGAGGGTGAGGGGCGGAGGAGAGGCACTGCATGATGTTTATAGGCTAAACAGCAGAGGGGGATGCTGGGAGTGTGTGGCGTAGGTATCCCAGAAACCCTGAGAAACACACCAACAACCAAAACAGTAGTTGACATTTCCACATGGAACACCTGTTCATAACTGCAGAACCCTGGCATAGAACAGAATCGAGAGCGTCGTTAGAACGCTCGAATACTTCAATTGGTTCTACGTGGAACATGTTTCGCCCCAGGTGCCTGCAGGAATGTGGTCTGTGCTAGCTGTCGCTCACAGATGCTTATCACTGGGCATTCGCATGTGACAGACAGGACTCCCTGCGTCGCCATGCCTACACGCACTGAACACTGCCACACACCGCAGCACACTCTGCTTTCCACGCCAACAGCATCCAAAGCGGCCCGCACACAGGCACAGCTCGTTACACATCTATAGAACGTCTGTTCACACGAAGCTATTCACGGGGACGTTGCTGTCGCTCTCTCTCTTCTCCACGCGTTAGGAAGGAATCTCGTGTTTATACTTGACATCTCTGCTTGTCAGGTTAACAGTCAGGGGGGCAGGGGGGCAGGGAGGGGCAGGGGGGCAGGGGTGGACAGGGGTGGGCAGGGGGGAGCAGGGAGGGGCAGGGGGGGCAGGGAGGGGCAGGGGGGGCAGGGAGGGGCAGGGGTGGGCGGGGGGGGCAGGGGTGGGCAGGGGGGGCAGGGAGGGGCAGGGAGGGGCAGGGGGGGGGCAGGGAGGGGCAGGGGGGGGCAGCGGTGGGCAGGGGGGGGCAGGGGGGGCAGGGAGGGGCAGGGAGGGGCAGGGGTGGGCAGGGAGGGGCGGGGGGGGCAGGGAGGGGCAGGGGGGGCAGGGAGGCAGCGTCTGGTTGGCTGGATCAGCCCAGCTGTCTGTCAGCAAGTAACACTAAGCATCAGTGATGCCTGTTTCCCTCTGTGCTGGTCTTTAAACACCAACCCAGGCTCACGTGTGTGTGTGTTTTCATCTGTGTGTGTGTGTGTGTTTGTTCTGGTGCACGTTAGTGTCGGTGAAAACACCACGTCTAAACGCACCGTGTGTGAACTGTGTGTGTGTGTGTGTTTTGCGTGTACATGAACCTGGTGGCCAGTTTCTCCTGGCGATCAGCGGAGCGTACCGATGTTTGATCTGTCTCCAGGAAGGATTAGGGATCTGGGGCCACCACACAAACACCATGCTGCCCTCAAACCCCTCCTCCACACGCAAAGTGCTTACCTCACACTTTTCAGTTTATTCTGCTCTGGGTGTCTATTGTCCCCAAGGCTGTGGATGTTACACTGCTACTCTCCATGACAGAGCTGGATACTGGGGGGGGGGGGGGGGGGGGGGGTCACCATATGGGCTGTCTGACTGCACAATGAAAACGTGATGAATGAAGGAAACCCCCCTGTGTGTAACCTGAATGAACTCTGTCTTGATCTGAATGATGGGACAGACTGTCTGTTCCAGGCGTAGTCTGCTGAAGATGAAGATGGAGAGGTTTCCTGTCACACACTGCTGAAAGGCAGCATGTCAGACAACACACAAAATCAATGAAGTCAATCGAATTCAAGTCGTTATTTATGGCGGTGAAGTGTCCGACTTCAAAGGGGTGAAAGCATTTGCTTATTGCTTTAGGCTACAATTAATGGACAAGGCAGGGCCATGTTCTGAGTCATTCTTCCAGTAGAAGTGGATGGAGTCGCTGGGTTCAAAGAAGGTCCAGTAGTTCTGTATTCTCACCAGCCAGGAGACGAGTGAGTTCACAGTACAAAGTTATCTAGAGTGTGAGGATCTGTCAGTCCTCTTTCATCCCGAGGTTCTTGTGTGCGTTCGTCCTGGAGTTTGACCCTTTATCTTGCTTGCTAAGTGAAATATCTTCATATGCTGAGTAAAGATAACGGTCATGTGTTCAGGATATGCTTAATTAAGATAAAGGTTTGTCTAAGGCTTAAAGATTTGACTTTGCCTAGAGTTAATTTGAAGGGGGGGGGGTCTTCTATGCATTCAAGGAATGAACAGTGGCCTTTAAACACTTTATAACAGAACCCTTTATGTGCAGTATGAAGATGACATCCTTCATTTCTCTGACACCACCATACTGCTTTGAAGATTTGCACAACGTACATTTACATTAGTTTCAAATCTTAGAGCCACATGATGAAACAGCATGTTGTAGGGTGAGGTGTTCTTCCTGTTCTCTACTGGGATCACTGACATCAGATGAGAACATCATGAAGTAATCCCTCCACAGCTAGCTCACAGCTCGCTAATCTCTCTGTGTTTAGGTTCCAGAGGCTCTGGTCCAACATCAGAGCACAAAGAGGAGGAGCTGGAACCCAGCTCCAGAACCCTGGCCAGGGGCCTGGCTGACACCAGACTGGGGTTCCTAACAGGAGTTTCCAGGTTCCCTTCCTGGAAGACATTAGATCAGGGGTAGGAAACCCTGGTTCTTGAGAGCCATAGTCCTGAAGGCTTTTGATGTTTCCCTACTCTAGCACACCTGATTGATGTGTTAATGAAGGGTCGTTATCAAGCTCTGTGGAAGCCTCATGATTAGAATCAGGTGTGCTGGAGCAGGGAATCATCTAAAATCTTCAGGACTGTGGCTCTCGAGGACCAGGGTTCCCTCCCCCTGCATTAGATGTTCCTGCTGTCGTCTGAGCAGCCAGTTCATGTTTGAACCCTCCTTTCAGTCCTGGCAGTCGAAGAGCTCAAACTCATGTGACCGGGACCCCAAAACTAGGGGCCAAACCGTCCTGTGTCAGCCCTGGGTGAGCGCACATGACTGCTGAACACTAGTGGGCTGCTGTCCAAATTGTTCTGTTGACAGTCAAACACAAGAGTGAGGTTAATACCCCCTGACGGTGCAGCTATCAACACAACATGTTATTAACTCCACTACGGCAAGGGAGCAAAACACAGTCAACCTTGACCTTAACCCAGTCAACCTGAACCCATTCAACAACCATATCCTTTCAGACAGGAAACGCATCACACTGCCGCACAAAACCCCGAGGAGGAAGTTGAAATAGATTCATGCTTGCCTCAGTTAGCGCCCGGCTGACCAATCAGCTGACCAATCAGCACAGTTGAGAAGGATGAGTGGGTCCCTGTGGTGTGTTATGGGAAAAACAGGCCAGGGACACACAGAGAGGCAAATGATGCAGAAAACATCGAGACGCAAATCCCATCATGAACGGCGAAACCAGGAAACAGTAGCGGAGGGTTATGTTTGTTTCCGCACCAGATCAGCCCTCGGCTGGTCTCCACCAGCACGTCTGAGCGAGTCGTTTCCCTGATCTGTGACGGAGACGGATCCACACAGCGCTGCTCTGCAGCGACAAGGTCGAGCGGGAGTTCAACTGAGAACACAGGGACGTGTCAGAGGTCACCAGCAGGATCTCCCAGCTGTGGTCGGGGGTGTATAATCGACTGACTGCACTGCACAGCTGGTCGAGATCCGTCCGCATGGGAAACAATGAGACCAGCTCAGTCAAAGAACACATTACCCATGAACCCTTTCACCGCTAGATCGGACCCTTTTCCCTCCAAAAAGAATCCCATCGCCCTCCTCCAGGAAATCAAGTCAGAAGTTAAGAGACATCTTCATACGGTAGTTAGCACACAGATGACCAACCACTCAAAACTCATTAGCGTGTTCTTTTGCAGTTCTTCGTACATTCAAAAGATGAGATTACGAAATTCATGGCGCTTATGTGAGAGATGTTGAGGATGCAACCTTTGTTCTATATAAAACATCAGTTTTCTCAGCATCAATCAAGTAACCGATGACCAATCAACAGGATTTCTAAAGCTTGTTCAGCTGTATTTCTAACTGTGAGTTCCCTTTAAAAGTAATAAAATGTAATGCCCAACACAGTCACATCCTCAGCAGTGATGGTGTCTGCTCCATTCAAGGATCCTTTTTGGACAGGCTTCCCATCGGACGGTCTCAGGGGTCTGCGGTTTAATAACGAGCGTAAACAAGGGGCGAGGACCCCTCGGTATCAGCTCCCTACGGACCCCTGGGAAAGACCCCCTGTCATCCAGCAAAGCAACAAACACAAGCCAGGAGAGGAGGCGTGGTGAGAAGAGAAGGGAAGGAGGGATGGGAGAGAGGAGGAGAGAGACGGTATCCCCTTTAATCAGCCCTGTTTGAGAGACGCTTCCGCTTCCCCTGCTACTGGCCACAGAGGATGGAGGGATGAGAGATAGATGGAGGGAATCACACACACACACACAGAGGTAAACACAGAGCGAGCGGACAGGAAGGAGGGGCTGAAACAGAGCAGTGAGATTACTCCTTCATTAGGAGAGATCAGAGAGGGGAGACTACCAAGGGCCTTGGCAGCGCTCCTATCAGCCAATAAACAGCAGGGTCACGTCAGGTTTATTTACACCAGACAAGACGTGCAGGGAAGGACATGGAGATAAAGACACTGTGTCACCACTATCGCTTCCCCCCCCTGCCCCCCACCCTGCCCCACACCACCTCCCCCCCTGCCCCACACCACCTCCCCCCCTGCCCCCCACTCCTGCCCCACACCACCTCCCCCCCTACCCCCCACTCCTGCCCCACACCACCTCCCCCCCTGCCCCCCACTCCTGCCCCTGCCTCTCCATTGGTTTGTCATGGAACACTTTCCTAAGTGTTCAGTAAATAGGCTGGGATATCAGGCAAACATTATGAGAGCCGCTCTGCCTGAGACAATAACTGACCCAACACTGCCGACCACAAAGACAGTCTGTCACAGTCAAGTACTTCCTGTCAAACCGTTGAATATTGTTTTGCTATTTTTGTGTGGGGGCGCTATTATTGTTTTAGATAAATGTCATAAACTATAATTGTGTCATTTCAAGTGCACTGATTTGGAGAGTTGATGTGTGAACAGTAAACATCCTGTTCTACATCACATTTATCAGTCACCTTAGTGAAGAAAACAATCTGATCGCATTTGTGAAAACCAAAACGGAATGATCCAGTGTTCCAATCATTGATTCTCAAAATGCTTAAAGTTCTGATTTCATGGAACCGGAGGCAGCCTGTCACCTATGGCAACAGCACCCTGGATGAGCTCAGAGCAAATGGAGCAGTTAAGGTCTTAAAGGCTCAACATGCCACTTAGTCTGGAGTCATGTTCCACCTCAGACTGACCTTAGAGCAGTTTCACACACTGTCATAGTCCCACATATTGTTGCAACAGCAGAATATCTTGCTGACGGTCCTTTAAAGAGTGCTGGTTAAAGCAGATGTTGCAGATGTATAGATAGACTAAAGCTGAAGGAAATGACTGGGAGGCTCTGATGAATGTGGAATCCAAATTGCTCTTTCAATGACAGTCTGTCCAGCAATTCATCTTATTTATTCAATCCCAGGGGAAATTCTATTAGAATAGACTGGTCCGCCTTGGGTTGTGATAAGAACGTGTCTTATTACTGTGATAAATAATAATGAACCACAAGGTCATGATGATGATGATTCTCACCAACAGTCAGCACTACACCTGGAGCAGGGGTGTCCAATCCTGGTCCTCGAGGGCCGCTGTTCTGATGGTTTTAGATGTTTCCCTGCTCCAGCACACCTCCACAGAACTTGATAACGACCCTTCATTAGAATCAGGTGTGCCGGAGCAGGGAAACAGCTGCCCTCGAGGACCAGGATTGGACACCCCCCCTGCTGTAGAGCAACACTGTAGACACAGCCCAGAGTGCAGACTGCCCATGTTCAGTCAGGGGGCAGTGGGTCGGATCAGGGGTGGACCGGCCAGGAAACAGCAAACATTCAAAGCTCTTAAGCTAGTTCTCACATTAGTAGCTCGCTACTGAACCTTGTAGTCTGGACCATATTAACCAACAGGACATCCAATAGCAACTGTAAACTAATAACAACACTACTTCCACCTGTACGGATGCATAGAAATATGAAGCCATCCTAAAACTGGCAGCTAAAGTATTCAGAGTCAGATATAAATCTGATCACAGGATGGAGGCATCAGTGGTGGAAGTGTTTCAGGATGTGACTGAGGAACCTGGAAGATTACGCAATGTCTCCTGTTTACATGTGGACCGTTCTCACAGCTTCACCTCTGACCTCTGCAGGCACACAGGCCGATGACAAGCTGCTATCAACACCTCCCATCTCAGCCCTGCCTTCCTGACCGCCAGGGTCAAACTCAGGGAACCATCTGATCCTCCACTGGAATCAGTCTGCTTGTGGTTGTGATGCATTTCTGTTTATTGTTTAGTACAGGGTCATCTACAAGGAATGGCATGCAGGATTTAACTGTCCTTTAAATGGAGAAGAAAAATATTTGAGCTACAGGAAACAGTCGAGAGAATTCGTTCCACACTGCTCGATATCCGTTACATAATGTAGTAGAACACATTGTACTGACGTACAGACACAAACAATCATCATTTACTATGGCTGGTCAGACATAAACACTGCCTTCAACACAAGTTAATCATAGTTGTCATACAGTACTGGGACTGTCTCTCACGCTGATCGGTGTGTATGTGCATGTGTGTGTATGTGTGTGTGTGTGTGTATACGTGTGTGTTTGAGTGTGTGTCATAAGACTGAGGCCATGTCTAAGGCCTGAGGTTCAGGACCGACATGTGGTTGTCTTAACTTTAGCAGAATGTGCTGCATTGTGTGTTGTAAGAATGTGTGTGTATGTGTGTGTGTGTGTGTGTGCGTGTGTGTGTGTCGGATGGTCTCATGTTACAACATCTGTGGCCTTCAGAAGAGACGCTTGGTGAGAAGAGATAAAACAAAAGTTAGCCATGGAGCTGAAAATCCAATTCTGCTCAGGGTGGCAGAGAAAGAGATGGATGAGGAGTCCTACCGATAAAACAGATTCCCCCCTGAACACAGAGCCACTGCTGAACACACACACACATGCTGACACACACACAAAGATCCAACACCGTTAACACACTTTTTGGTCCAACACACACGGATTTCTGGAGGAAACACACACAGACACACAAACCCGTTTCAGTTGTACTTCCTGCCGTGGCCTTGCAGAGTCTGTGTAGGGAGAGTCTGGAGCCAGGAGGCAGAGAATCCATCAACATGTTCTGTGTTGCCTCAGCCTAACACACACACACACTTCCACACACACACACACACACTTCCACACACACACCAGAGGCTGCGTCTGCGGAGCGCCCTCACGACAGACGCGAGGTGAGGGACGCTGGAATGTCTGTGAGCAGTGGACCTGCACACCTGAGAGAGGAGAGGGTGGGGGGAGGAGAGGTGAGGGAAGGAGAAAGGAATGGATGAGATGGAGATGAAAGGAAAGATAGGAGAGGCAGGAGAGGAGAGAGAGGCGAAGAAAGGAAAGGAGAGGAAAGGGGGGAAGAGAGAGGAAAGGTTGGAGAAGAATTAAGAATTAAGGAAGCAGAGAAGGAGGCAAGTATAAGAGGAGAGGAGAAGAGATGGCTGGTATTTAATCCAAGCTGCTCATTTCATGGCTGACTGGATGTGACAGTGTTCAGCCCCAGTGTGAAGCCCAGAGAAGAGGCAACCCCGGGGGGGGGAAAATTAATGACTTCAATAAAACTGCCACATTTTCCAGTCACATCCCCAGCGGAGTGCTTTATTGGCTAAGCCTTCATTTGGCTCCTAGCAACTTGTTTGCGCCGGAAATAAATGAACGTGTTTCTTCGGTGTGTGTGTTGCTGCTAACAGGCTCTGAGATAGTCTAGCTAGGATGATCCTAGACTCTAGCTCAACTGCACTGTGTGTGTGTGTGTGTGTGTGACCTCCCTCATTAGATCGCTACATTTCATGTGGTTGTAGGACTTGTTGAACACTCGTTGCCTTTGCTGTGAGATCTGTCAGGTACCTGTGATGTGAGCCAGGCTGGAGGCCTCCAGGACCAGAGCAGGACAGGTCTGTCGCTCGCAGCACAGATGAGGGACCACGGACCAACAAGAACTACTTTTGATACGGAGGTAAAGACCTCTCATACGAATACCACAAACATACACGAGAGGACACACACCATGGAGGGGGGGGGGGGGGGGGGGGAGGGGGGTTACGACACCACTTCAGCAAGAATGTGCGTTTGTGTACGTGTGTGTGTGTGTGGTTGTTGGTTTGTGTTGTTGCCAGGATGCGGCAGCTTCCTGTGTAACGTCCTGTTATGTCATGCGTTGCCTGATTGGTCGGTTCTGTTTCAGAATTCCTGCTGATTGACATGTGCTTGGAAAACGGCACAGCACATGCAAATGCCTGGGTCAGATCTGTCCTCCACTCACTGGGACAGACACACCCAGCCATGCAGCCACAGGTGGCCAGCGTGAGTGTGTGTGTGTGTGTGTGTGTCTATGTGTGTTCAGGCTTTCAGGCGCCTGGACAGAGACTGATACCTAATGAGACAATATTACTAGGCATATCCTGGTGCCACAGTGTCCTGTATGTGGGTGTGTATGTGGGTGTGTGTGTGTGAGTGTGTGTGCGTAGCAGTATTAGGATTTTCCCTGCCAGTGATGAGGTCACACAGTCACCTCTCCTCAACATGAATGCATTTGGTCAGCCTCCAGAGTCAACACAGTTCTAAATTTGATTTAGTTTATTTTGCCTTTCCAACACAAAAAAGGGAAAACGGATTTTCCTTAAGCTCGATATCTGGCACACACTTCCCTTGACTGAAATGCAAACGGCCCAGATCTGCAGACGAACAGAAACTGGGTTAAAGGGACTGGGCTGGACTCTACAGGAACACCTCCCTGTGTCCTGCCAGACTTCTCCTGTAGGAGCGTGTTACTCTGCCAGCTCTCAGCCCAGCTCCAGAGCTCTCTCAGGGCTGGTGAGGGACCACCTGAGCTGGGGTGGAGGTGCACGGTATCAGGGCTGGTTAGGGACCACCTGAGCTGGGGTGGAGGTGCACGGTATCAGGGCTGGTTAGGGACCACCTGAGCTGGGGTGGAGGTGCACGGTATCAGGGCTGGTTAAGGACCACCTGAGCTGGGGTGGAGGTGCACGGTATCAGGGCTGGTTAAGGACCACCTGAGCTGGGGTGGAGGTGCACGGTATCAGGGCTGGTTAGGGACCACCTGAGCTGGGGTGGAGGTGCACGGTATCAGGGCTGGTTAAGGACCACCTGAGCTGGGGTGGAGGTGCACGGTATCAGGGCTGGTTAAGGACCACCTGAGCTGGGGTGGAGGTGCACGGTATCAGGGCTGGTTAAGGACCACCTGAGCTGGGGTGGAGGTGCACGGTATCAGGGCTGGTTAAGGACCACCTGAGCTGGGGTGGAGGTGCACGGTATTAGGGCTGGTTAGGGACCACCTGAGCTGGGGTGGAGGTGCACGGTATCAGGGCTGGTTAAGGACCACCTGAGCTGGGGTGGAGGTGCACGGTATTAGGGCTGGTTAGGGACCACCTGAGCTGGGGTGGAGGTGCACGGTATCAGGGCTGGTTAAGGACCACCTGAGCTGGGGTGGAGGTGCACGGTATTTGGGCTGGTGAAGATTTCAGACTGTGGGTCTGACTGTGCGTGTTTGTGAGTGAGAATATGTTTTTGGGTGAGGGTGTGTGACAGACAGACAGAGCGAGCGAGCGAGAGAGTGTGTGTGCGGTCTCAGAATGCCGAGGCCCTGATGTCGTCTCCAGGTGCACTCTGGGAGTTGGATGAGCTCACAGCTGAGTCCAAACACAGTGCAGACTGCTAGTGCATTAGGAGAGGTGGGGCAATGATCCCAGCATCTCATCAGGGACACCAATTGTTACTTTGACACTTCTAGAGTTACACTGACACATCACATATGCAGTTCAAGCTGCCCGTATTGAGTTTTTTTTTTACAAAATATAGTGAGTGTGCCAGGACCTGCCCTGACTTCTCAGCTGCAAGAGGTTTCTGTCTTTCTGATGGTCCAATGTTATTTTGTTGTCGTTGTGAGAACCTCAAAATTCCAGCAGAACGGGTTCTCCACACGACTCCTGGGACAAAAGGGACCGTTTCTCTCTGGATGACTTCAGAGCGGTAATTTGGTTTGGTCTTTCTCAGAAGGCCCTTCCACTGGACAATGTAGTGATGACGCCTGAGTTCATATATCGTATGTCTCCTGAGTGAGAAGCTGACTGGGAGGGTTTCACTCTCTCTGGCTCAGCTGCCATTCACACTGCTGAGGCAGGACCAAGGTGAGCTGGGATTGGTCGACCTCGATAAATCGATTCCGTTTAACCGAAAATACGAAGGCAAACCTTTGTTCTCTCTCGCTCTGTCTGGTTTTTCCTTTTTTTTCTGCTGTTCCCCTTTTTCTCAGAACTCCCTTCCTCGTTTTTTGTTAAGTTTTTCTTTTTTCTGCTCAGAGAAAAGGTTATTTGGTCAGTGTCTGATGTCCGGCCGGTCACAGATTTAAAAAGGCACACTTTGAAATCAGTTCAGGGGAAGACTTGAGAATGATCCATTAGTTAAAGGTTCTAAGGTAAGACAATGGGTAGGGCTCTTCTACCTGAACTGCCGGCTTCTGTCATAGTCACGCTTGTGACCTTTACACTGGGACTACAGTTGACACCTGCAAGAGCTTTCTCATTAGGATGATCATCTATGAATATTATTATAATAATTACTATTATAATAATATGATTTGGTCTATTCACCTCCAGTGCTTCCTGTTCTACCCTGTTTCATTTCACCTCACGGAGATGAGAAGATGAGGGGATGAGAAGATGAGGAGATGAGGGGATGAGGAGATAAGGAGATGAGGGGATGAGGGGACGAGGGGATGAGGAGATGAGAGGATGAGCAGATGAGGGGATGAGGAGATGAGGAGATGAGGAGATGAGGGGATGAGAGAATGAGGAGATGAGGGGATGAGGAGATGAGGGGATGAGGAGATGAGTGGATGAGGGCGATAGGGGATGAGGAGATAAGGGGATGAGGAGATGAGGAGATTGAGAGGATGAGGAGATGAGGGGAGAAGGAGATGAGGGGATGAGGAGATGAGGGGGATAAGGAGATGAGGGGATGAGATGACATCAGAAGAAGAGCCAGAGATCCACTCCACACGCAGCAACTCATCCCCAGAATACATCTACCGTATTTTTTGCACTATAGGGCGCACTGGATTATAAGGCGCACTGTCAATGAATGGTCTATTTTCGATATTTTTTCATATATAAAGCGCACCGGACTATAAGGCGCATTAAGCGGAAAAAAACAGATAAATCAGTCGAATAATATTATGGTGAAGCACAGTATGTATCACTCCGCGACACTCATGGTTACGGTAGCCGTAATGCTGCAAGCGGTGCGGCTTTGTAGTTTACCAAAGTCGTACTGAAACATTTTGATTTAGTGCCGTGAGCGCCTTGTGCCACACAAAAATTGCTTAGAGGTCAGTAAACAAAATAATTAATCCATATATAAGGCGCTTCGGATTATAAGGCGCAGTGTCGTTTTTTGAGAAAAATAAAGGCTTTTAAGTGCGCCCTATAGTCCGAAAAATACGGTAAGGAGTTTGTTAAAGTCAATATTTTCCACCACGATGACTTAAACAGATAAGCGGTGAAGATGGCCAGATTGCTGTTCCAAGGCAGGAACCTGAGCGATGACGGTTGGAACCCCTGAGGATGCTCTTTTATTTGAAGAAGACCATTCCTCACAAGTGTTGCCAGGAGCGATGTTTCAGTGCTTATCTATCTGCAAAGAACCAAGGCTGTACGTGCTGCGAGACTGTGTGTTAGACTGCTGAGCTAAAGACCTGTGTGTGGGCTGGTTTTCAGAGGGAAGTCCTCTCCCCTTCGCAGCAGTCTTGTAAAGAGTCTGACTCTACCCTTTCTTTCTCTCTCCTGACTCTAACCTCTCTCTCTCCTGACTCTAGCCTCTCTCTCTCTCCTGACTCTACCCTCTCTCTCTCTCCTGACTCTAGCCTCTCTCTCTCTCCTGACTCTAGCCTCTCTCTCTCTCCTGACTCTAGCCTCTCTTTCTCTCTCTCTCTCCTGACTCTAGCCTCTCTTTCTCTCTCCTCTCCTGACTCTGCACTCCTTTCTTCCGCTCTGCTCTTTTCCTCTCTTCTCTAATTTCGGCTTCTTCCCTCCTCCTTCCTGAGAAAAATGAACAACATCCAGGCACACACCCAGAGAATAGGCCTCAGAGCAGCCGCCCTTGCACAGCGAGCGAGTGCACACGCCCGCCCTCCGTGTGTGTGCGTTTGCACGCGTGTGTGTCTTGTGCATTCCTATCGTGTGTATGTGTGACATTTGTGTATGCATACTTTGCGTGAGGGCATGATTCAGTGTGATGCACAGTTAAAAGGGCGTTTGGGCTCAACGTTAACAATGTAATGTAATTGTGCAGAAATGCCTTCAAATTTAAAGCTTAAACTGGTTTAAAGAGAGTGTGTGTGTGTGTGTGATAATGACAGTCTGGATTCGTCTTATCTTCGTCCGTGTCATGAGGTAATCAAGCCGGTTGTGGGTGACACAGTGTAAAATGACACGGTGCTAATGGCTGAGGTAAAATAAAGAACACACTTTTAGTAAAACCGCATTGACCGACAAGGTTTTCAAGGTCAACTCAAAACTCCCTACAGAATTCTGGGTCAGATGGATAGTTAGCACAACACACACGCGCACACACAATACTAGAGCACTACAGACCTGAAAGAGACAGATTCTACTCCATAATACTATGAACGTTGATGAATGGGAACGCAAAAGAATTCTGTAGGAGGAACAATTGGTTACATTGTGCTCAATGTTTACAGAAGAAAAAACTCAAAGTCCATTGAAATCACTTCAGTAATATTAAATGAAGTGTGCCTTCTAGAGGGGACATTGCTATAACTTTACTGTTACTGTGTCATTCTGTTTAACTCTCACTAAGATAAACAGGCTCTCAGAGGTTAAAGAAAACAATTGAGGATTATGATTGTACTTCGGTTGACCCCATCAGTCACAATGAGTCTGAAACTGTTGACCGAACTTGACACTTTGATCCAGTGTGACAGTGGTGGAAGTATCCCCATCACTCCACTGTCCTATTCAGAGAATTCATTCTCATGTGAGGCTGATTGTGTCAAAGCAGTTCATGGATCAGTGATGCCTAGATGGAACATGACTTTGAGACAAGTCAAGACCATGATCAACACCACCAGTTATGATCTACATTTAGGAGCGATCAAAATGTTACAGACTGTATACTTCACCTATACCTAACTGATACTACTTCACCTTGCTGGTGTAAAAGAGTTCAGTGTTGGAGTCCTACTGAGTTAGTTCAAGAACACTTTCACATGATAATTTACTACCGTTGCTTTAGTTGTTTCAGACCTTCAGACTGTAGGTATAATTACTGACATTAAATATAAATACAGAACAGGTGAGCAGCGCACGCCTCATTCATCACGTGACAGAAAATACGAACATGAAATCGGTATCTTACTTACGTTCAAGTTCCTTTCATGTCAAGTTACCGGGATAGATCTCCCAGTCTGTAGAGTGAGTAAAGAGAGAAGACTGTCTGCGGAGTAATCCTGTTCAACAGCAGCTCACAGTCTGCTGCTCTCTGGTCCACTGTCAGCTGTGAGTCTGAGTCAATGACACCCTCTCTGCTGCGCTCTCTCTCTCTCTCTCTCTCTCTCTCTCTCTCTCTCTCTCTCTGCCCCTCTCTCTCTCTGCCTCTCTCTCCCCCCTCTCTCTCTCTCCCTCTCTCTCTTTCTCTCTCTCTATCTCTCTCTCTCTTTCTCTCTCTCTGTCTCTCTCTCCTCTGTCTCTCTGTCTCTCTCTCTCTCTGCCTCTCTCTCTCCACCCCTCTCTCTCTGCCTCTCTCTCTCCACCCCTCTGTCTCTCTCTCTCTGCTTCTCTCTCTCCCCCCCTCTGTCTCTCTCTCACTCTCTCTATTGAACTGTACGCACCGTCATGTCATCAACGGTTTTGCCGTTGAACAATTGTTTATCGTTCCACGAAACTAAAACATCTTGAGGCGATGTGATGTAGTCAGTTATGTACCGACATGATGCGCGCGCCTTTCTGTGTCGGTTTAATGTCTTTGCCCTTGGCGCGTGCGTGCGTGCGCTTGAGTTCAGGGAAGGTTGGAGGTAAAGTGGTGTCATAGAGACATAAACGATAGTAAAGTGATGGTCAACAGCAGACTGTCTAACGAAGCCTGTCAAGATCACCTACATTCTCTACTCTCCTCCCACTAAAAGCCCAACTTCCATGGCAACAACAAACTCATTACGCTCCATTAAAAGGTCCACCTTCCTCTTTCTACGCCACGCACCTCCATTTCTGTGAAATTCATCATGATGTTTGACCAGATGAACTCACTGATAAAGACCCCATAGGAATAGACAGGAATATAATCCATGTTTAGCTATTAGAGTTGCCATCAATCTTCTGATGCGTTATGTACTAAAACCATCAGAGAAAAATGTAAAGCGGATTTTCTAGTTTTTTAGAGGACCAGAAATGCCCACATCCTTATGGGCGTCATGGCTGGAATGATCCCTTTACCACCATGTCAGATTCTCTACCAGAGACTGTATGAGCATGACTGTCTACCCCCCCCCCCCACCTCCATCAGACACACTGACTGCAAGATTTACATGTAATTTTCATGTGTATCATGAAAATGGCGCCCAAACTCACGCCTAATGATCACAGGAAGCGACAGAGAGGAAAACAAACAGACAGACAAACTGACAGACAGACAAACTGACAGACAGACAAACAGACAGACAGACAAACTGACAGACAGACGGAGAAAGAGACAGAGACAGAGAGAGGGGAGGATGAAGAGAGGGAGGATAAGGAGCGGGTACACAAAGTCTCCCTATATGAGGCACATGGAGCGTGTGAAATTCTGGGTGCAGAAACCTCCGATGAGACTAACCCTGATCACAACTGGAGAGACAGAGAGAGAGGAGAGAGACCAACGAGGGGAGTAGGAGAGATGGAAGGAGAGCAAGAAAGAGATTTATGAGGAGGACAGAGGAGAGGTGGAACAGATGGAGAGACTAGAGGAGAGGGACCAAGAGAGGCGTGCAGAGGTGGAGCGGTTCTTGAGCAACATCAGGGGTTTAGTTAGTGATGAACTGTGATCTAGAACATTCTCAAGCATCTAATGAGTAGAATTACCTTTTCCCAATCACAGACACTGGACATGTAGCCAGCAGCAAAAAAAAAACACTGCTCTCAAACTTTAATCTCAAGGGATTGCGGCCTGCGAAGAACTCCCCTACAGAGGCTGTCCTTTCTGGGCACGAGACAGCAGATGGTTGGGGACAAGGGGGACGAGGGAGGATAGAGACGGGGGTGGGGGGTCATGATGTCGATCCACAGCAATAGCCACCGAACAACTGAGAGCCCATTGTTCCTCTCAGTCTTTATCTCTGTTTCTTTTTGGTCTGTGCCTCTCTCACACACACACACACACACACACACACACACACACACACACACACACACACACACACACACACACACACGCACACACACAGATAAACACACACACACAGACACACACACACTACAGCACCAGAGATACTGTATCATTTGCAGTATCTGGAATTTCCTCCCTCAAACCAACAGTTATAAACAAAATGGGAGTCCAGGGATTATGAAAACATGTTCTGCACCAAATGCCTTTTCCATTACGGTAGTTTGGAATGTCGACGTTCCGACCTGTAACCGCTTCTCCTGAGGCGAGGGGGTTCTGTAAACAAGCAGAGCTGCGGAGGATTCAAACCTGCCCCGAAACACACACACACACACACACACACACACACCCCTGTTCAGAAAACACACCCGGCCCAGCACCAGAACGCCCAGCACCCCTACGGAACACCACCAGCCTCCCCGCTCCAGAACCCACCTGTCCATACGGATCCCCGCGGTGCAGGAGAATGGAACGCTGGGAACAATCCGAGGCCCTGCTTTGTGCTCCAGCTCTCTGTCCGTCGCTCAGCTCTGGGGGTCTCGATCAAACACTGTTTCTCTTTGTCAGCTTCCATGTGTGTGTGTTGTGTGTGTGTGTGTCTGTTGCGTGTGTGTGTATTCTCTGGGAGGGATTGCCATAAGAGGGTGTTGTGTGTTATTAATTGGATGTTTGGGTATTCTGGGTAACTGAGTCTGAGTGTAAACAGGGCGGTCAGTAACAACACTGTTGGAGGGTTCAGGAGCCCAGCCTGGGTCTTGGTGTTCAGCCCAGCCCAGCTTACAGCTGCACCAGCAGGGCCTCAAGAGCTGCAACCTGATACAGGAGACAATGAATGACGCAGCATTAGGGCCCATAGGGCCACAAGTGGACATGTAGTAATCATAGTTTGTTTGATTCCAGTAAGTTCCAGCTTACTGACCCAGGATGTCAACCATGCTTGAACCAGGGTCTGGACATCAGAGACAGGCTTGTCCTCAGAGTTCTTGGAATTCCTCTCTGCGTTAGCGTGCATGTTTGTGCTTGTGTGTGTATTTTGTGTGTGTTGAGTGTATGTGCGTGTGTGCGAGAGAGCTGGAGGTTTGTCAGGGTCACCATGGATGCTGTCCACCTTCCCCCCTGGAGGACAGTCTATTCAGGGTAGAGCTGATCGTCAGTCCCCTGGCCTGTAGACCCTGGCAGGGTCTGACCATAACTCTGACCTCTGGGTGAGTCTGTGCTCTTGGTCCGCTCTCACACTAGCTTCACGTTTCAGGGTTATTTGTGTGTGTGTGTGTGTGCTATTTTGGTTGGTAATGTTCTCCAAGTTTCAGGTTGTATTTCCTCGTTTGTAATAATCACCAAAGTACCAGAACAGAGTTCTAGATCTTTCCCCAACCATACATGAGAGAAACATTCTTATCAGTCAAATAACAAATGAAAATTTACCTAACACATTTCCTGAGCCTGCAATTCAACATGGATTTTACATTGTGAAAGATGAGCAAAGTCCAGCAATAAAGGGATAATATTCAAAGTGATGGTCGTTGCGTCTGGGAAGGAGAGCCTAGAGTCAAACTGAGGCAGGGGAGGAGAAGGGAGGACAGAGGAGGGGAGATGGTTCAGACAGGGTCGAGGGGCCACAGAGTGTGGGTCAGGGGCCGTGTCTGGAGAAGCGCTTCCAGAAGCCTCAGCTGGTCTGAGATCAGGGCTGCTTCACTGAAAGGCGATGAACCAGAATCACACTGAGGTGTTGTTATAGAGGTCGTAAACACTGGCTGAATACACAGAGCTGTATCAGAGATGGGAGATAAGTTCTTTACTGTTTAGTGTGGCAGATAGCTAGCCAAACAAGCAGACAGACAGACAGGCAGGCAGGCAGAGGGACTGACTGACAGGCAGGCAGGCAGGCAGGCAGGCAGGCAGAGAGACTGACTGACAGGCAGGCAGGCAGGCAGGCAGAGGGACTGACTGACAGGCAGACAGGCAGGCAGAGAGTCTGACAGGCAGACAGGCAGACAGGCAGGCAGGCAGAGAGACTGACAGGCAGACAGGCAGACAGGCAGAGGCAAGTAGGCAGGCAAATATGTTCCAGGTTTATGGCATAGGAATTTGATTTGACAGTGTATGAACCACAGCCAGTAATGGTCAAACCCAATCATCCAGTTCACAGTGCTGGGCCTCGGCACCAGCCTGCAGGTCCAGGCACCCAGGTTACATGAACACAGATCCATAACTCATGACCAAACCACAAGCAGAGAAGAAAATCACTGGCTGAATTACAGGACTCTGCATTTCCTGCTGGAGATTGATACGTGCTGGCTGACATAAAGACAAGGCATGGGACCCAATACAGTACAGGAGGAGAGAGAGGGAGCAAAAGAGACAGAGAGAAAGAGAGGGAGAGATATAGAGAGGGAGAGATAGAGAGAGAGAGAAGGGGAGAGAGAGGGAGAGAGGGAGAGAGAGGGAGAGAGGGGGAGAGAGAGTAAAAAGGCAGTGAGGAAGAGGTAATGTTGAGAAGGGGAGAGAAAGAGGTAGGAAGAGAGAGCATTTAGAAAGAGAAAGAAAGAGAGGGAGGGAGGGAGAATGTTAAGTGAAAGAGTAATTGGAAGAGAGCCAGGAGAGAGAGAAAAAGAACTCTGAAGAATGAGAGTAATGGGGAAAGTGAGAGAACATTAAGAAAGCGAGAGAGAGAAAGTAATTGGTTGAACGGCAGACAGAACTGCAGCATCAGCCCTGCAACAGAAAACGATAAACAAGATGGTCCTTTGATGTGAAAGTGTGTGTGTGTGTCCTGTGTATGTGTGAGTGTGTGTGTGTGTGTGTCCTGTGTATGTGTGAGTGTGTGTCCTGTGTATGTGTGAGTGTGTGTGTGTCTTGTGTATGTGTGAGTGTGTTTGTGCTTTGCCGCTTTCCTGTGCAGCAATAAACATTCTGACATCATGGACCTGGGAACCACACTGGTATCTCCTGGGGTTCAGAACATCCTCAGCTTGATGTTCTAGCCCAGGGCTGTCAGATCCTGCTCCTCAAGGGCCCCTACCCTGTCAGTTTGAGATGTTTCCCTGCTCCAGCACACCTGACTCTAATTAATGGCTTGTTAACAAGCTCTGTAGAAGCCTCATAATGACCACTCATTTGAATCAGGTGTGCTGGAGCAGGGAAACATCTAAACCTTTCAGCACAGTGGACATCGAGGACCAGGATTTGACACCAGTGTTTTAGCCTGTCCTGGTTCCATGGTGGTGACCTCAGACAAATCTTCTAACACACGTTGAGCAGGAACCTTTGAGTAACTAGCTTAGTAAACCTCTTCGAGACCTCCCTGTATGCTCTCTTACAGTCATAGCTTCTATGTGGTGAGGAACTTGCCAGGGGTCAAACCAGTATCATGTTGCCAGAGACAAGAGTTCTACTTAAGCCTCCATATTTATCACAGCAGCAAATCCAGTCAATCACAAGGATCTTATGTTGACATCTGTGATGTTTCCAAACTGGATCATGGCCCATAAATGGTTGGATTACAAGTTATTTTTGTTTTTTGGGAGGGGGGGTGGTGTTTAAAAGTTGTTACAAATACAGATAAATATGATATCAAGTCAGTGAGTGTGTACGTCTTACAGTTAATCTCTGATAACAAACATGGTCACCTGGAATCTTCCAGAGCTTCTCAGAACCAAGATAAAGGACTGCACTTCTGTTGTTGTGGTGTGTTATTGATTTGTGCCCTTAGAGAGCCTGTCTATTAACATCTCCTTCCCCCACAGGATGTGAGATCACAAAGGTCCAGAAGTTCGGGAAAGGGGGGTGGGGGGTACAGACAGCTGGCGTCTCAGAACACACTATTTCCCAGGCATCCTGTATGCCTATAGTCACTGACCTGCAGTAGACAGACCTGCAGTACACAGACCTGCAGTAGGCAGACCTGCAGTAGACAGACCTGCAGTAGACAGAGCTGCAGTAGACAGACCTGCAGTACACAGAGCTGCAGTAGACAGACCTGCAGTAGACAGACCTGCAGTACACAGACCTGCAGTAGACAGACCTGCAGTAGACAGACCTGCAGTACACAGAGCTGCAGTAGACAGACCTGCAGTACACAGAGCTGCAGTAGACAGACCTGCAGTAGACAGACCTGCAGTACACAGAGCTGCAGTAGACAGACCTGCAGTACACAGACCTGCAGTAGACAGACCTGCAGTACACAGAGCTGCAGTAGACAGACCTGCAGTAGACAGACCTGCAGTAGACACAATGCTGAAATGTTTAGTCTAGTAAACAATGTCTACACGGGGGGCCAAATATAGGTCAGTCTTAGAGTCTTAGAGCATCTGACTGCTGACTAACTATCAAGAGTTACACCCCCCCCCCCACCTCCACCCTACCATCCTTCGCTCTGGATGAAAGCGACGGCCAAATTAATGCAGTGTTATTTTAAGACCTGTGAGGAGAGGTTGGGCGTGAAAGTGAACTGCGATTAAGGTAAGAGGAGGAGAAGAGATGGCGGGAGGGAGGGAGGGAGGGAGGGAGGGAGGGAGGGAGGGAGGGAGGGAGGGAGGGAGGGAGGGAGGGAGGGAGGGAGGGAGGGAGGGAGGGAGGGAGGGAGGGAGGGAGGGAGGGAGGGAGGGAGGGAGGGAGGGAGGGAAGTGAAGGGATGGAGAAAGGAAAAGGAGGGTAGTAAATGGGGGGAGGGCCAGAAGTGAAGAGACTGAGGCAGGGAACGAGAGATTGGATTTTTTTGCATGAGGACTCCTTCTACTCTGAGTTTGCGCTTTCATCTTGGTGGAAAAACTCTCTCAACAAGCCACTTTTCGGAGCAGCTGGTCATGTTCTGTCACACTCAAGACCCCCCCCCCCCCCCCCCCCCCCCCAGGTTTCTGAGAAAGTGCTTTTCATAACCATGAAAAGGTTATTCAATTTCCTCAGCACACACGCACACACTTTCCAACACATCACTGTATATCCATTATGCGTCTGAAAGGAAAAGGGAGAGAGGGAGAGGGAGAGAGAGAGAGAGAGAGAGAGAGAGAGAGAGACAATGAAAGAGAGGGAGAGTGAGAGAGAGAGCGAGGGAGAGAGGGAGAGAGAGTGATGGGGTTAAATACAGAAAAAGGAGAGAGGGTGAGAAAGAAAGAGGGTGATATAGAAACAGGCAGAGAAAGAGAGGGAAGGAGAGAGTGCTGGAGAGATTCAAAGAAAGAAGCAGAAAGGTTTCAGTTCCCACACACCAGGGATTTCTAAAACCATCAATCCATCCGTTACCAAGCAACCGATCGCTTGAGTTCCTCTGCGCTCCTCCACTTTAAGCATCAGAAGGTCCTGAGGAGGCACAGCTCATCACCAGCCTGCTGACAGAGCTCACTGCTGGGCTGCACTAAGGTGTCCAGACGTCATGGTTGCAATATACTGTTTTTATTTCACTGACCCTGTTAGCTGACGTTCATAAACAGTGACTCTGAATACTTACAGACCTATGACCTGCAGATCCTTGATTTCTGGCTGTATTTCCCTTATTCTCTATTTTTTGCTGACTGAAATGTCATGTTAATGTTGTTGTTGTTATTATTATTACTACTACGGTAATTGTATGTTTCCAGTTTTAGCTCATATATGAGTTTGTGTTGTTTTGGTTAAACTGCGGTGACAGGTAGAATAGCTGGTGTTTTGTGAAGTGGAAGAACGATTATTGTGACAAACTGCTACCCAGAACCCAGAACCCTGAAGGACTTCTTGATAGAACCAAACACTCTGAGGACCAGCATGCACAACTGCATTCACACTGACCAAACAGTGAGAGGGCAGTGCTGAGGTAGGGAGTGTGTGTGTGCATGAGAGAGAATGAGAGTCAGACAACCAGAAAGAACAAGGGAAAGTACAGGGGTCAGAGAGAAAGAACGAATGTGTTGTGGCTGATATACAGTCAGCTACAGTGTGTTGTGGCTGATATACAGTCAGCTACAGTGTGTTGTGGCTGATATACAGCCAGCTACAGTGTGTTGTGGCTGATATACAGTCAGCTACAGTGTGTTGTGGCTGATATACAGCCAGCTACAGTGTGTTGTGGCTGATATACAGTCAGCTACAGTGTGTTGTGGCTGATATACAGCCAGCTACAGTGTGTTGTGGCTGATATACAGTCAGCTACAGTGTGTTGTGGCTGATATACAGCCAGCTACAGTGTGTTGTGGCTGATATACAGTCAGCTACAGTGTGTTGTGGCTGATATACAGCCAGCTACAGTGTGTTGTGGCTGATATACAGCCAGCTACAGTGTGTTGTGGCTGATATACAGTCAGCTACAGTGTGTTGTGGCTGATATACAGCCAGCTACAGTGTGTTGTGGCTGATATATAGCCAGCTACAGTGTGTTGTGGCTGATATACAGCCAGCTACAGTGTGTTGTGGCTGATATACAGTCAGCTACAGTGTGTTGTGGCTGATATACAGTCAGGTACAGTGTGTTGTGGCTGATATACAGCCAGCTACAGTGTGTTGTGGCTGATATACAGCCAGCTACAGTGTGTTGTGGCTGATATACAGTCAGCTACAGTGTGTTGTGGCTGATATACAGCCAGCTACAGTGTGTTGTGGCTGATATACAGTCAGGTACAGTGTGTTGTGGCTGATATACAGCCAGCTACAGTGTGTTGTGGCTGATGTACAGCCAGCTACAGTGTGTTGTGGCTGATATACAGTCAGGTACAGTGTGTTGTGGCTGATATACAGCCTCGTATAGTGTGTTGTGGCTGATATACAGCCAGCTACAGTGTGTTGTGGCTGATGTACAGCCAGCTACAGTGTGTTGTGGCTGATATACAGTCAGCTACAGTGTGTTGTGGCTGATATACAGTCGAGTACAGTGTGTTGTGGCTGATATACAGTCAGCTACAGTGTGTTGTGGCTGATTTACAGTCAGGTACAGTGTGTTGTGGCTGATATACAGTCAGCTACAGTGTGTTGTGGCTGATATACAGTCAGGTACAGTGTGTTGTGGCTGATATACAGCCTCGTACAGTGTGTTGTGGCTGATATACAGCCTCGTACAGTGTGTTGTGGCTGATATACAGTCAGCTACAGTGTGTTGTGGCTGATATACAGCCTGGTACAGTGTGTTGTGGCTGATATACAGCCTCGTACAGTGTGTTGTGGCTGATATACAGTCGAGTACAGTGTGTTGTGGCTGATATACAGCCTGGTAGAGTGTGTTGTGGCTGATATACAGCCAGCTACAGTGTGTTGTGGCTGATATACAGTCAGCTACAGTGTGTTGTGGCTGATATAGTCAGGTACAGTGTGTTGTGGCTGATATACAGCCAGCTACAGTGTGTTGTTCATCACACCTCCTGTATGTTCCTCCACCCTTACCTCCTTAACCACATACTGTACCTGTTGACGGTCAACACACCAGGTAAGCCTCTGGTACAGCCAGGCCAGCTGGTCTAACTACAGGGCAGGGAGGCAGCAGGTCAGGACCTGTGGGCTCCAGAAACACACGTTCTGAGGGATGGGAGGAAGGAGATTTACATTTAATCATTTAACAGACGCTCTTATCCAGAGAGACTTACAGCAAGTACAGGGACATTCTCCCTGAGGCAAGTAGGGTGAAGTGCCTTGCCCAAGGACACAACGTCATGTTGACACAGCCAGGAATCGGACTCGCAACCTTTCGATCATGAGCCCTTCATGACGCTTTAACCGCCACCTGACCTCCCTGTGTGCTAACTAACTTTATCAGATAGTGAGGATGGGATAGAGGCTCTGTCTGAACATGCCTGAGGGGAAAAATCCTTAAACGGTTTCAAACCATCAATCAATGTCAAGGTGTTCCAAACCAGTGGCACCAACTTGAACCGCATCACACACAAACATGACGCTGTGTCCTTGGGCGAGACACTTCACCATACTTCCCTCAGGGGGGAATGTCCCTGTGCTATAAGTCGCTCTGGATCATAAGAGCGTCTGATAAATGACTGAAGTGTTTATGTAAACATGAGCACTCACACACCGTTTGGGGTAGAAACTTTATTAACAAAACCAAGGCAAAGCACAACTTAAGCTCACTTCTACATTGGTACGAGGTGCTAAAAAGTGCCACAACAATAGACATATCCATTACAGTGAATATTAAAATACCAATACAACTGCCATTCAGTTAAACCGCAATATATACCTCTATAAATCTTCGCAACATAAATAGCAGCTACGTTAAACTCTGTTTAAATAGCCATTATCATTAAACAGCCTGGACTGTCTAAGGCATGCTTCCAGTATTCTTGGGTCAGGGTGCCATCTAGTGGTGTCAGGAGACACTGCAGGTAAAGGGACAGCAGACCTATAGTAGTATAGTTACTATAGTAGTGCAGGGGGGGGGTCAGTTGGTGTTAGGGGAAACAGCGGTGCTGCCCCCTGCTGGCCAGGATGCTGATGCAGAGCTGCTGATGCTGATGCAGGGTTGCTAGGCGACCACCCACTGCAGGATGCTGGTGTCCTTGCCTCCAGTGGAGATCAGGTGACTGTCGTCATGGAGAAAGGCAACGTTGGTCACGTGACTGCTGTGGCCCCCGTAGGCGTGGCTCGGGGCCTGAGAGAAGCGAAAGAGGAAGTGACACGGATAAAAGAGGTTTAGCATTCTGTCCAATAACAGCCCAAGGAACTCCTATAAACAGTATATCTTCGAGAGAAAAAAATGTGTAGTGGCAATTAACCTCTTAACATCTTCTTTGGATTTTGACACAGTGTAACAGTTGCCTTTCTATCTTTAAAAACATATTTTTGGGGTTTCTAAACTAGTTTAGTGTTCATGCTACTCTGACCATGCAGCACAAGTCTTCTCTCTAAGGAAACACAAGCTGACTTTAAGGTGACAGTGGCCACGCCTACCCGCGCCTGGGAGCAGGGGTAGGAGAACAGATGCACTTTGCCAAAGTCATCCGCTGACACCAGCAGAGTGGAGTCATGTGACCTGCACACGGCGTTCAGGTCCGTCCCATCAGCCCCGTCTGGCCACACCCCTGCAGACAGACAGACAGACGGACACACAGATGGATGGATAACTAGACAGACAGACAGACAGACAGACAGACAACTAGACAGACAGACAGAAAGACAGAAAGACAGATGGATGGATAACTAAACAGACAGACAGACAGACAGACAGACAGACAGACAACTAGACAGACAGACAGAAAGACAGACAGACAGATGGATGGATAACTAGACAGACAGACAGACAGATGGATAACTAGACAGACAGACAGACAGACAACTAGACAGACAGACAGAAAGACAGACAGACAGATGGATGGATAACTAGACAGACAGACAGACAGACAGACAGACAGACAGATGGATGGATAACTAGACAGACAGACAGACAGACAGACAGACAGACAGACAGACAGATGGATGGATAACTAGACAGACAGACAGAAGGATAGACGGACTAACAGGCTGACAGACACTCAAACAGTCAGACAGACATGCCAACTAACAGGCAGACATACAGACCGATAGTCAGGCAGACAGAGAGACAGGCAGACAGAGACAGGCAGACAGAGAGACAGGCAGACAGAGAGACAGGCAGACAGAGAGACAGGCATACAGAGATACAAGCAGACAGAGAGACAGGCAGACAGAGAGACAGGCAGACAGAGAGACAGGCAGACAGAGAGACAGGCAGACAGAGAGACAGGCAGACAGAGAGACAGGCAGACAGAGAGACAGACAGGCAGAGCTCATACAAACAGCCATTCATCCTCGGCCTCTTGCGAGTCAGCGTATCTCCGCTTCCTGTTTGAGACAGGAAATGAGCACTGACCGAAGACGTTGAAGCCCAGCACGCAGGTGGAAGTGGCCCACTCCAGGTTCCTCACAGCGTCCATGCTGGTCACATGCTTCCCGCTGGACGCCTCCCCTGCAGGGAGGAACCGTGACAGCGTCAGCCCACTGTCGCCTGGCAACACAACTCTGCTTTCCCCAACACCTCCACTCCCCCCTTTTCTCCCTCTCTCCCACTCTCCCTCCCTCCCTCCCTCCCTCCCCCCCTCCCCCCTCATAGGGACTCACAGAACAGGATCTCATAGTCTCCTGAGTTGGTGACCAGGAACTGGCTGTCTGTGGACCAGTCCAGGTGGGTCACAAAGCTGGAGTGACCCTGGACACAGAAAACAGCAGGTAAAACTCACCACATTAACACTTAGAGAGGAGGGGTAGGAGGAAGAGGAGGGGTAGGAGGAAGAGGAGGGGTGGGAGGAAGAGGGGGAGTTTGGGAGAGAGAACAGAGAGAGAACTGAGAGAACAGAGAGAGAACAGAGAGAGAACAAAGAGAGAACAAAGAGAGAGAACAGAGAGAGAACAGAGAGAGAACAGAGAGAGAACAGAGAACAGAGAGAGAGAGAACAGAGAGAACAGATAGAGAACAGAGAGAGAACAGAGAGAGAACAAAGAGAGAACAAAGAGAGAGAACAGAGAGAGAACAGAGAGGGAACAGAGAGAGAACAAAGAGAGAACAAAGAGAGAGAACAGAGAGAGAACAGAGAGGGAACAAAGAGAGAGAACAGAGAGAGAGAACAGAGAAAGAACAGAGAGAGAGAACAGAGAGAGAACAGAGAGAGAGAGAGAACTGAGAGAACAAAGAGAGAACAGAGAGAGAGAACAGAGAGAGAGAGAACTGAGAGAACAGAGAGAGAACAGAGAGAGAGAACAGAGAGAGAACAGAGAGAGAACAGAGAGAGAACAGAGAACAGAGAGAGAACAAAGAGAGAGAGAACAGAGAGAGAACAGAGAGAGAGAACAGAGAGAGAGAACAGAGAGAGAGAACAGAGAGAGAACAGAGAGAGAACAAAGAGAGAGAGAACAAAGAGAGAGAGAACAGAGAGAGAGAGAACAGAGAGAACAGAGAGAGAACAGAGAGAACAGAGAGAACAGAGAGAGAACAGAGAGAGAGAACAGAGAGAGAACAGAGAGAACAGAGAGAACAGAGAGAGAACAGAGAGAGAGAACAGAGAGAGAGAGAACAGAGAGAGAGAGAACAGAGAGAACAGAGAGAGAACAGAGAGAACAGAGAGAACAGAGAGAGAACAGAGAGAGAGAACAGAGAGAACAGAGAGAGAACAGAGAGAGAGAGAACAGAGAGAACAGAGAGAGAACAGAGAGAACAGAGAGAGAACAGAGAGAACAGAGAGAACAGAGAGAGAACAGAGAGAGAGAGAACAGAGAGAACAGAGAGAGAGAGAGGAGGAGGTGTGTGTGTTTCTTACAGTGCATTTTCCTACGCGGCTGTACTTCCTGCCATCCTCCGTCACCGCGTAGATGTAAACAAAGTTGTCATGGGAACCTACAGCCAGGAAGTTGCCATCTAAAAGCAGGAAAGGGAGGGGTCACAGATCACGTGAAAATGTAACGTACGTATTGGACATTAATTAGTCAACAACCAATCACAACTGAGCATACCATCAGACCATACTTAACAAGGTCATGACTGGCTAGCTTTATCAGGCGGCCATTAAGTGAGTTCTTTTTCTCATGAGATTGATGACTGATGGACTTTAATAAACTACAATACCTGGAGAGTACTTGATGTTGGAAATGACCTCGTTGCCATCAGTGTGCATAGAGACCAGATCCCTGGTGTCAGTGTCCAGCACCAACCACCTTGAAAACACACACACACACACACACACACACACACACACACACACAGACAGACAGACAGACAGAACACACACACACACACACACACAGACAGACAGACAGAACACACACTCACAGACAGACAGAACACACACACACACACACACACACACAGACAGACAGAACACACACATACAGACAGACAGAACACACACACACAGACAGACAGACAGAACACACACACACACAGACAGACAGAACACACACACACAGACAGACAGACAGAACACACACACACAGACAGACAGAACACACACACACACACAGACAGACAGAACACACACGTGCACACGCACACACAGATAGATGCCATATTAATTACAGTTATGACAACTACAATACCCAGTACACTTGAAATCCTCTCTGGACAGATTGGGGATTTCGAACCATAAACAACAGGAACCAACCTTCCAGTCATGGTTCCCACGGCAACAACAGATCCACTGGGGTGGAACCCAACTGAGCGTCCTGGATCCTGGAGGGACAGAGATACACGTTACACCTCTAGGCTACAGTAGAGACATAGGATTTCATATTTTGCCGTTAATTCATGATTACAGCTTATCATGCGTGTAAATGCTGTTTCCAGTAACACAGATAAACTGTAGGGTATCTGACACTGTGGTTGGTGTGAAACAGGAAGTGCTCTCCATCCAGATCCTGCTTACCTCGATGGCTTTGGACCAGAGTGGCTGATGGGAGATGGTGTCCCAGAGATGCACCTGCTTGTCCTGTCCGCAGGTGACAAACTGCTCCATGGAGGGGTGCACGTCCACCCCCCACAGCTCATCTGTGTGACTCTGGGGGGGGAGGTGGGGGGGGGGTGGGGGTGCAGGTGTGTGAAAACAAACTTGTCTACCTCCATGAGGGCCTGATTAATTTATCTTGTATGTACAGTTGTTATATGTTTTTATATCTTAACTTCTTTTTGTACTTCAAATTCTTTATTTTAAAACATTTTAGTTTATCCTACTTGCCTAGCTGTTAAATTTCAGTTCAGTACATGTTTATTGTTTGCACTGTCCAGCTACAGCAAATAAAACCAATTCTGATGCTGATTCTACAGCGGTGGCCAATCCTGGTCCTCGAGAGCCACAGTCCTGACGGTTCGAGATGTTTACCTGCTCCAGCACACCTGATTCTAATGACTGGCTCGTTATCAAGCTCTGTGGAAGCCTCTTAATTAGAGTGAGGTGTGCTGGAGCAGGGGAATGTGTTAAACCTTCAGGACTGTGGCTCTGGAGGACCAGGGTTGACCTCAAATCACCCAGACCTCACCTCTGTGTCTGGAGCACAGGGATTCCAGTTTGGCGCCCCCTACCTGTACGATGGGGTCAAGGGTGGAGGGGAAAGCAGCCTTCAGGATGGCGTTCTTAGTCGTTCCCACGAACAGCTCTCCCTGCTTCCCCTCAGCCAGCACGCGCACCGCACCGAACGCCTCGCCCACCTGCCAAACAGGAAACGCATCATCGTCAACAAAAACAACAACCCTGACTTGTTGGGGCGTCCGGGCGTCGAACCGGGCGTCCAGGGTGCCTGACCTCCATGTCTGCCTGCTTGTGGTAGTCATGATCCCACAGCACCACGCGTCTGTCCTTCCCGCCGCCCGACACCATCGTGCCGTCCTTCAGGACGCACACGGAGAAGACCCCGCCCTCGTGGGCCCCGCCCATAACCTGGCTGATGCGGTTGCCGCCTGTCAATCACACACACACAGCCAATCAGAACGGGTTAGCAGACGTCACGTTAAAAAGTCACGTTAATCAGTGAAGTCTCAAGGACTCTAATGACAGTGAGTCAGTGATGGATTGTGAAGTCAGGCTGTCCTAACCACTAACTCCTATGACAGTGACATGTTATGTCACATGTGAGTCACACACCTTTGGCCCAGACAAAGATGTTTCCGCTGGAGTCTCCAGTGATGGCGTCCCCGTTCTCAGCGAAGGCCACACACAGCACATACTTGGGCTTCTCGTGTTTCTGGAGGCAAAACCAGGAAGACCTCGGTCACTGTGTGGTGAACCCACACTTTGGTCTACGCACTCAAACATTCTATCTATATGAAATGTTTTAAGTTAATCCATTGGTCAGAATGTTGCTGTTTATCTTCGGTCGGACACAGGGGGAGGTCCAGGTGGGTCGCTACCTCAAACAGGCCCTGCCTCTTGGTCAGAGTGCTGCCCTCCATGGTCCAGAAGTTCAGGTGGTTCTTCCCGCAGGTGACAATCAGATTGGCGTCCATAGGATGGAAGGAGGCACCTAGAACAGAGTCATTGGAGCACTGGAGGAGAGGAGGAGAGGAGGAGAGGAGGAGAGGAGGGGAGAGGAGGGGAGAGGAGAGAGGAGGAGAGAGGAGAGAGGAGAGAGGAGAGAGGAGGAGAGAGGAGAGAGGAGGAGAGGGGAGGGGAGAGGAGAGAAGAGGAGAGAGGAGGAGAGGGGGGGAGGGGAGAGTAGTGGAGAGATGGGGAGAGGAGAGGGGGGAGAGGAAGAGAGAGGAAAGAAGGAAAGAGGAGGAGAGAGGAGAGATGGGAGAGTTTTAATCGTGGAGCTGAGGTTTGTATCTCCCGCCTCCCTTGTGCCCAGATCCAGCCATGCAGCAGAGCTTCCTCTCCACTCATTAAGCAGAACAAACACACAGCGCTCGGCTACCTTGACATCAGCCAGCTGCTTCTCCTTCTGCCAGTTCCACACAGACAGGATGTGGTCGTTGGCATCGTCCACGGCACAGAGGTGAGCACCGCCGTCCTGAGGAGAGGGAGGGGGGGGGGGGCATGAGGAGAGGTGAGAAGAGAGGGGAGGGGAAGGAGGCATGGCTTAAAATAAATTATTAATCTTTTATTTTATTGTTTATTTTTTTTTATTTTAGTCTTATTAAAAGTGACAGATGCTTCAGGAGTGCTACTGCAGAGGGGTCCAGGGGTGCTTCCAGACTTTAGCTCAGGGGGTTGTCATGGTGATGAACTTCCAGACTTTAGCTCAAGGGGTTGTCATGGTGATGAACTTACAGACTTGGAGAAGGCCACGCAGGTGACCGCCCGGTCGAACACGCCCATCCCGATCACATGCAGGGTGTTGAGGCTGACTGAGTCCCACACACGAACATGAGGAGCCAACAGCTACAGAGAGAGAGAGAGAGATAGAGAGACAGAGAGAGAGAGAGAGAGAGAGAGAGACAGAGAGAGACAGAGAGAGACAGAGAGAGAGAGAGACAGAGACAGAGAGAGACAGAGAGAGAGAGAGGGAGAGAGAGAGAGAGAGAGAGAGACAGAGACAGAGAGAGACAGAGAGAGACAGAGAGAGACAGAGAGAGACAGAGAGAGAGAGGGAGAGAGAGAGACAGAGAGAGAGAGAGAGAGACAGAGAGAGACAGAGAGAGACAGAGAGAGACAGAGAGACAGAGAGAGACAGAGAGAGACAGAGAGACAGAGAGAGAGAGAGTGAGAGAGAGAGACAGAAAGGGAGAGAGAGAAAGAAAGATGAAGAGGAGAGAGAGAGGAAGATATAAAGAAAAATGGAGAGAAGGAGAGAGCGAGATAGAAAAATGGAGAGAAGGAGAGAGAGGGAGAGAGATATACAAATATGGAGGAAGGGAGTGGGTGCCAAATATGGAAAGAGAGAGGAATATTTGGAAATAAGAGAAAGATGAACACAGAGGTTGACATAGAGAGAGGTGTGTGTGTGGGGGGGGTGGGGGGGGAGGGGGTCAGTGTAGAGGAGACAAATTAAGATGTAAAATGAACCCTTTATGTTCTCAGACGCACCTTGCCATCTTTGGAGTTTCCTGCCACTTGGCCAGTCGCTATGGTGACCATATCAGGATGGACACTCAAGCTGTGAAAAGAGAGACAGAGAGAGAAAGAGAGGGAGACAGAGAGAGAGAGAGAGAGAGAGAGAGAGAGAGAAAGAGAGGGAGACAGAGAGAAAGAGAGGGAGACAGAGAGAAAGAGAGGGAGACAGAGATAAAGAGAGAGACAGAGAGAGGGAGAGAGAGAGGTCAGATGGTTGGTGAATCAGGGTTTAATCAGCGTCTCCCTCTGCTCTCTGGGAGATTCTCGTCCACTTGGCAGAGGACGTGGTCTACAGCGACTTCCTGTTTATTTCCTGGATTACAGGCCCTAAAAGGTCAGGTAGTTTAATCAGATGTCCAAAGTAAACCTTTCACAATGACTGTATATACAAACTATTTGTAGACCAGTAATGTAATGTAACTCAATTAAACGTTTAAGAAAGAATACATAAATAAATAAAAACTTCTGACATTCTGACCACAGCCAGTTGGAACACGTAAATGTTTTGTGTGACCAGAAGATCCTGAAGGTCTGGACCTAAATCAGAGCAGCGTGTCTGGAACTAAGAAGGTTGTGAGAACTGTCTACATCCACTTCAGGAAGGGTCAGTAGTATAAGCTTTGGGAAAAGATCATCTAACCCCAGAAACAAGCTGTACTTCCTGGGGAGAGGATGGTGAAAAGATCAGAGACACACCCAGGGGCTGACCTTAGTTACTGGAGTTAGTGTTAGGGTCACCCATCATCTTCTTTTCTTTGTCCCAATCTTTCCCTCTTTCTCTCCAATCATCCCTCATTCCTACCTCCCTCTATTCATCTTACTCTGTCTCCTTCTGCACCAATTCTCCCTCTCCCACCCATCCACCCTTGCTGTCCCTCTGTCTCTATCCCTCCCTCCCTCCTATCCCTCCGTTCATCCCTCGCTCTCTACATCTCCTTCCCCTCCATACATCCCTCTCCCTCTGTTAGCATTCTATAACAGCGTTTGGGGGAGCTGTCTGTTGTCCCTCCCTCCCTCCCTCCCTCCCTCACCACTTGACATCATCGTTGTGTCCCAGGTAGTGTCTCTGCTGCTGCTCCTCAGTGTTGTAGAGCACCACCACGGAGGCCTGGAAGTAGACGATCTCCCCCGTGGGCAGCAGGTACAGGTTGGAGCGGCAGTCACGCCCCCGGTAGCCGTACCTGGAACACACGCGGTCAAGGAACACAACCGCAACCACACGGACTGGACACGGCTCACAGAAGTGCCTATGTGTGTGTGTGTGTGTGTGTGTGTGTGCTAGTAGGTGTGTGTGTGTTGTGTAGGTGTGTAGGTGTGTCTGTAGATGGCTGTAGTGCGTTGGTGTGTGTATAGGAGGACGTGTTGTTGTGTAGATGTGCTTGTGTATGTCAGTGTGTCCGTATTGTTGTGTTTGTGTGTGTACAGTCACACACAGCGTGTTTGTGTGTGTGTATGTGTTTGTCTGTGTGTGTGTGTGTGTTTTTCAGCCCCCTTATTGCTTCCATGCTCAGTCCAGTCTCTGTCTCCAGGGTGACCTGGCCCTCTCTCCCCACAAGGATACACCCACTGCAGCTTGAGCTTGCGGTCAGGCAGCGCCACCTTGTGGTCCAGGCTGTAAGTGTCC
>CM059297.1:13904380-13929380 GCA_030340665.1 Neosalanx taihuensis
CTGGGCTGGAGGTGGAGAGATCTGGGCTGGAGGTGGAGAGATCTGGGCTGGAGGTGGAGAGATCTGGGCTGGAGGTGGAGGAGAGAGGAGAGGTGGATACTGGAGGCCTGGGGGCCCTATAAGCTGTAGGATTGAGGCCGGTGGAGTGAAGGGGCTGGTGTTAGGGAAGGGGTTGAGCTGGGGGGAGGGGGGGTGGGGGAGGTGGGTGCAGGGGGTTAGGGTGGGGGGTGGGGGGCGACCTGGTGGTGTGGGGGGGTTAGGAGAGAGATGTTTGTTAGGGCCAGGTGACCAGGGGTTCTGGGGGACTGAGGGAGGCTGGGGGGCTGGGGGGCAGGGGGGGGCCTCAGTGTGATGTGGACATGTTTAGTCTGCCTCATCCACAAGTCTGACTCCAGGGTGCAGCTTTACTGTAGGGAACTGTCTCAACACCCCTGGAGAATCCAGCTGAAGTGTCTGCACAGCCTAGACACATCCCATAAAGCCTTGGGATGACCTCACTACCAGCCCAGAAGATCTAGATCAACAGGGCAGTGTCAGGAACATACAAAACACCCCCCCTCCCTCCCCACCCCCCCCCTCCCCCCTGCTCTTTACCTCCCCTGATTAAATCCTTAGATTATTCTGAGATGGTTGGGAACGTATATTCTTCAACGTGTCTAATGAACATGATTAGACTGACTGAAGGAAAAAATAACTCAACTGTGTAGAGAGACAGTTGGATTTCAAAATGCAGCTTACTGTAATGTCCTAACCTGTAGCTTGCGCAGTTACATTTGGCAGATGTGGGTTTGAACTTTGCTCCCTGGATCAGAGACATCCTGGTCGAACTAAAATGTCGACCTTTTGGTCTAACTAGCTCATTTCAATCAATACATGAGCCAAGAGTGAGACCATGTTTAGAGAACAGGACACCGCAAGGCAGAGAGCTGGTTCACACTTACCACTGTTCATCTTTACTACGGTAAAAAGGAAACAAAAATAAGGAAAAACTCCTTCTCCCCGAAATTTTGCTTTTTAATATGAAAACACAGAAATCATTTTAATCACAACATTCAAGCCGACAAAACAACAACCTTACAACACAATATATATACGTATATATTAACAAACTTTTCTGAGTTCGAAAAGCAACATGGTTTGGTTTAAATAAACACGTCTTTTTCCACAAAATCGTAAAATACGAGACATGATAACAGCATTACTGACCTGAAATTCATAACTTCTGTATATCTTTTTGTGATTTTTTTTTAAATCATCCTTCTGAAAAGATTCCTTCAGGCACTTGTGAGTTTTTTTGAGGATAAAAACACAGAGATCTGACGTTGTAATCAGTGATATGATCCTGATTTACCATTCACAGTGGGGAAGGGGAGGGGGGGTGAACAGGCATTGTTGTAACACACACTATCTGGCCCACTACCTGTGCAAAACAGGGCTCTAGTGCAAAGGACTGTGTGTAAATGACCCAGTAGTGCATCTTCATTCAACTCCTCTCTTAGTAACTGAATCAGCTGGACTCCAGGAATCAATTCCAAGGAGATTAATTATTACTATAAACAGCTTAATGGGGGTGGGGGTCTGTGTGTGTGTGGGGGGGGGGGGGTGGCTGTTGAAGGAACCTCCGATAAATCATCATGCTTTTAAAAATGAACAAATGATAAACAAACCTGAAACCCTTCTTACCACAGTTTCATACTTCAGACTTTTTTTTCTCTTCATTTTATTACTTTTTTTTTTACTTGCAAAATGGATATTGGGTAATATTAGAGGTCAACAGAAATGGCTTTCTTTGCATCAGTAAAAATATATCTGCCATTTTAGAAAATGACCCATGGCAGCTACATGTAAGTAGTATGGATATGTGTATAATTCTGACAGAGATATAAACAGCATATCAAAACTAAGACGCACATTTGTAACACAAACAACAACAAATAAAAACATAGGAATTCCCTGTGATGCAGTAACCTGTAGCTCCTCTCTCTCTCTCTCTCTCTCTTTCTCTCTCCCCTCCTCTGTCTCTCTCTCTGTCTGTCTCTCTCCGTCACTCTCACAAGTCCTCAGCCTGTTTAAATGTCACATTTGTCTGTAACTTGTCAACTCAGCACTGTACAAGATATATTAAATTTAATCCCTTCATAAATAAATGCGTATCTCCTTCACCCCTTTTCATCTATTTACAATTTATACAACCCGAATGTACTTTGTTCATCCATACGCTGTCAGATGGACTAAAATCTACAATGAAGGGTGAATATGAGGCTAAGATCTGATGTAATGTTGACCACAAGTCTCTTCTGGGCTTCTTTTTCTCTCCAGAGAAACAGATTCCCTCTTGGCCAGCACAGAATCTGCTCTGTGCTTCCAGGATCTGTGTTTTTACCTTCATCTCCAGTCTGTGTAACGACAGCCTCGTCCGCTCTCTCTCTCCACTGTTTGTCCAGCTCACTAACTTCACGCTCGGCTCCAGACTGGAGCGGCAGCCATTTTAGATATCAGGTGTGTGCTTTCCGCCCGCTGCAGGCTGGTGTGCAGGATGGCCGGAGGTGATGAGGACTGCAGGACTTCAAACCCAGAGTCCACAGAGGCTTTGATGGGGCGGGAGGGGGGTAGTGAGGGGAGGGGAGGGACGCTGAAATGGGGTGTTGGAGGAGACGGTGGTGGGGGGTGGGTGGTGTTGGTGGATGGTGCTGCTCCAGGTTAGGATGCATTGAGGACAGAGCGGCTGTAGAGGGTCTGGTAGTACGCTCCGGAGTCCAGGCCAGAGGGGACACTGTTGTCGTAGATCTGCTTGGCGGCGACAGGCGAGCTGCTGGCGTAGCCGTTGTAGGCCATGACTTGGTCCTGGTAGGACTTCAGATCCATCTTCTGCTCGTTGGACATGAGGTTGGTGATGGAGAAGGGATGGTTGAAGTTGTAGTGGGGATCCAGGGACTTGAGGGCTTCGCTGTGCATGTCCAGGTGCTGCTGCTGCTGCATGGGGCTGCCCAGGAGATGAGTGCTGCCCCCCAGAGCCTGGGAGTGGAGCAGCGGGTTGGACGGGACTGCCATGGAGGCGGAAGAGGAAGAAGGGGGGAGGGAGAGAGGCGGGCTGTGGATGTGGGAGGTCTGGGGAGGGGGGCAGTCCAGCGGGACCATGTTCCTCTGCTGTGATTGGTCATCGGAGGAGGACCCCGGGTGGGACGCGTCAGAGTGGGCGGAGTCAGCGCCCTCAGAGCCGTCTGTTGGGCTGTGCTCCTCCATCAGGCTCTGCCCGTGACCTTCCTTCCCTGACCCCGCCTCCTGAGCCTTCCCAGCAGCCTTCTTCGCTGCCTTCTCCTCGATCTTGAAGCGCTTCTGCCGCCGCAGGTAACAGCCGTTCTCGAACATGTTGCCAGAGTTCGGGTGCAGCGCCCAGTAGGACCCCTTGCCGGGTTTGTCCGGCGAGCGTGCGACCTTGACGAAGCAGTCATTGAAGGAGAGCGAGTGGCGTATGGAGTTCTGCCAGCGCTGCTGGTTCTCCCGGTAGTAAGGGAACAGGTCCATGATCCACTGGTAGATCTCGTTGAGGGTGAGCATCTTGCTGCCTGACTGCTGGATGGCCATGGTGATAAGGGAGATGTAGGAGTAAGGAGGCTTGGCGTGGGTCAAGGAGCGACGGTAGGGCTTGGGCACCTCTTTAGCCCCGGGCCGGGAGAGGGAGGTGGGGGACGGGTAGCTGAGCTGGCCCATGGGCTGGCCCATGTTCTGGTAGTGTGAGAGAGAGCCCAGGGAGGGAGCTGAGGAGCCCAGCTGGGTCAGAGAGCCTGGGTTCAGGGAGGAGGTGACGGGGGAAAGGCTCATGTGGTTGCCCCCTCCAGCCATGGAGCTCAGTTGGTTGCCATTGAGCCCCCCAGCTCCGGGGTAGCCCCCCATGTTCATGGAGGCGGGGGAACCAGCAGGGTTCAGGTTGATGTAACTGTTGATGGTTCCCATGGTGCCCAGACTGGAGTTCATGACACTGGGGGATGAGTACATCTAGAACACAAACAAAACAAACAAACAAACCCCATGAGCAATGTGTTATAAGAATAATGGAGCATTTGTATCAATATGAATCTTTCCATTTGAGATCACAATACTGAAACGAGAGAGATATAAAGATTTGGGGTCTTCTTTTTCACAACGTCTTGACGAAATGGTAGAATCAATGCACAATGCTGCTATTCGTGCGAAGGGATCAGGACCTGGAGTTCACATGGGACTGTTAACCTGAGAGACTCCAGTTAACGTGCTTTAGACGGTCTCTCCTTCACTTCTCCACTTCAACACAATAACCAATACAAAAAGACACCAAATATTCCTAATTATATTTTAGATAATAGTCAAATCAAATCGAAATGTGTGGGCAAATAACAAGTTTCAAAAAGAAAAAGTAGTGTTATGTTAACATTCTGGAGCAAATAAAACACTGGAGGAGACGTTGTATTTATATTGGTAGATGAACTTCAATAATGATTAAATATTATGTATTTGTTTTAATTTAATCAAGAATTTTTTATAACATTTTATTTTGACGATAAAAAACAGCAGGTCTAATTGAATTGCTTCTCAGCGACTGAAATATTGACACGTTTAGAACATATTATTTTATCAATGAAATTCTTGTGTGTTTTGTGTCAAACTATTGTTTAAAAATTACCTAATCTTATACTGAAAATCGAAATATTAGAAATTGGTTTCACAATTAAGATATTTTACAGTGCTGATATTAAACTTAAGCGTCATTATACTAAGTAACAGAAACCATTAGATTAAATGCGAATATATGAAGTTATTTGTCAGTAAAATCCCAAATCCAATCGAGTCTTTTAATCTTAAACCCCAAAGAAAAACAGCCTCTGTCTACTAACTAAACTAAATTTAGATTCAGTGGAATAGTTTTTTCTCTCGGAATAACTCAGGAATTAGGAATAATTTTAAGAATAATTTTCTGAATAGTTTTAAGAATAATTTAAGGAATAATAAATGAATCTAGATGTGTTTTACCTCGCTGGCTTCACTGTAGAAAGCTGCAGTCCACTCTGGTAGATCATGACTTTCCATCTTCACTGAGCTCAACATCCCCAACACACAAGAACTATTAAAAAAGATCCTTGATGAAGTCAAAACGAATGTTTGAAAAGAAAAGAAAATCCAATTTGATCGAAAATTGATCCAATGACACGAAAAGCTGTGTTGAAAAGCAATTCAGAAATATATATATTTAAAAAAAGACAAAAAAAGGCAAAATCAAGAGATGAAATCTTCCTTCTAAAACTGTTCAAGTCCCAAGAAAGTAATGTCAATATTTTGTCTTCGATTTATTAATCATCCATTGTTTCCTAATCAGCAACACCTTTAACTTATTTAATCTATAAGGCTGATGTTGCCCAGCCTGCTGTCTCTTGGTTATATCCCTCGACAGTCCTGTGGACTCAGTGTGAGAGGGGCTGAAGTACTGTAAAAGTCTGAGGTCCGGCCTTTAAACCCCAGGTGAGGTCCCTCCCCTCTCTGGCACTCAGGAAGAGGCCGCTCAAAAGGCCTCTCTTGCCCCCTGGTGAGCTGTATATTGGCCCAGGGGAGGGTCAGACCCTCTAAACTGTGGGAATGGATAGTCAGGCCCATGAACAAGGAGTGGAACAGAGTATTTATATTTTTTTTTCATTATGGATCGTTAGGATTAGAAGTATAATTAACAGGTGTCGTCTCATTTAAACACTGAACATCAGAGTCATATTGAATAAACTTGATGAAAAACTGTCCTCAACAGCAGCTATTAAAATGATTCCAGAAGCCTAAATGCACGCCAGAATACTGTTAATAATAAGAATGAGTTTAAAGCAGACTAAGTGTGCCTGAGTTTGGGCTCAAATGATAATGATGATGATGATGCAGTCAATCTGGAGAAAAACCAGCATATAACCTTGTCAGTGTGTTAAGCTCATCAGAAGTGGGGGTTTGATACGACCCCCCTGCCCGCGTGGGTGGGTGGGGGGGGGGGGGGGTGAGAGGACACTTAATTCTAGTGGCTATCACTTCTACAGGGAGCCCCAAATTAGCCTATTGAAGACTGATTAATGGTTTAGGCGTTAAAAAAAAAAGCCTTGCCAAAACGAGCCAGTTCAAACCAACATACGCATAAAAATGACTTTATAAGTTCCTCTATAAGTTGTATTAATAGGCATCCTAGCTTGTCACACTCAAACCCAACAACAACATTTATTCCAAAATGTAGTCATGGTTACACACATGTTGTAGCCTGACAGGGAACATCCTTCTGTTTCAGTGGAACATGGGATTGTTCCTCTTGAGGTCCAAAACAGCTCAATAACTGAGCCAGTCAGATGGTCTTCATCTCCCAATACACATGTGACCCGGAGGGCAGACAGGGTCATCTCCATGTCAATGCTGCTCCTAATTGCCAGTGAATAGAGCTGTAATTGATGAGCATGCAGGTGGGGGACAAGATTAGCAGAGGAAAGCTCCAGGAAACATCTCCCTCAGGAAGTGGCTGCAGCAGCCTTATGGCGTTTCGCACTTTGACTTTGAACATTAAAATGGATCAATTTGAGACCAAGAAATGAAACGAGATTGTGACTGAGACACCGCGAGACTTTGATCACACGGACAGCACACGGGGGTACAGAGGGGGGTACAGAGGGGGTCACAGAGGGGGTCACAGAGGGTCCCCTTTGCAGGCCATCATCACCATCGTTCTGCAAAAAGTCCTCACGTCGATTAAGACATGGAATGGCCTAACACATGTTTCTCTATAATGGCAGAAGCCTAAATACACTTTGTGGGATTATGCTCTGGTCATCTATCCTACAAAGATTATCAAACACACTGGATTAAGAAGGATATATACTTCTGCCTTTGATCAGAGAAAGACAAAATCATGTTTCAACACCACTTAGTTAATAGGCTTCATTCCAATTATTATTATTATTATAACTGCTATTATTCTGACATAGGTTTATAACTTCCAGGCTGTAAACTGGGTTATTATTCCAGTGTGTTTTGGGAAAGGGGCAGCAGACTGGATGGTTTCAGCAGCTCATCCTTCCATTTTTCTGTTCCCATCCTGGTCAGCCCTCCTCCAAAACACATCCTCAGATATCTCTTCTAATGCCAATGGTCGTTCATTAACACCTCAATAATTACTTAACAAAAGCTTTAATGAGTTAACACTAACAGAGGAAGTAGAGAATCACATCACATCACATTACATCACATTACACTCTCTACTCTACTAGAAGGTCGTGAACGAGGCTCTTATTTTTTAAAGAGGGAGGATTTTAAATGGAAGAAAATCTAACACAATATTTGGGAATAACGAAATGAAATAAAATAAAAGTTATTATAAAATATGAAATAATACACTAAAACCCTTGTCGAATGCTTTGATCCTGATTAGTCGCAATATTAATTGAACGGAATGTTAAAATGCAATTGTGTCCATAGACGGTTTCCCTTTACTGAGGCATTATTTACCTTCTTATTAAATTAACAAATCAAATCGCGCCATCTAGTGGAAGAGGTCTTCAGAGCCCGTGTGCTGCCTCAAAAGTTAATCTGGAGGGATTTAGTGGAGAGATTTACTTTAAAGAGTAGACTATCTCTCTGGGGAGGATCATTGTGTGAAAGTCTAAATAGAATGGAAGACGAATACAGAATTGCATCTACTGGATAGAAACCTGAATTTCATCCTGTTCCACTCTATCTTCTTGCTTCTCTTCGTGTCTGGTACGGATATAAGACAACATGCACCATTAAAACCATATTGGGCATTTTTTTTTCAATTCTGAAGGAGTTTTCTGGGTAATGTAGTTTCTCATTTCTATTTCACCTGTTATTCCCAGTTTCTACACTAGGTGTCACCCTTGTATGCATCTGTGCTCCTTGCTGTCTGAGTGTCACAGCTGGATTTGGGGCAGCCATCACCATCAGGCAAAACCACATAAGAATGTTTGGCTGTCTAGCTTACTGGTACGTATTTTGGTCATAAACCAAAGGGTTATAGGCCTTTGAGTCCATTGAAACTGATGGCAAAAGTTCAGTGTGGTTGGATTATTTATCATTCGATATGACAATCATACAGTGTATCAATATAAACACAACATTGTAAAATGTAATTTGAGGCATCGCTCGGGATTCTGGTAACTGTAAACCATTTAATGAGTGTCATTTCTAGGCCCTTGTTTTGTCATGAAGCCTTTAACCTAATTTTCATTTCATGAATGAGTAATGATGTGGTTTGGTAGAGAGGCAGGAATAACTTAGTCAGCTGACACCAGATGTGCTCTAATCTAGGTTGGTCGCCCCCGTCTGCCTGCCAGACAGCGGGCCAGCAGAGGGAGGGAGAGAGAGGGGGAGAGAGAGAAGGGGGGAGGGAGGTATTAACATACCGTTATTAGAGAGTAGGAGGGGGGAGTCTGCCTGTGATAGTGTCCATACATTCAAACACACCTTTATAAGAGAGGGAGAGAAGAAGAGGAAAGAGAAGAGTTAGAAGAGATACTGTAGAGGGGGAGAGAGGGGGAGATAGAGGGAGAGAGGGGGGAGATATAGAGAGGGGGAGGGAAGGAGAGGGCCAGATGGGGGACCCCTGGTAACAATAGGACAAGGGTCACACATTGCAGTCCACCTAGATCTGACAGACCTCAATAGTGTCCCACTGGGCTTGCTGTGTGTGTGTGTTTGTGTGTGTGAGAGAGTGTGTGTTCAACTGTGTGTGAAAGTGTGTTTGCATGAATGATTGTGTGAGTGTGTGTGAGAGAAAAAGCATGTGTATGTGTGTGAAAGAGAGAGTGTGACAGAGAAGGAGGAGAGCACATTCTGTCACTGCAGGAAGGAAGGAATCTACCCTGTAACCATCAAGTTAGCACATGAACTGGACAGGCTAACTCACAGCTAAACATCTTATACTAATACACATTCAAACACAATGACTGGTATTGAATGATTTTGTAGATCATATTTGCCTAACCCTTTACATTTATTCATTTAGTAGACGCTTTTATCCAAAGCGACTTACAGTAAGTGCAGGGACATTCTCCCTGAGGCAAGTAGGGTGAAGTGCCTTGCCCAAGGACACAATGTCATATAGCCACAGCGGGGGCTCGATCTCACAACCTTTCGTTCATGAAGCCAACTCCTTAACTCTGACTCCCTTTGATGAGTGTGATAGTAGTCTGTTAGTAGACCCTCTATAAAAGAAGGAATAGGATTTATCTCATCGTCTGAGGAGTCTATAATAAATGTAACACTGTAAAGAATGGAATCAGCTTTTCAAAGCATCCATTCCTGTCTGTTGGTTCACCATGACAACCACAGGGGGAGCCAGCTACCAGCATCTGCAGCTCACAATCACCCTCTGCCTCTCAAGTCTCTCTTTCTCCCCCTCTCTCTCAACAGTCTCTCTTTCTCCCCCTCTCTCTGCCTTCCATCCAATAGTCTCTCTCTCCCTCACATTTTCAACAGTCTCTACCTTATTGCTTCAACAAGCTCTCTCTCAACGGTCTCTTCCTCGCTGCCTCTTTCCTACACACACACACACACACACACACACACCCCAACACACACACTGCCTCGCTGCCTCGCTGCCTCAGTTCCCTGCATCCTCCTTTCTTCTGCTACCTGTCTGCTAGGTGACAGCAGAACCATGCAGGAGAACAGTGGAGAACCGTACAGCAGAACAGAGCGGGTTCTGCAGAGCGTGTCCATGGTGACAGCATGCTGCAGGTGGAGTCACAGGGAGATTGTGAATAGATCTGAGAAGGAAACCTGGTTTACAGACACGGTCCTTTCTCTATCACAGGGAGGTCAATCTCCACATAAATACTCACAAAGCCAAACCAATAAAAAACGGTCGTTAACCATGTCAAATCTAGGTTCTAATCCTGTGTTGGTTTAGTTTGGGGTAGACCGCAATATTATCCGACCTCTTGGAAAGCTCTCACATCTGTTATAGTTCCAAGCTTGTGCCTAATAAAAACAAAAGAATGTTCGTGACAGCAGAGTTTCACTGCTTATAAGCTACCTCACATTTTCCATAAGAGGCTATGCTGGGTTATAGGCTATAAGGCAGAAGGCCACCATGGACAGATATACTGTAGTTGGCTCTCACTGGTTATGAGTCCACTGCTTGTTGCTTCTCCAGCAACGGTCCAACACCGTCTTTTGATTCATCTTTTGGGGGGATTTGCCACGTAGATCCACCCATCAAGGCTGGGATGGGCTTCTCTCACGCTCGCGCAGGGAGACCTACATGTCTCGCCGCTGTGATTCTCACAGCCATGTGAAATAGTGTGAGATTGCTGCTTGTGTGTCGGCGGCAGGACGGTGCAATGTCACCTTGATGAGAATCTGGAGCAGAGAGGCGCTCCGCATCTGTCTAGGACAGGGCAGGGGAGAGAGAGTCTCTGTCTGTGTGTGTGTGTGTGTGTGTGTGTGTGAGAGAGAGAGAGAGACAGAGCGAGACCAGGCAGTAAAATAAAGCCAGCCACAGAGAGTTGAGCTGTGGCGTTCCCTGCATGTGTTTCCTGCCAGGCGGAGATGGCTGGACCCCACACAGGTAAGCTCATCAGCTGCCAGGTAGGTGAAACAGGTCGAAGGCTACCTGTTACCAAGCTGTGCATCGGCTATTCAAGAGCAGGGCTTCTTAACTGTTGCCAAATAGGTAGCAGTCCGACAACTCTGCTTATCTTTAGAATATAATTAGGATAATGATATGGAAGTGACATTAAAATCTAAGCTGGGGTCAAAGGTCGTTCACCTCTAACGGGCCTGAGGCTTACAATAAAAAATAAATCACGAGCGTGTTTTACAGAATGATCCTGTAACGTCGTAGTTTCAAAGCATCCTGCCTATTGAACTAGGCATATTTTGCCGAGGTTGTAGCAGCCTCCTTATCTATCCTTGCTCTACGACACTCTGCTTGGTTTTGCGGGAGTCAGCCTGCCGTCCAATAGCGTCTCGCGAGGGGCGGGCTCTGCACCCCCTCCTGACGTCACCAGATCCCCTGCGCGCGCTCCGCCAGTCAGCTTTGGGATGCTCTGAAGGCTGGACTGCAGCATCTTTACTGAGAGACGACAGAGAAACCACCGCTTTGTAGCACCTTCTCCACATCCTGGTCCTGCTGGATCCTTCCTTCTAACGTCTTCATGCACGGAAACAACACAGGATAGCGTGTATATTTTTTGTTTTGTTTCACCGCCGCTCCTTTTTCCTCGATTTATTTCACCTCTTTGTCATACGATATTTTTTTGTTTTGTTTGAATCTTTTGTATTTTGTTGACCGTTTCCTACAGCCGTCAAACAGCGGAGCGCCATCTGCACTGCCTGGTATGAACACGCATGTTTGCGTTGCGGCGGAATGAAATAGATAATAAATAGCAGACATATCAGTAAACTGATGGAAGATTGAACTGCTCTAAATTGCAACGTTTAGTATTCGTGTGAACGGCAGAGAACTCATCGGGTTTGCTGGATTTGGTGATGAGATAACGGCCTTTCTAGCATCATAACAGCGGCTCCAGCCTCGCCTGTGTTGCTGTGAACAGTCCTGCACGCGGCTGCGCATCTCTGAAGCAGCCAGGAGACACGCGCATCCGCGAGCTCACAGATCCCCTCCGCGAGCCCAGAGATCCCCTCCGCGAGCCCAGAGATCCCCTCCGCGAGCTCAGAGATCCCCTCCGCGAGCCTAGACGCATTGTAGCCCGCATCTCGTGCTCGCTTCATCCATCCAGAGACACCTTCTTCCAGAATAACCAGCGTTGCGCTAAAGGAATAAACGCAGGCTAGATCCAGATCCCTCTGTGAAGATGATGGCCGGCGGGGCAGTGCAGCAGAACGGGATCTTCTCTAATCCTCACCATCACAGTCAGCAGCCCCACATGGAGGCGGATCCACCGGATTCACGCAAAAGACCGCTCGAGACCCCCACCGAGGCGAGCAGCACGAAGCGCACCAACACTGGAGGTGAGTAAACACCGCCTGGATGCTGAGAGATCATCTGGCTGGTTTATCTGTCCTGCCCGCTCCTGCCGCCGGGGCGGCGCTGCTTAGAGCCGCGCAGAAAGAGAAAGGACGGCAGGTTTGACCATAATCCCGACCCCACATGCCTCAACACCATGTTTAGAACAGCCGTGTGTCCAAACTAGGCCTCGCATGATCCACAGACCTGACCTAGAAGAGCGTGTCTCTATCTGACATGCGCCCATAATAAGGGCCAGTCTTTGTGTTGATGCATGAAGACAATGAGGGATGACTGATGATCTGGAGGGAAGCCCGCGAGCTCCCACGCACGCGGGTTCTGCAGGTTCTATCAGCAGATCGTATTTCTGATCCGCATACTAGAAGATGTCAGTGCAGATCGCAGCGCGTGCAATCGGAGGAAAGGCTCGTGAACGTCAACACGGTAGCCGTGGGAACGGAGGCAGCAGACAGCAGTCGCAGGCTGGCGCGTGATCGCAGGCTGCCATCCCCGCGTCTCGAGCGGCTGGATGACCTTGCATTCTAATCTCTGTCAAAGCCAGCCCGCTCTGTGTGCAATTATACAAGAGGATAAACAACTGCGCCTGTATCTCCACTGCCTTGCACAGAACACGATCTAGGCCTAGTGAGAACAGAGAAACAAACATTATGCACCCTTTAATGTAGCATTGTGTGTTATTATCGCAATGTTTTCTAACATTGTTTAACGTGGCTTCCTTTCAATGCATTCAGAACAATAACACAAAGGTGCAGTGACACAATTGTTTCCAATGGCTCTGCTATTCTGGGCGGCTTGGATCTTAACAGGGGGTGTCACCATGGCAATAGAATCACCATTCGGTTTTTGTTTACATGCTGTCATGCACCAAGCATCTTCATCCCTCTCCCATCAGCACTTCAAGGTTCATGAAGGACTGTCTTCATCAGCCTGGGTTACACAACAATTGGATCATTATGGGCATCTTTTGTAAACAGCAATGCTCATAATCATGACCATGATACTGCATCCACTAAAACAGAACTTCAACTAGGCTACGGCTCCATGCTGCCAAAACGCAAAAGTGTTTTTCTCCCCTAAAATGCATTAAGATGATGGACCGTTGTCAAAGAAATGAATTGGACGGGCTAGTTAAATGGCATCGATCTTCAGCACACTAAAGGCCTTCATATGTACAGACCAGGACGCCCTCTTGGGAAACATTAGGCTACCTACTCACACACACGCCAACACACACGCTGCCTCCATTGGGCCCAAATGAAATGATTGTGGCTGAGAACACAGAATCCTGGAGTGGCTCCTGTTTCTTTCAAGGCAGGGCAGAGTCCTCAACACCAGGGGCCTCAACACCAGGGGCCTCAACACCGGGGGCCTCACTCACACCTCGCTTTTACAAGAATAAGTATTCAGCTAACAATACTGCTGCTTGTCTAGTTATGAGCAAGATCCTTGTGTGAGTGATATATAAGTAATAATGTCTATAGGACATTTATGTTTTCTTAGACTGCGGATACTAAGTCAGTCAGAAACACAAACACAAAAAACAAACAATGTTTGTAAATAATGAAGGATTTTTGAAAGTATCTAACTACAATACTTGTTGATAATTGGTGTAAATCACTTTATTCTGTTCACAAACCAAGATCTGCTACAGAAGGTCATGATTGAATGGAACAAGATGATCTAGTTTAGTCTAAACCAGAATCAGTCTATTGATCTACTACTAACCTACCTCTTAATATACGCAAACTGCACCAGTTAGCCTGCTAGCTTTGATGACAGCTAAGATTAACTAGTGATCTATCCACTCATTCTCTTTGCCAACAATAAAGACCATCGCTGGTTATCCAGCTATCTTGAGGACAGATAACTAATGGCTTATCCAGGCTCTCTCTGTGCTAACGATAACGAACGATAGTTTGCCACACACACACCCTGTGCTTCCTCTTCCTCTAGTGCCCTTCCTGCAGCCCCTTTTTGAAACTGAAGGCATTCTATTCCCTCACCAAGAATCTCACTCTGACGGCCATGGTAAGAGATACGCTTTGATTCTGTTCTTCTACATTTCTACGTTCTGCTGTTGACTTTGATTAACGGGCTACTATACAAGATGGATGTCACAGTGAAATCACTTCCTGTTTGGATCTAAGGAAGGGTCAAGCTAAATGAGCAGGGAAAAAAACAAAACAAATTAATTTGACACCCTAATTTGATTGCCTAGGCCAAAATCTATAATTAGGCCTTGAATAATTCCAAATCTTGAATAGATAATGAGTATTTACAACTAAACATTATTCTGATGAAGAGTAATATAGAATATCCCTCTGGGATGGTCTTTAGGATGTAATCAATTCCATAACATCCATTTTCCATGCTTTTATATAATTCAACATTTTCTTTATTTCATGGTACCCAAAGCATTCACTGGAATTGGAAATGACTTCAAATATTGTGCATCATACATAAGGCATCTGCTGGATATCCTGTGTATGAAAAGTTTCCGTTTTTCATCTCTTTATGAACATGTTTATTCCTTTGTGCATGCACATTACAATGGGAACTGATGGGGATGTTATTATGATGATTGTTATTCTAATATAAAGCCTGTTTAGTGACATTATATGATGGAGCTGTTGTACCAGCATGTGTTGTGTAACTGTGTTGGAGAGATGCACCTTAGAGAACACAGGAACCAGCAAACCCTTGAATTGTGTCATAAATCACAGTCGTATGTTACATAAGGTTACGGTCTTAAAGAAGATCAATGACTCCCTTGGATGGTTTTAACAACCTCCATTCATCCCCCCCCCCCCCAGTTTGTCTCCCTCCCCCCACCTCTCGCCACTCCCCCCCTTCTCTCTCTCTCTATCTGCATACCCATGGGGCTCATATTAAAGGTGTTGGAGCCCTGCTCTGTGTTCTAAGTCAATCCTGTGATGGCGGTGAGGGGGTATGATGGCTAATCTAGTAAATGGACCAACTGGCAGCAGAGAGGAGAACAGTTTTACTGGACGGCGGCGAGCTGAGTCCTGGCTCCGCCCCTGCCGGGAGACGTGAGGGGACTCCGACACAAGGAGGAGGCCATGAGAGTGTGTGTGTGTGTGTGCCGAGCAAGCGAGGGAGGACAGAGGGGACAAGTGTGAGAGGAGGTGGTGTCATAGATTTGGAAGACTAAGGGGACTAAGTACTAAGGGGATATGATGAACACACACACACACACACACACACACCTGGAAGCTAGCGCACATCCATCTCAGCTCCCGAGTGCTCAAACTACCGGACTGGCAAGCTGTTTGATGTTATTGATCGATGGCATGGCGAGTGTTTTCTGTTCCTCTCCCTCTCCTGCCCCGGCGCAGACCTAAGAGCCTCCCCTTCCCCAGGCCACCGGATCGATAGAGCTGAGGACGGAGAATATGCAGCGTTTCAAACCCTCGCTAAATCGGCGTGAGGTTGGTGCGTGTGCACGGCCTCGCCACAGTTCTGGACGCCGCACGAACAAAGAGGAAATCGATGAATGCATGTGTGATTGCAGCCCGTCTGGAGAGAGGCGTGAAGGAGGAGAGAGGAAAGCCTATCTAGAATGCATATTTCTACCCCTCACACTCTCACCCTTCTCAGCCTTGCTAATCTCAGCTCCCTGTCCAGTCGTCACAGTAGCTACTCATTTCCCCTCCCTCCCTCCCTCCCTCCCTCCCTCCCTCCCTCCCTCCCTCCCTCCCTCCCTCCCTCCCTCCCTCCCTCCCTCCCTCCCTCCCTCCCTCCCTCCCTCCCTCCCTCCCTCCCTCCCTCCCTCCCTCCCTCCCTCCCTCCCTCCCTCCCTCCCTCCCTCCCTCCCTCCCTCCCTCCTGGCTGCTTGCCACCTCCTCATCAATCATTTTCTACCGTTCCGGACGACACCGTTTAGTAACCTCGCTGTTGTCTGGCGGTCGATGTTCCACCTTGACCAGAACGCCACCGCACCACCGCCAGCTTCACTGCGCCCCTCATCCTCTCTCTCTTTCTCTCGCTCGCTTTTTTTCTAAAGCACTGCGTCAAAGAAAAAAAAAATCCCATTGTACAGGGCGGGGTGAGGAGGGCTAGAGAGGGGCGGGGCATCCTCTCCATACGGCGCCGTCCTATTGGACGAGCGACGCGTCCGTTGGCGGTAGCCAGCTGCCGATTGGGTGAGAGAGGGGCCCCGTGATGAATATGGATAGAAACGGGCGCTGTGAAGAGCGTTGCGGAGTCTTGTAAGCCCCCCCCCCCTGGAAGCTGCCTTGCTCGACAAACAAAGCAGGACCCCCTTTCACACCCTCTCAGGTCCTCATCTCAGTCCCCCTGAATGAGGAGCGCTCTGTTCCTATCCACAGGCAGAGCTAGCGTAGCTGCATTAGCCGCGGCAGGCTAGGCTAACAGCGACGCTGTGAGCACGGGAGACATTTTGGATTCGAGGCTGTTTACTGGCTAGAGAGGAGCGCGTCACATGACACATGACTCACAAGGGAGACTTCTAGTCAATTAGGAGTTATTTTTGTCGTTCAATTAGTGCAAAGAATCTCCTCTCATTCCTGCCCTCCCCTCTTCGGCAAACTCCTGTCCTGTACTCTCCTCCTCTCTGCTCCTCCTTTCCTCTTCTCGCCTCGTCTCCTCCTTTCCGCTCCTCCTGTTCTCTCCTCCCCTCTTCTCGTCTCTCCTCCTCTCCTGTCCACTCCTCCTCTCCACTTCTCTTTTCTCCGTACCGCCTTTCCTCCTCTCCTCTCCTCCTCTCTTCTCTCCTTTACTCTCCTCCTCTCCTCCTCTCCTCTCCTCCTCTCCTCCTCTCCTCTCCTCCTCTCCTCCCTGGTGTCTATAGTGTTTACGGCACCCAGATCCCCCAGTTTGAGCTGATGACAGGTGGTGCTCCACTGGTCTGTAATTGTGGGGAGCTTTAACTCCAACAAAAGCATCAGGACGGGGCTGGTGGGTCTAGACAAAGCCCCCCTCCCCCACACCGGCTCTCCCAGCTTAAGGGAGATGAATATTTTCCAACACCCCAGTAGTGAAACCACAGTCACCCCCATATACCCCCCCCCCCCCCACACACACACCCCTCCCTTCCCTTTCTACTCTCCATTAACAACCCCCACAGACACACACACACACACACACACAAACTCCCCTCCTCCAGACCCAGCCAGTGCCTCCAGCCCCCGGACACCAGATCCCAGGATTTGAGCCTTCAATCCCCAGGCGGAGGATGCCTATTCTGGGCTCCTGGGCTCCAGGGAGCCCCTAGCAACAGATTGCTCTGTTTACCCATTCGTTTATTTTGTCAGATGCCTTGCTCATTATTTATTGTTGACACTTTGTACACACTGATAAGACAAAGAAACATGCGCAGTTCCACTGCCTTGCACACACGCTCACACATACACACACACACACACTCACACATACACACACACACACGTTCATCAACATGTGTTTTTATTGGACAGATCAAAGTACAGGTGTGAACATTCCCAAGATGCATTGAGGACGCACGATCATTGAATCGCTCGGTCCTTATTTGGATGTGGTCCAGTCTGCATAAAGTCTGTCAGCAGTCTGTCTGAATGTATCCTGGGCCACGATGAACTTCCACCAACCTAACTCCACCCAGCATGCTTTGCGTTGATGGAATGATATACTCATCTGGCACCAACAACGTCCAACTTTTAAGTTTGACATTAAGCAGCAACAGCAGATCTCATGTTAGCCTCGTCCATGACATCAGATCATTCTGTGAAAGCCCTCAGCAATACAGGACTCAGTTGGCTGAGTGGTTTGGGCGTCGGACTAGCGATCAGAAAGTCGTCGGTTTGATTCCCGCATAAGGGAACGTTTTCCATTTACATATGTTCATTTATATACATGTATTAATTACATTTACATTTATATTTATTCACTTAACAGATGGAACATGATGTTGTGTCCTTAGGCAAGGTACTTCACCCTACTTACCTCAGGGGGAATTTCCCTGTACGTTTTGCAAGTTGCTCTGGATAAGAGCGTCTGCTAAATGTTCCAGAATGGATGTTGTTTGGAGTGTGTCACCCTTCTTGTGTGATTCCGTTTGGAAAATTCCTTCTTATTTGAATACCCACCAGACTAGGCAGGGAAGCTGCAGGGCTGCCTTGCACTGTTTCAAAACGATGACGCCGTTGGCCTTTGCGATGGGAGAGGGCGTACGTTATCCTATGAACATTAGACAGGAAGTGAGATCACAAGTGTTCGCTGGAGAGACGTCTCCTTCCTTTGTGTGCACCGGCGAAGTGAGAGCGGTCCATCTGTGATGGGGTCACCCTGGGGTCAGCCTGGGGTCAGCCTGGGGTCAGCCTGGTCTCAGGTCTCCCCCTGGTCTCAGGTCAGTGCCTGGTCTCAGGTCAGTGCCTGGTCTCAGGTCAGTGCCTGGTCTCAGGTCTCCCCCTGGTCTCAGGTCTCCCCCTGGTCTCAGGTCAGTGCCTGGTCTCAGATCTCCCCCTGGTCTCAGGTTTCCCCCTGGTCTCAGGTCTCGCCCTGGTCTCAGGTTTCCCCCTGGTCTCAGGTCTCCCCCTGGTCTCAGGTCAGTGCCTGGTCTCAGGTCTCCCCCTGGTCTCAGGTTTCCCCCTGGTCTCAGGTTTCCCCCTGGTCTCAGGTCTCCCCCTGGTCTCAGGTCTCCCCCTGGTCTCAGGTCAGTGCCTGGTCTCAGGTCAGTGCCTGGTCTCAGGTCAGTGCCTGGTCTCAGGTCTCCCCCTGGTCTCAGGTCAGTGCCTGGAGTGAACAAGGCCAGGGGGAACAGCAGGATGAAGATTCTGGATTTGTTAGAAACCAAGATGGTCTCTTCACAGGAAGCTCTTCGGAGAACTTTGGGAAGATAATTTGGAAGTAGCCCCCCCCCCCCCCCCCCCCCAAACAAAACAAGAAATGAACTTCCTTCTCTGTCTGTCTCACCGTCAGCCCACAGGAAGTGAGTGTCCTTCCTGTTGGGACTTGGTACTTCTGATTGGCTGTAATCTCTGTGCTGTGGAGGTAGTGTTGGAATGAACACAATGACCCTTGCCTTGACAATGACACACAACATACCTACACACTTGCACACACACACCACACACTCCACACACAGGTACATACCACACACATTTACATACACACCACCCAGACTGCATCCACACACACACTTACAAACACCCCGCAAACACACCCCTTCTCATCCTCTGACCTCCACAGTGTTCCACCCCAACACCCACGCACCCGAGACCCATCCTCCAAACCCACCCTGAGAAAGACCCAAGCCATAACCCCCTCCTCCACAGTCCTGCCCTGCCTTCAGAACCAGGGCTGTGGGGGGGGGGGGGGGGTGGGTGGGGGGAGGGGGCATATTCACCTCACTGGGGGAGGGAAGCGGAGCGAGCGCTCCATGTCGTCGATTACATGTCCAGATGGATGTTTAGAGTCGGTGACGAAGGCCCAGGCAGAAGTAGCGGAGCAGCTGTGCTGAGCTATCACTGTTGATTGCTTGTGTCTGATTGTCTGACTGCCAGGGAGGCAGTGACTCACAGGGGTCGTTACCACGGGAACACAGAGGGTCCTATTAGAAACAGGGAGTGGAGAGAGAGCGCTGACGAGGTGTGAAGCACACAGATACATTTAAATGGGTGTGTGTGTGCACGCGAGTGTGTGTCTGTCTGGGGTTTGTGAGTTAGCATGAATGTGTGTGTGTGTGTCTGGATGTGTGTGATATTATTTATCGGTTCTTTCCCTTTTTAATCAAGGCATGGTAAAAGGAGCTATGTCCCAGTCTAAAGCAGGTCAGTCTCGACTTGATGCAGAATCTGGGTCACTGCAGAATGTAGAGAGCACTTCTGCTCTATCTCAGTGAGAGAAGAGGAGAAGAGAGGAGAATAGAAGGAGAGAAGGGAGGAGAAGAGAGGAGAGGAGAAGGGAGGAGAAGAGAAGGGGAGAAGGTAGGAGAAGGAAGGAGAGGAGAAGAGAGGATGGGAGGAGAGGGATGGGAGGATGAAGGAGAGGCGAAGGGAGGAGAAGAGAAGGAGAGGAGGAAGGGAGAGGAGAGCGAAGAGAGGCTACAGGAGGAGAGGAGAGAGAGGTGGATAGGTGAAGAGAGGAGAAACAGACTTTATAGGAACCAAAACAGTGACATTGAGAGATGTGCTGAGGGGGCTGGAAGGAGTGAATCACCCGGGGGGGGGGGGGGGGGGGGGGGGTGGTGATGCTTATGAAACGTGGATCTAATGTTCCTCCAAGGGTTTGTACTGTCATCCCTAAGACTAGCTAGACACTCATCCTTCAGGGTACCTTAAGGATGGATGAGGAGATGGCTGGACAGAGACCTGGATACACACAAGGTAGACGTTACCATGGAGACAGGGACCTCTCTATACCAGGATGTTGTGTGTGTGTGTGTGTGTGTGTGTGGTGATGTTCAGGATGGAAGCTACCGTCTCGTGCTGTACCTCTCCCCCTCCATCCTCCTTCATTGCGCAGCCCTCTTGTCATCCCCCCCCCCATCCCCCCCTCCCCCACTCACCAGGGCAGGGCTGGGGGGGCGAGGCAGAGGAATCCTCTGTGATGTGGAACACAGGAAAGGTTCCTCGCCTGTTACATAACAGCCTCGCAGTGCGTCCAGTATCGGGTAACTGTGATCAGACATCAAAACAAACCTGAACCCTGGGATTCACATATTTGGCCCTGCGGAGAGAGAGAGAGATATCCTCTGTGAGCAGGTTATTAGATAAGAGATATTTATAAAGGCACATTTAGATGATCGCATCATCAAGTCTCAGTCATGGAACGAGTTGTTAACAGAGATCGGCCATAATATGACAATTCAGTTAGAGGAACATTCGTGTTTCACTGAGGATTTGACATGATTCTGTAATTCAGCTCTGGAGCTGTCGTCGTGACAACCTGGCGCTGACTTCCTGCTTCCTGTTTCCTGTGCGCAGAGGAAGGCGAGTACTTCCTGAAGGTTCTGATCCCCAGCTATGCTGCCGGGTCCATCATTGGGAAGGGAGGCCAGACCATCGTCCAGCTGCAGAAGGAGACCGGAGCCACCATCAAGCTCTCCAAATCCAAAGACTTCTACTCCAGGTAAGAAGCACCTCGCCTGGATGCCTGGATCTCTGGACACCTGGAGGGTTGGCTGGCTGACTGACTGGTTAAATGACTTGCTGATGAACTGGCTGGCTGTTGGGCTTGCTGGATGGTTGTGTGGCTGGTGGTCTGAATGATTGGCTGGTTGTCGGAATGGCTGGTGGACTTTCTGGCTAATTGGCTGATTAGTTGGCTAATTGGCTGACTGATTGACTAATTGGCTGGCTGGTTGGCTGGCTGGTTGGTCTGAGGGAGTGTCTGCTGAGGTGGTTTGGGGTTAATATTGCATTGACTGTCTCAGAGGACTAGCCTAGTAGACTAGCTTATGGTCTGCATGAATAACAATAGAAACACAGCTAGAATGTGGTGTGTCTGATATTTTGTTGTTTGTCCATGAGTTAGTCTGGGGGATATTTGAATCACCCAATCAGGTATCGGATCCAAGTTAAGGTTTTAGCTGTAAGGTCTGTGCTTTCTGCTAATGTTCAGAAACAGGCCATCATTGTTGTAACCTCAACCCCTAACACCAGCCAGCCACAGCAGATGCAAGGTGCAGACACACACACACACACACACACACACACACACACACACACACACACACCCTGGCAATGAAGAGTGATGGGGGGGGCTGAGAACGACCTTGTTAATGTGCAGGGTGAAACAAGCAGAAAGACAGAGAAAGAGAGAGGGAGAGAGAGAAGGGGGAAAAAGAGAGAAAGAGAGAGAGAAGGGAGAGAGAAGGGGGGAGACTGAAAGAGAGGACTATAGAGAGAGTGGTCTGTGAGAGCTCCATTCAGTCCTGTAGGAGTGATGAGAGTGAAGAGAGGGGGGGAGGGTGTGAGGAGGGGCAGGGAGAGGAGTGTGGGAGTGTTTGGAGGCAGGGGGGTGGGGGGGGGTGGGGGGGGGCAGGAGGCGGCTCCTTCCTCCGTGCTGAAGGGGGCATCTGTATGCAAATGAAGAGCTTTTATTCCCGGGTAACAAATCAAAAGGCCTACCACCTGCGTCCATGGCCTGGCCTGGTGTGTGTGTGTGTGTCTGTGTGTTTGGGTGTTAGTGAGTGTGTGTGTGTGTTTGGGTGTTAGTGAGTGTGTGTGTGTGTGTGCCGGGGGAGGAGGACGCACAGTGTGAAATGGAAATGATGGGATAACCTAATCAACTGAGTAGAGGGAATGGATATCATAGACCTCCCTCCCTCCATACCTCTAATCCCTCATTCCTCCATCCATCCTTTAAGGACATTACACCTCCTTCACATCCCTCCTTCCTTCCTCCAACCCTTTCCTCGTTTCTCCATCCCTCCTTTGAGGATGTTGTCCCTCCCTCCCTTCCTCCCTCCCTCCCCTCCCTCCCTCCCTCCCTCCCTCCCTCCCCTCCCTCCCTCCCTCCCTCCCTCCCTCCCTCCCTCCCTCCCCTCCCTCCCTCCCTCCCTGCATCTCTCCATCATCCATCTGGGAATAGTGCTGCACCAGCGTTTAACTCCTAACCAATTAGCTGTGCACAGCAGTATGAGGCCAGACAGCCAGCCATTCATTACAACAGTAGCCAAGATTTATTAGATAGGCACGAGCCTTCCAAATATAGGCCCTTCACAGCACCCACTGGAGCAGGAGGAGGAGGGGAGGAGGAGGGGAGGGGAGAAGGAAGGTAAAGAAGAGGAGGATAGGGACGGCGGGGGGGGGGGGGGGGGGGTGGGGGCGGTGGGGACGGGGGGGGGGGGGGCGGCCATATATCCTAGTGACCTTGCGTCTGAGGAGGACAGAACCAGCTATCAGGAGGAACGCCTGTCTGACAAACCAAGTCAATGACAGACCGTTCATTTGACCTGTCAACGTGCCACGGTTTATCTCTGTGGATTGAGGAGAGGAGGGGAGATGAGGGGTGAGGTGAGGAGGGGGTGATGTGAGGAGAGGAGAGGAGAGGAGGGGAGCGGAAGGGAGGGGTGAGGTGAGGAGGGTGAGGTGAGGAGAGGAGGGGAGAGGAGGGGAGAGGTGAGGAGGGGAGAGGAAGAGAGGGGTGAGGTGAGGAGGGGTGAGGTGAGGAGAGGAGGGAGAGGAAGGGAGGGTGAGGTGAGGAGAGAAGGGGAGAGGAAGGGAGAGGTGAGGTGAGGAGAGAAGGGGAGAGGAAGGGAGGGGTGAGGTGAGGAGAGGTGAGGTGAGGAGAGAAGGGGAGAGGAAGGGAGGGAGAGGAAGGGAGGGGTGAGGTGAGGAGAGGAGGGGAGAGGAAGGGAGGGAGAGGTGAGGAGAGGAGGGAGAGGTGAGGAGGGGAGAGGAGGGGAGAGGTGAGGAGGGGAGAGGAAGAGAGGGGTTGAGGTGAGGAGGGGTGAGGTGAGGAGAGGAGGGGAGAGGAAGGGAGGGGTGAGGTGAGGAGAGGAGGGGAGAGGAAGGGAGGGGAGAGGAGGGGTGAGGTGAGGAGAGGAGGGGAGAGGGAGGGGAGAGGTGAGGAAGAGAGGGGTGAGGTGAGGAGAGGTGAGGAGAGGAGGGGAGAGGTGAGGAAGAGAGGGGTGAGGAAGAGAGGGGTGAGGTGAGGAGGGGTGAGGTGAGGGAGAGGAGGGGGAGAGGAAGGGAGGGGTGAGGTGAGGAGGGGTGAGGTGAGGAGAGGAGGGGAGAGGAAGGGAGGGTGAGGTGAGGAGGGGAGGGGAGGGGTGAGTAGAGGGCGCTCGGATGCTAGAATGTCCTCCTCGTTAAGAACAACATTATGACATCACCATCACATGACCCCAACCAGTCACATGCTGCTCCCCCAGCCTCACACCCAGGCTCACCAGCCAGTGAGGATGGAGGTCGCATCATGTCAGCATCCCCCTCATATCTCCTCCTCTCTCTGTCTCTCCTGTCCTCCCTGCCAGTCCCCTCTCTCACTCCATCTCTCTTCACCTTCCTCTCTGCCTCTCCTCTCTTCCTCTCTCTCCTCCCTCATACTCCCTCTCCCTCCTCCCCTCCCCTCTCCCTCCTCCCCTCTCCCTCCTCCCCTCCCCTCTCCCTCCTCCCCTCCCCTCCTCTCTCCCAGACCCTCCACGTGCCACCATGGTAAAGCCTGCTCTTAATCCTCACATGCCATGATTGCAGTTTTCAGTATTTAATACCCGTCAGCCTCCTCTCCCTCCCTCCCTCCCTCCCTCCCTCCCCTCCCTCCCTCCCTCCCTCCCTCCCTCCCTCCCTCCCTCCCTCCCTCCCTCCTCTCCCCTTGGGTCGTATCTGCAGTGCTGATGGGAGTCTCCACTAAGCAGCTTACAGCTCCCAGCTTTGGCGACAGAAAGATGAAAAGCTGTAATATGTTCACATCCTCTGCTGCTCCAGTCAATTCACTTGTCTGTCTGTTGTTTTCTATGCAGCTCACCCACAAGACAAGGCATCTTTGATGCTCCACCATTTAATTCAATTTAATTCAATTCCTCCAAATCGAACGGATTGATGGAACGAACCGCTGGATGGATGGATTGATTGTGGAAGTGGAGGCTTTAATGAGCACCACCCCACCCTCCCCCCCCCACCCCCCCCCCCACCCCGTCTCTGTCAGTTTTGTGAAGGCAGACACATGCTAGCCTTGCTCAGCGCTAACACGGCTAGCAGCCTCTCCAGCTAGCATCACAAAGATCTCAGTCTCTTAAGGGCCCATGGTTCTGTTTAGTTCAGTGTGTGTGTGTGTGTGTGTGTGTGTATGTGTGTGTGCGTGTGTGCGTGTGCGTGTGTGTGACGTGTGAGACCATTGAGCACGGAGCTGAGAGATGCCACTGTGCCAGTCTGTGCCACAGTGATGCACTGTCACCATTATCGCCATGGAACCCCCACATCACCACGGCAACCCAGCATGAGAGAGAGGGGGTGGGGTGGGGGGGGGGTGGCTAATCAGTCTCAGAGTTGACCCAAGAAACCCTTTCACTCCATCTTGTCCTCCACTAATCACACTCTC
>CM059297.1:13934380-13946880 GCA_030340665.1 Neosalanx taihuensis
GGGGGAGATGAGGGGTGAGTCTGGGGGAGATGAGGGGTGAGTCTGGGGGAGATGAGGGGTGAGTCTGGCGGAGATGAGGGGTGAGTCTGGGGGAGATGAGGGGTGAGTCTGGCGGAGATGAGGGGTGAGTCTGGGGGAGATGTGGGGTGAGTCTGGGGGAGATGAGGGGTGAGTCTGGGGGAGATGAGGGGTGAGTCTGGGGGAGATGAGGGGTGAGTCTGGGGGAGATGAGGGGTGAGTCTGGGGGAGATGAGGGGTGAGTCTGGGGGAGATGAGGGGTGAGTCTGGGGGAGATGAGGGGTGAGTCTGGGGGAGATGTGGGGTGAGTCTGGGGGAGATGTGGGGTGAGTCTGGGGGAGATGTGGGGTGAGTCTGGGGGAGATGAGGGGTGAGTCTGGGGGAGATGAGGGGTGAGTCTGGGGGAGATGAGGGGTGAGTCTGGGGGAGATCAGGGGTGAGTCTGGGGGAGATGTGGGGTGAGTCTGGGGGAGATCAGGGGTGAGTCTGGGGGAGATGTGGGGTGAGTCTGAGGGAGATGTGGGGTGAGTCTGGGGGAGATGAGGGGTGAGTCTGGGGGAGATGAGGGGTGAGTCTGGGGGAGATGTGGGGTGAGTCTGGGGGAGATCAGGGGTGAGTCTGGGGGAGATCAGGGGTGAGTCTGGGGGAGATGTGGGGTGAGTCTGGCGGAGATGAGGGGTGAGTCTGGGGGAGATGTGGGGTGAATCTGGGGGAGATGAGGGGTGAGTCTGGGGGAGATGAGGGGTGAGTCTGGGGGAGATGTCAGAATCAGAATCAGAATGGGGGTTTATTCGCTATGCAAGATAAACAAACATAGAATTTACTTTGGCAGGAATGAGCAAACATAGAACATAAATGTGGCCTACTAATAAAATGAAAATGAATACAGTTGTGGTCAAAAGTTTACATACACTAGTGAAGATCATGTATGCCATGGCAATATAGGGTTTTCAATAAACTCTACAACTCTTATTTTTCTGTGATGGAATGATAAGGAGCACATATTTCTTTGTCACAGAAAACATTCATGAAAAATGGTCCTTTTACGAATTTATTATGGGTCTTTTGAAAATGTGTCAAAATCTTCTGGGTCAAAAATATACATACAGCACCTTGAATTACCAATTTGGTGATGTAGAAAAAGTTGTTTCAATCCAATTTGCTTTTTGGCATGGCCTCCTAACTTCTTACGAGTGATTATGATTGACTCCAGCTGGTGACTTCTTTCAGTCCATGTAAATAGGGCTTGTTTGACACATTCACTAGACTCAGCCAGAAATACTACAATGGGAAAGTCTAAGGAGCTCAGCACGGATCTGAAAAAGCGCATCATTGACTTGAACAAGTCAGGAAAGTCCCTTGGAGCCATTTCAAAGCAGTTGCAGGTCCCAAGATCAACTGTGCAAACAATTGTTTGTAAGTATAAAGTGCATGGCACAGTTGTATCATTGCCACGATCAGGAAGAAAACGCAAGCTATCACTTGCTGCTGAGAGAAAATTGGTCAGGTTGGTCAAGAGTCAACCAAGAACCACCAAAAAGCAAGTCTGCAATGAGTTGGAGGCTGCTGGAACACATGTGTCAGTGTCCACAGTCAAGCGTGTTCTACATCGCCATGGGCTGAGAGGCTGCCGTGCAAGAAGGAAGCCATTACTCCAGAAGCGGCACCTTACGGCTCGACTGAAGTTTGCTGCTGATCACATGGACAAAGACAAGGCCTTCTGGAGGAAAGTTCTGTGGTCAGACGAAACTAAAATTGAGCTTTTTGGCCACAATGACCAGAAATATGTTTGGAGGAGAAAAGGTGAGGCCTTTCACCCCAAGAACACCATACCTACCGTCAAACATGGTGGTGGTAGTATTATGCTGTGGGCCTGTTTTGCTGGCAGTGGAACTGGTGCTTTACAGAAAGTAAATGGAATAATGAAGAAGGAAGACTACCTCCAAATTCTGCAGGAAAACCTAAAATCATCAGCCAGAAAGTTGGGTCTTGGACGTAGTTGGGTGTTCCAACAGGACAATGACCCCAAACATACATCAAAAGTGGTGAAGGAATGGCTAAATCAAGCTAGAATTAAGGTCTTAGAGTGGCCTTCCCAAAGTCCTGACTTAAACCCCATAGAGAATATGTGGACTGTGCTGAAGAGACAAGTCCGACTCAGAAAACCAACAAATTTAGTTGAACTGCACCGATTCTGTCAGGAGGAGTGGTCAAAGATTCAACCAGAAGCTTGCCAGAAGCTTGTGGATGTCTACCGAAAGCGCCTAATTGAGGTGAAAATGGCCAAGGGACATTTAACCAAATATTAACATTGCTGTATGTATATTTTTGACCCAGCAGATTTTGTCACATTTTCAAAAGACCCATAATAAATTCATAAAAGAAAAAATTTTCATGAATGTTTTTTGTGACAAAGAAATATGTGCTCCTTATCATTCCATCACAGAAAAATAAGAGTTGTAGAGTTTATTGAAAACCCTATATTGCCATGGCATACATGATCTTCACTAGTGTATGTAAACTTTTGACCACAACTGTACCATGTAAGATACACTGGATGTGGGGTGAGTCTGGGGGAGATGTGGGGTGAGTCTGGGGGAGATGTGGGGTGAGTCTGGGGGAGATGTGGGGTGAGTCTGGGGGAGATGTGGGGTGAGTCTGGGGGAGATGAGGGGTGAGTCTGGGGGAGATGTGGGGTGAGTCTGGGGGAGATGAGGGGTGAGTCTGGGGGAGATGAGGGGTGAGTCTGGGGGAGATGAAGGGTGAGTCTGGGGGAGATGTGGGGTGAGTCTGGGGGAGATGTGGGGTGAGTCTGGGGGAGATGTGGGGTGAGTCTGGGGGAGATGAGGGGTGAGTCTGGGGGAGATCAGGGGTGAGTCTGGCGGAGATGAGGGGTGAGTCTGGGGGAGATGTGGGGTGAGTCTGGGTGCTGGAGGGAATCAGGGGGTGGTAAGTGGGGTAGGTGGGTTGGGGTAGATTCATCTGGGGAGGGTAGTCCAGGGGGATTCTGGGGGTAGTATGGGAGGCAAACAACAACAACAACAACAACACAGCCATCAGCAACTCAACAACAACATAAACATGATCACACCACTCATGTAGAAAACTGGATTTAGGATTTGTCAAGATGGTCAAATTTGTCAAGATATTTCAGTTAAAATAAACAATCAAACATAAATGTGGACACCTATTCAAGTGATCATCAAAAACAACCAGCATTGTTGATGTGTGACGTGCTTCTGCTCCTTGTGTTTGATTTGATTTGGAAGATATGTGGAAGGTGCATAACAGATCGTTCTCATTAGTCCATCAGTCTGTGGAGAGCTTTGGGTGTTGCAGAGCTTGACTTAAGCTACAGTGTTATTTTGTATTTGGTGTATGACGATATTTGGGGAACGCCACATTTAAATAACCCTAACCTACAGGTAAATAAAAGCTTACATAATTTACCACTAGCATCTGGCAAAATCACTAGCATCTGTTCAAAACACACATTCTGAGACAGTAATTCAGCCCAGCACCAAGTCCCTATCCAGGGCCTGGAGGGTGTGGAGTCCCCAGGCAGTCTGAAGCCTGAAGAGGTGGAGGTGCTGGAGGACAGAGGAGCAGGACAGAGGAGCAGGACAGAGGAGCAGGACAGAGGAGCAGGACAGAGGTGCAGGACAGAGGTGCAGGACAGAGGAGCAGGACAGAGGAGCAGGACAGAGGTGCAGGACAGAGGTGCAGGACAGAGGTGCAGGACAGAGGAGCAGGACAGAGGTGCAGGACAGAGGAGCAGGACAGAGGAGCAGGACAGAGGTGCAGGACAGAGGTGCAGGACAGAGGTGCAGGACAGAGGAGCAGGACAGAGGTGCAGGACAGAGGAGCAGGACAGAGGTGGAGGACAGAGGAGCAGGACAGAGGTGCAGGACAGAGGAGCAGGACAGAGGAGCAGGACAGAGGTGCAGGACAGAGGTGCAGGACAGAGGAGCAGGACAGAGGAGCAGGACAGAGGAGCAGGACAGAGGAGCAGGACAGAGGAGCAGGACAGAGGTGCAGGACAGAGGTGCAGGACAAAGGTGCAGGACAGAGGAGCAGGACAGAGGTGCAGGACAGAGGAGCAGGACAGAGGAGCAGGACAGAGGAGCAGGACAGAGGAGCAGGACAGAGGTGCAGGACAGAGGTGCAGGTCTACAGCAGAGGGGTGTGTCCTGTTCTCCTCAGCTGTCTAGCATCCTGGTGTCACGTAAGAGGGGTTTTTTTTTTCTCCAGGAACCTGTGAGGATTTTCACTGAGCTAACAATGTGCACTCATTCATGACTCACTACTAAGACTCCACACACACACACACACACACACACACACACACACACACACACACACACACACACACACACACATACATACACACAGCTTAGAGGTCTCACACTGCCTCCTCCCTCCTCTCTCTCTGTATGTGTCAGTGTGTGTGTGTGTGTGTGTGTGTGTGTGTGTGTGTGTTATACATGGCCCAGTGTATGTGCCTGTGTTGTCACTCTCCAACCTTGTCGATTTCTTTTCAGCCACCTTCCAAATCTATTAGATCTGAAGGTGATCACAGTGCATGGTCGAGATCCCAAATATAAGGTTGGCTAAATGTTGTGGATAACTTGTTCTATATGCGTGACCCAGTGCGTGCGCACCCAGGCCAGGGTCGATGTTTTTACACACATCTGCCGAAATCCTGCGAGTCGCCTGTCCGGCCCGGAGTACAGAGACGCGCTGTGTTTGCCGCCACGCTCGCTGTGTTCCCCGCAGCCTCGCTCCGCCCGCTTCTTTCATTCCGACGGCAGGTCGGAGGGGACGGAATTAGTGATACGGAGGGCGATTTTTCACTGCTAAAGGGTCAGACCAATCCAAATAAATAAAACGGATTCATTCACTGTTTCTCCCCCTCTTCCCCTCCTTCCCTCTTTCCCTCCATCTCTACCGCTCTTTCACTTCTGGTCCTGCCGTGCGGAAAGGAGGAGGGGGAAAAAAACGCTCTTTCCCCGCAGTTGGACATAAATAGAAGAATAAATAAGAAAACACATAGAGCTCTGATTTAAAGATCTGGCCGGTTGAACTTGAGCAGGTCAGACAAGTTCTCGTCTTGTTTTCAGACCGGGGACCTCAAGTGACCTGACCACTGGCCAAACACGAGCCGTCATCATCAACGGTTCATCAAACCATCCAAGTGAAACTAGCGACATCATAGCTGACTAACGAGCCACCGATACAGGAGTGACTTTAATAACCTCCTGCTAATTGCCCAGTCCCTGCTGCAGTGACCCTGTGTGTCTGAAACACAGAGGTCTGCTTCTCTCAAACACGCCATAAAAGAAGGAACTGACTCAGACAGACCTAACAAACTGAAAATATCTCTCTGTATTTTTGAAGTGACACGGGTTTGTGAGGGCAATCTGAGAGAGGGTAATGTGCCCTGTGTTCACTTCAAGCCAAACCAGGAGGCACAGTCCAGCCCAGTCAGGTGGGGGGAGGAGGGGGGGGGGGCGGTGGTTGAGAAATAACTAGAAATGAGTCAAAACAGCCGGTTTGTGTGTATGTGTCCACGCGTGGTGTGTGTGCGTGGTCTGTGCATGGTGTGTGTGTGTGCATGGTCTGTGTGTGTGTCTGTGTGTGGTGTGGGTGTGTGTGTGTGTGTGTGTGTGTGTGTGTGTGTGTGTGTGTGTGTGTGTATTTGACAGGATGGCGCTAGACCAGGTCCGCCTCAGTCTGGGTAGGAAGAGGAGAAGAAGGAGGAGAAGGAGGAGGAGAAGAGAAGGAAACAGAGGAGAAACAGGAGGGGATGTAAGAGATGGAGGCTGTGGAGAACAGGAGGGGGAGGAGGAGGAGGACAGGCAGGAGGAGGAGGAGGAGCAGGTGGAAAAGGAGGAGCAGAAAGGGGAGGAGGAGCAGGCGGAGGAGGAGTAGCAGGAGGAGGAGGAGGTGAAGGGTAGTGTTGGTGTAGAGTGCAGAGACATCCTCAGTCTGTTTCCTTCAAAACATCCGCTCCATGAATCACACATCTTATTTGTAAAGTAACTCCCTACCCACCTGCCCCCTGCCCCCTGACTGTGCCCCAGTCCTCCAACTCCGCCCCTCCCTACCTCCTTCCTCCCTCCTTCCATCGCTCCCATTTTTTCTCTCTCCTCTCATCCCCTCTCCTATTCCTCCTTCCCTTCCACTCTCCCACTTTCCCTCTCTCCATCCTCTGTTTCCTCCCTCTTTCCATCCACTCTATCGCTCTCTCCCCTCTCTTCAATCTCCCACCTCTCCTCTCTCCCCCTTCTCTCTTCCCCTCTCCCCTTCTCTCTCCCCTCCCTCTCCCCCTCCTTCCCTCTCTCCTATAGGGATAAATACCCTTGTGTGTTCCCCTACCTTCCTCTGCATGTGGACCCTCCAACACTGACGTCTTTGTAAAGCTCATACTTTACATGAAACTATGATTATAGAAACTCTCTAAATGCATATTCCACCCTTGTAAACCTGATCGTGTGTGTGTGTGTGTGTGTGTGTGTGTGTGTGTGTGTGTGTGTGTGTGTGTGTGTGTGTGTGTGTGTGTGTGTGTGTGTGTGTGTGTGGGTGGGGATGGGGGTTCATCTGTATAAAGGTGCTGTTATAGCCACCGGCTAAACATTTCAGCATATCTTCTCCTTAGTTTGACTGGACTGGTTTATCTACTCTCTCTCTTTCTCTTCCTCCTCCCTCGCTCCCTCTCTTTCCTGCTCTCTCTCCCTCCCTCCCCTCCCTCTCCCTCTGTCACCCTCTCTCTGTCTCTCTCTCCCTCTTTCTCCCTCTGTCTCTCGTGGTTAATGGATAACCAGCGGCCGGGGCAGCCATGATGAAACGTTGACATTTCCCTCCCATTATTCATCCTCTTTGTTCATGCTGCTGCCAGAGTGTTTGCTCTGCGCCCGAGTAGAGGTGGAGGGAGGGAGGGAGGGAGGGAGGCAGGGGAGGACACTGTTGGAGTAGAGGGAGAGGGGCAGGCGAGAAGGAGGAGAGAGGAAGGAGAAGAAGCTTTGGTTCTGGGTGAGGGAGGAACAGGGGAGGAGGGGGAGGTGGCAAGGGAGTGTCTGGGTGCTGGGAGGGGTTGGAAGGAGATCCTGCCCTGGGAATCAGGAGCTCAGCAGGGGGAGAAGGAGGGAGAGGGAAGGGTGGGAGTGTCTGGGTGCAGGGCGGTGAGGAGAGGGCACTCTGGGGTTAGAGAACAGACCTTGGCTCTTTGGGGGGGTGGAGGGGGGCGGGGGGATGACAAGGGGTGGGGGCTCCCATCCTATCTCAGGCTGTTTGCTCGGTGTGTTTGCTCAATATGGTGGGTGGGAGGTGCGGGGAGGAGGGTGGGGGACTGGGGTAGTCGGGGGTAGGGTGCTCAGAGGACTTGAGGGTGGAAGGGGGGGTGGGGGGCAGGGGGGAGGAGTGTTGGGGATGGGGAGGTCATAGGGGGGGGGAAGGAGGGTGAAGAGGGTGGCGGTCAGTGTGAGATGGAAGCAGGTATGGATGGATCAGAGTTACTGGGAAGGAGGAGTTTCTGTGGTTCTGTAACATGTTGAAGACTGTCTAGCATTTGAGGCAGACGCATATTCTTCTAGTTTACAGATAAGGCCTTTATGGCGGCACATGTAAAACACCTAGCAGCTGTCTACTGTTAGGAAACACTTCCTGTCTGTCTCTGTCTCTCTCTCACCTTCACCACATTAATACCCTGTACATACTCACTTTATATTCCACTTCTGCTACTTGTTTTGCACTTCTGGTTGGATGCTAACTGCATTTCGTTACCCTGTACTTGTGTAATAACAATAAAGTTGAATCAAATCTAATCCCAGCTCATCATGGTCAACATTTCTATGATTGTTTATGTAGTAAAAAATGATGTTTCATGTTTGCACAAACTTACAGTATATATCTTCCTTGTTTCTCTGAGTAGGTGCGTCATGGTGACAGCCTTACAAAGCTCCTGGAAGTCAAGATACAGAGAGAGAAGTCAGTTTCATGGCTCATATCTCTGTTTGTATTCAAAGCAGGAGGGTAACAAACCAGCCTGAACATCAGCCAGTCTTTGGTCTGGATATCACCCGGCTGAATGGCATCTGTTCAGCTTTCCAAAGAAAACTCATTTCAATAATGAATCCAGCAGTAAGCAGGACATTTGTCTTTGCTGTAGACAGAGTTTAACAGGGAGAATCATTTCAGCATGGGAGACATATTTGGAGAAAAAGTTCGAGATTGATTTATGGATGTAAATCGACAGTCACTGGACATAGAGCAGCTTATAGGGTTTGCTTCTACCTATGTGTGTGCGTGTGTGTGTGTGCGCGCGTGTGAGTCTGTGGGTGTGTGCGCAGATGAACGGACTCAGGTAGATCACTCACACACACAACTCACTGGGGAACAATTGCTGGTCTTACCAGAGTGGTGTGGAGAGAGGCAGGTCGGCCGGCTGCATTGTCTCCAGTGTTTGTTCATTAGCTCACCTGGCAGATAGCTGTCTGTCAGTGCAGGGGAGGGGGGGAGCAGGGCTCAGCCCACGCCCTCTCACAACGCCTGGATCAGGATCAGAGACCGGGAAGGGGGGGGGGGGAGGCTTTGAGACCTGGGGGGCTGGGTGGGGGAGTGAGGTGCGGTATAAACCCAACACCAACTTGACGAGCATCACAGTCATTTCTAATGCTGAGAGAGCAGGAAAGAATCGATTCACCACCAGGCAACTAGTTTTGGAACCGGAGTCCAGTTAGTTGGTCAGATCGTTGATTCAAGTGAACAGGTCCAGTAAGAGTGTCAGGAGCGAAGGTTCATCTTAGCAGGATGGTTCATCTGATCCATGTTGGTTGGACACCAGATAAAGAGAGAATCTCTTATTATGGGCTGATGACAGACATCTTCCTCCTGGACAGACCACCAGGGCACAGTACTGTTACTGTGTGTGTGTGTGTGTGTGTGTGTATGTGTGTGTGTACGTGTGTGGGCAAAAGAGGGTCCTGTGTGTGTGCATCTGTGCTTACCTGTTTGAGTGTGTGTGTGTGTGTGTGTGTGTGTGTGTGTGTGTGTGTGTGTGTGTGTGTGTGTGTGTGTGTGTGTGTGTGTGTGTGTGTGTGTGAGGGGGAGGGGAGCAGGTTGCTTAGTGGGTGCCTATGTGAGTGTGTCTGTGTGTGTGTGTGTTGGGGGGGCTGTATGTGTGTGTGTGTGTGTGTGTGTGTGTGTGTGTGTGTGTGTGAAGGGGTCTCAATGGCTTTTAGTACTGAGTAAACAGCCAGTGTTGATTGCTTTAATGGGATCAGGGAGAAGCCTGTGTGTGAGCTGCTGTGGACACACCCTTGTTTGGTCATGAGGACAGTGGGGGAGGTCTTTTGTCTCATCCAACCACCACACACACGGGCATGCAAGGGAGCGCACACACACACGCACACACACGTGCACACAGACACACACACACACATACACGCGCACGCACACACTCAGACACAAACACTCTCTCATACGGACACACACACTCTCTCTCTCTCAAACACACACAGGCAGAACCCCGTATGGACAGTCACACACACACACACACACACACACACCCCAGGTACGTCTCTGACCCAGCCCAGCTAGTCCCACAGGAACAGAGGCCTAGCTGCACCCGACCGTAAAAACAATGTGCATTGTGGGAAGATGACCCCCTGGAGTTGAGGTGGGTTTGTTATGATTCTCAATACCCCCCCACCCAACAAGAGCCACCCTTCTAATCCCCCACCCAGCCCCCCCCCCACCCCCCCCCACACCTGCTCTGGGTAACCCCGACCTCCTGCAACCCCCCCCCCACTTCCTTTAACCTCAACCATTTACTACCAAACCTAATCTAGGTACCCTCAACCCAGTTTCATTGATTTCTGACACGACAGCAACAAGGAGCGAGTGGACCATGCTTCATGAGTGGACCATGCTTCATGAGTGGACCATGCATCATCATGAGTGGACCATGCTTCATCATGAGTGGACCATGCTTCATGAGTGGACCATGCTTCATGAGTGGACCATGCTTCATGAGTGGACCATGCATCATCATGAGTGGACCATGCTTCATGAGTGGACCATGCTTCATGAGTGGACCATGCTTCATCATGAGTGGACCATGCTTCATGAGTGGACCATGCTTCATGAGTGGACCATGCTTCATCATGAGTGGACCATGCTTCATGAGTGGACCATGCTTCATCATGAGTGGACCATGCTTCATCATGAGTGGACCATGCTTCATGAGTGGACCATGCTTCATCATGAGTGGACCATGCTTCATGATTGGACCATGTTGATCCAAGCAGAGCAGTAACATGCTGGAATATTTCAGCTGCTATGTGCTGGTGAGCAGCCCAACCAGGACCAAACTGTCCAGCAGGTCTGGATGTGAGGATGGACCTTCAAGGAGGGCAGCAGTTTTAACAGAACAGCATTCAGCAGAAGTTCTTTCATCCCATCCCAGAAGCAGGAAACCATTCGTCTTTAGGATAACATGGCACTGAAGCGAACAGCTAAATGTCACTGTTATTCTGTTCTATATATGATACTATTTTTATGCTCAATTGTATTTTATATGAACTACTAGATCACAGAGGTAGTGACCAGTTCCTGGACACAGTAGTTAGAGATAACTAGTAGAGGAGTAGTTCCTCCTCATGAGTGGCTCCTCCTCTCTCCTCCACAGCTCCTTCCACCAGGTCACTACAGCAGCTCTGTGTTCACACATACATGTATCTTCCTCCACACTCAAAGACCAAAGTCCACAAATCAAAGTTAGCTGCCATATAAATGACCCACAAGGCCTGTGTGTCTAAAAACGAGGTTAAACATGCTAATCTGGGCAGGATAAGCTCTTATAAAGAGTTTGTATGTTTGGAAAGCAGCATGCTAGCAGATGGACGATGTGTTGTCGTTGCACAGACGCTGATAAGAAGCTGGTTTTGTGTTTTTCGGTCCCCGGGTCGGCGTGGCAACGTGCCAGCTGATAAGGAGGCTACGTGCATACCAGCTGAATTAATGATTGGTCAGGTCTGTCCGCTGCCTTGCCTTGCCTGGTCTCTCACACACACACACACACACACACACTCACTTATACAGACATAACACAGGGATATCTCACCCGCACGCCTGCAGACACACACCTGCTCGCTCGCACGCACGCTCACACATAGAGCGCACAAACACTAGATGACACAGTCACACACACAGATTCGCACACGCTTGCACACACACAAATTTAACAAAAATGGTTCGAGCCTACAACAATGGCAATGCCTTAACTCAAACAGTGGTATCAAACCTCCATGGCAGAGGAAACTTCACAGATTTCCCCACCGAAACCAAAACAGAACGCAAACAGTAACTTTGTCCTTTCAGACAGTCCAACCCTAATACTGGAGCCCTGACATCAAAAGCAGCAGCAGCAGCAGCAGGGCCGAGCAGAGAGCTGTATCTAAACGGGATCTTTTAACAGGACAGTGCACACCAGTGCACACCCACCACTTCTTAGGCGGTTCATTGTTTTGAACTCTGGCTTGTAAACACTTCCTATAAGGAACTCCTCCTACCTCTGGGTATGAGTTCCCTGTTTTATGTTTAGTTCATGAAGAGAATAAAGGTAGAAATGTATGTGATGACTTCAGCTACTCCAAACATGACTTGAGGCAGAGTAAAACCTTGGGTAACCTGGGTAAGGGCCAACTGACTCTGATTAAAGGGCCAACTGACCCTGATTAAAGGGCCAACTGACCCTGGGTAAGGGCCAAATGCCCCTGGTTGTGACATAACTCCTGGCCCTGGCTCTGGTTGAGGAGTGTCCCCTGGCTCTGCCCCTCTGCCCCTCTGGCCCTCTGCCCCTCTGGCCCTCTGCCCCCTTGCTGTAGGTGATACTAGTTCAGGTTCTTCTCAGCCCACGAAGCCTCTGTCTGGTTTTGGGTCCAGTCCTCTCACTAGCATGTACTCAGAGAGACTGAAGCGTTATCTCCCCCCGCCCCACCCCTCTCTCTGTACCTCTGTGTCCAGATCTGCGGTTCTGGCTGTGTTCTGCGGGGGCCCTGGCTCCAGCAGCGGGGCCCCTGGCTCCAGCAGCGGGGCCCCTGGCTCCAGCAGCGGGGCCCCTGGCTCCAGCAGCGGGGCCCCTGGCTCCAGCTCTGGCACCGGGCACTGACCCAGAGGTTGTGTGTGCAGGATAAAAGGAAGTCCTGGTTAATGAGTAACCACGGCGATGTGGCCTGCTGCTACAGGTGTGTATGTCAGCCGGGGGTGGGGTGAGTGGTGGGGGGTGGGGGGTGGGGGGGGGTCAAGGACGGAGACTGATAAGACTGGCAGACAGGGGAGGTGGGGTGGCTGAGGGGGGTGGGGGAGGGAGGAGGGGGGGGAGTTAAGTAGGGGAGACAAGGGGGATAGTAAGAAGAGGGCGGGAAGAAAACATATGCTGTTTCTAAAGAGAGAAATAGAGATGCTCACAGACGTAGTAGAGA
>CM059297.1:13951880-14099380 GCA_030340665.1 Neosalanx taihuensis
TAAATAGGTGTGAAATTATTAAATCTTGATCTGACTTTATCTGTCATGTAGTTAGCAGGCTTCATAAAGAGCTTCATCCCTGCAGCACACTGCCCTCCTCTGGACTGGGCCTCTCATCTCATCTCTTTATTCTCATTATGCTGCCAGGTCACATGACCCTCCTTCCCCAAGCTTTGTATCGGTAAATGTAACCTCGTTTGCAGAACTCTGACTTTTCTGTCTCTTAAAGCGTGAGTGTGATGTCCTAGTCTGATGATGAAGATTTCAGATGAACTAACCCTGTGATCTCAGGTTTGTACTGAACTGGAGCCTCTGTTAAACCTCTTTGTTGATGTTGTTTTTGTGTGTCTGATCGCGGCTTGTCACACTGTAACACTGCTGCACTGGAGCTGAGATCTTTCTGAGAAGTTAGATCATTGTAGCTGTAACGAGCTGTGTTAGATTACGCTAGACCACGACAGCCTTATGGTTCTTGTTTGCTGTTACCGTGTCAGTGTCGTGGGCTGCGTGGGATATTTTCCCAGCAGCTTTCACAACTCCAACTGTCTTACTGGTATTCTAGGTACTTGGAATTGTGAAACCTAGGATTGAACATTACAGGGACGTTTTACTGGGGGTTCTTTAACGTCTGTTGCTGATTCAGGCATGGAGCCAAAACGCACGATTCCTACTAAAAACAATGATTCATCTTTTTGTTTAGTGTTAATCTAGTTTCTAACTGAAAACAAAACGTAGATAAACAGACTAACACAGAGCCTGAACCAGACTGAGTCATGGCTCCAGCTATGAGAGTGTCCTTGTTCACTTTTAACAATAGCTGCTTTTTAAAACTGGTGAATTTGATAACCTGGTCTTGGAAGCTCTTATATCTCTGAGCCCAGCTGAGCTTCACCCAGAGTGAACTTCATGTTGGCCCAAGGTGAGATCCAGTGTTAGTTACCCCAGCCTTACAGAGCCAGTGTTAGATACCCCAGCCTTACAGAGCCAGTGTTAGTTACCCCAGCCATACAGATCCAGTGTTAGTTACCCCAGCCATACAGATCCAGTGTTAGTTACCCCAGCCATACAGAGCCAGTGTTAGTTACCCCAGCCATACAGAGCCAGTGTTAGTTACCCCAGCCATACAGAGCCAGTGTCAGTTACCCCAGCCTTACAGAGCCAGTGTTAGTTACCCCAGCCATACAGAGCCAGTGTTAGTTACCCCAGCCATACAGATCCAGTGTTAGTTACCCCAGCCTTACAGAGCCAGTGTTAGTTACCCCAGCCATACAGATCCAGTGTTAGTTACCCCAGCCATACAGAGCCAGTGTTAGTTACCCCAGCCATACAGAGCCAGTGTTAGTTACCCCAGCCTTACAGAGCCAGTGTTAGTTACCCCAGCCATACAGAGCCAGTGTTAGTTACCCCAGCCTTACAGAGCCAGTGTTAGTTACCCCAGCCATACAGAGCCAGTGTCAGTTACCCCAGCCTTACAGAGCCAGTGTTAGTTACCCCAGCCATACAGAACCAGTGTTAGTTACCCCAGCCATACAGATCCAGTGTTAGTTACCCCAGCCATACAGATCCAGTGTTAGTTACCCCAGCCTTACAGAGCCAGTGTTAGTTACCCCAGCCATACAGATCCAGTGTTAGTTACCCCAGCCATACAGAGCCAGTGTTAGTTACCCCAGCCATACAGAGCCAGTGTTAGTTACCCCAGCCTTACAGAGCCAGTGTTAGTTACCCCAGCCATACAGAGCCAGTGTTAGTTACCCCAGCCTTACAGAGCCAGTGTTAGTTACCCCAGCCATACAGAGCCAGTGTCAGTTACCCCAGCCTTACAGAGCCAGTGTTAGTTACCCCAGCCATACAGAACCAGTGTTAGTTACCCCAGCCATACAGATCCAGTGTTAGTTACCCCAGCCATACAGAGCCAGTGTTAGTTACCCCAGCCATACAGAGCCAGTGTTAGTTACCCCAGCCTTACAGAGCCAGTGTTAGTTACCCCAGCCATACAGAGCCAGTGTTAGTTACCCCAGCCTTACAGAGCCAGTGTTAGTTACCCCAGCCATACAGAGCCAGTGTTAGTTACCCCAGCCTTACAGAGCCAGTGTTGGTTACCCCAGCCATACAGATCCAGTGTCAGTAGTTAGTACAGTGCATCAGCTGTGTCATCAGCTGCCTGCTGGATCACATGTTTGCCAGGCAGCACATCTCATTTTCTTTTTCTCTTTTCTCGTGACCTGCAGCACCAAGCTTCTTTTCCTCAAACTGCTGATTAACGGAAGAAGCTTGTCCTTCTTACTCTGAATATTGGCTTAGGAACCAATATTAAAAACCACAGGGTAAAAAAAGGTGTACATTTGGAACTTTTATTTTTAAAGTGTGAAAGAGAAGGTAAGCCTGTCCCCCACAAAGTCAAAACCCTACACCCATGCCTCTGAGTCTCCGGGTGGGTCTAAAACGTATTTACGTCTCTCGTTTCTGTAGAGCAGCTCCGATCGCTTCATCTGGATAACATCCCAGTGCTGTAGCATCAGTGTGGGTCTTTCTCACTTGACAAAGCCCCCACCTCCAGAACATTCACCTTTGTCACCAGGTCACATCATGGGCCTATAGAACAGAGAGGGGGGGCTCCGTGGCTAAAAGAACGGTGTGTGTGTGTGTCTGAATGAGTGTGTTTACGAGTTGTGTGTGTATGCCTGTGTGTGAACAGAAACCAGCTGTTTCCAGACTGTAGGGTTCCCATAGCTCATGTTGTTCCTGCAATGTTTACTTCTGTTTTCCAGTCTCATTATCTGACCTGAGACCAGCGGCTAGCCTGAGAGACCAGCGGCTAGCCTGAGAGACCAGCAGCTAGTCTACACAGACCTTGCTGAATGTCACAATGAAGACGGACATTCCCTACGAGAAGGTATGACCCCGTTACTATGGTTACAATTTGTGGATATTCTGCTGGTTTTGCGTTAGTTCACTCATAGGCCTATGAGATGTGTTTTAAGGAGTAATTCAAACGGAGGGTGTTTCTATAGTGCTGTGAAGGTCTCAGTGTTGTTCTGTGTCTCAGCATCTCCTGGTCTCTGTTGTTGCAGGTGTGTCATGTGGAGTCCAGAAGAGAAGATGGCACCTTGAAAGCACTGATGGTGACTACATTCATCCACAGGGTCTCTTACCTGCTCTCACCACATTGCAGTGCTTCTCTTGAGTCAGATGTGCTTTGTGACATGATGGCAGACTTCTCACAGTGTGTGTGTTTCTGTGTGCACTCCTGTTCATGCCCATCTGTATTCATTTGTGTGTGTGTAGTATTACAGGTGTGTGCTTGCCCTGACCGGCCTGGCCAGTGTCTTGTTGGCTGTCCTGTTCCTCCAGACTCTGCTAGCTCCAGGGGTGTCCTCCTCCCCGAGCTCCCCCAGGCCCAGGCTCCCTTTCCCCATCAGAGACAGCTGCTTTGACCCCTGCACGTGAGTGGAGCTCTGCGCTGTCTGTCCACCTCTGACGACACACAGCACCTCACAGCTGGACAGCTGATCACGCTCATCCCTGTCATGGTGCCATCACCTCCATCACCTCCTTAACCTCTATCAACTCCATCACCTACATCACCTCCATCACCTCCTTAACCTCTATCACCTCCATCACCTCCTTAACCTCTATCACCTCCATCACCTCCATCATCTCCATCACTTCCATCACCTCCATCACCTCCATCACACAGGATGTTGAACAGATTTATTTCCTTGTGTCTGTGTTCAGGATCTCATTGGTGGAGAGCATCCCAGAGGGTTTGGTGTTCAACTCTAGCGCCTCCTACCCCTCCATCTACCAAACGTGGCTTAATCTGATTGGTGATGCTCGCAGCAGTCTGGATATCGCCTCCTTCTATTGGACGCTCACCAACAAAGACACCAAAACTCATGAGCCGACAGCCAATCAGGTGATTTTGTACAATAAAGCTAAATGACTGACAGCAGCAATTGCTCTCAGGCCACATATACATAGTGCCACGTATGTGTTATGTGTAAATAATAACAAATATTAAGTAAGAAAGCTATTGTTGTCTAAACTCTTATGTAAACTCTTGTGTTTCTGATCTGTGATGTGACAGGGAGAGACTATCTTGACGAGGCTAGCCGAAGTGTCCGGAAAGCTAACTGTCCGCATCGCTGTGAACACCCCGCAAGCCAAACAACCTCAGGATGACATCAGACTCCTCAGCAGCTCTGGTCAGCGCTCCCGTCCCCTGATTGGACAGTCACTCTGTCTAACCTGCATCTGATTGGACAGTTGCATTTCCCATGCTTGATTGGAGCTGTAGGATGCTGGGCGCTGTGTAACTGTCTGGGTTCTACAGGTGCGGACATCAGAACTGTCAACATGAGACAGCTGACCTCTGGGGTTCTGCACACCAAGTTCTGGGTGGTGGACAAGAAGCACATCTACATTGGCAGTGCCAACATGGACTGGCGCTCACTGACCCAGGTGAGAGTCCTTCCTGCCTCTCTACCTCAACCCTCTCTCTTTCTCTCTGCCCTACCCCTTTACCTCTGCCCTAACCATCTGCCTCTCTGCCTCACTGTTTTAACCCTCCCTGCCTCCCTCTGCTTTTGTCTCTGCTCTCCATTCATCTCCGCTCACATTCACTTTATTTACATTGACTTTGTGCTTGTATATCATACACACCCACAGCCTAGGTTAGGCTAGCTAGCAGGATATAGAGAAGCAAAATGTGCTTGTGTCTCTTTAAACTCAGGGATTCGTGAAGTCAGCGTCTGTGCACATCAAAAGTGGCACAAGAATGAAACCAAGGCAGTTCCTGTAATGTAGATTAAACCACTCATTCAAGCAGTTTCAAGAGGAAGTCATCTTCCATTGGTTTAAGGTTGAGGTCTGTGATGTAGGTGCTCTGTGTTTATGTGGTTATACTGTGTATAACCTATTGTGGACCAATAAGAACTGGAAGGTTAAGCAGTATAGCAGCCATCCATCTAGGTATGATACATACATTTACATTTATTCATTTAGCAGATGCTTTTATCCAAAGGGACTTCCAAGAGAAAGCTTAACATGCACACAGCCTAAGTGCATTGGTCATAACAACGTGCTAGTCCTCAAACATTGCAGGTAGTCAGATAATGAAACATACATCGAGTGAAGTGCCAAAGGGAAGAGCCACAAGAGCATGCAGTTAAACAAGTTACAATGACATGGCATGCATCTCAAACATGCAATAGGGTGTAAGTACAACACACCAATAAGTACAACAACTCCAAGTGAGGTTAGAACCAGACAAACAGAGCCCTCAAAAAGAGTAACTATGGACCTGGGGGAAACTGACATTAGGTCCAGCAGTAATTCCTAAGTACCGTTGTACTCCCATAACAAGTGCGTCTTGAGCCTTTTTCTTGAAGGTGGGTAGACAGTCTGTGTCTCTGATGGAGGTGGGGAGTTGATTCCACCACTGAGGGGCCAGACAGGGGAAGAGCTTGTGTTGGGACCGGGCGTTCTTGAGTGGTGGGACCGCTAGACGGTTGTCAGAAGAAGACCGTAGTTGGCAGGTGGGGGTGTAAGGCTGGAGGAGAGACTTGATGCAATTGGATGCAGTCCCGTTCAATCAATCAATCAATATCCTTTATTTAACCAGGTAAAATTCATTGAGATTCAAATCTCTTTTTCAAGAATGACCTGGCCAAGAAGGCAGCACCATGATACAATAAGAACAATCAACCACAATTCTCATACACCACATTCAACGTCAGGTAAAATACAATACAAGATCAGGGACAACAAGACTATATGAAGATTGAAATGAGTTAAAAATGAAATAAATAAACTGGGGACAGAGGAATGAATAAACCCGGCCGTTATCAGAAAATAGCTTTACAAGCAATTGCATTGACCAAGAGAACTATCTTCTCTGTCCTTCAGGATTCCTTTGAATTCTCCCAAGGTGACCAGCTCCGGCAGCTTCAGCTGCTTTTGCACAGTGTTCCAGGCAGAAGGCGCAGCATATTTAAAGGCCTTTTTCCCTAACTCAGTTCTAGTTCTGGGTACCAACATCTGTAACACATCCCTAGAACGCAAACCATAGCTACATTTGTTTGTGGACATGTAAACACATAGATATGAAGGGACCAGCCCAATAAGACACTTGTAAACAAAAAACAACCAATGTGAGAGTCTGCGTACAGATAGCGATGGACATTTTGCAGTGGCATACAGGGTACAATGGTGGACACGATTTCCACAGCCAGTTAAAAATCGCAGAGCACAGTGGTAGACGGTATCCAATTTCCTGAGGTACTGGTCAGGGGCGTTTATGAACAGCAGGTCACCGTAATCTAACAACGGTAAAAAGGTCGCAGTGAACAGACGTTTCCTGGCCTGCCATGAGAAGCATGATTTATTTCTAAAAAAGAAACCTAATTTAATTTTTAATTTGGAGACCAGTTTTTCAATATGAAGTTTAAAAGACAATTTTTCATCAATAATTGTCTTTTAAACTTCATATTGAAAAACTGGTCTCCAAATTAAAAATTAAATTCACTGTTCACTGTTCACCGTTCACTGCTCTAAAAGTCAGTACCAGGGTCTTGAATCTGATACGGGCCATGATGGGAAGCCAGTGGAGGGAGATAAGGACCAGGGTGACATGAGAGCGTCTGGGTAGATTAAAGACCAGGCAGGCTGCTGTGTTCTGGATCTTCTGGAGGGGGCTGTGTGCACATGCTGACATGGATAGATGGAAAGAGGAACTTGTGGCATGACAACAGTGTATGAAAACACAGCAAGTACACTTCTACCAGAGTCCCCCAGCTGTGTGAAGTGTTCTCAGCTGTGCTCACCTCCGTGTGTCCCAGGTGAAGGAGCTGGGGGTGGTGGTGTACAACTGCAGCTGCCTGGCGGACGACCTAGCCAAGATCTTTGAGGCCTACTGGTACCTGGGCCAGAGCGACACGCCCATCCCCTCCCCCTGGCCCAGCTCTTTCTCCACCTCCTACAACAAGGACACGCCCCTGCAGCTGCCACTCAACGGCACAGACTCCAGTGTGTACCTGTCGGTAAGCATTTCCGGGTCAGGGGTCAGGGACTGGAGTGCACGTCAAATGATTGAAAGAAGAGATTGCTGTTTTTGATGTGTGTAGGTTTAGGTTTATCTACTTATTCTCTTTCCAGCAGCAGTCTGTTTCCTTTTTCATGTATGAATGGTATTTCTGTACCTCACCTCTCCTCACACACACACCCTCCCCCCTCCCCCAGAGCTCCCCCCCATCGTTCTGTGCCCAGGGGCGGACAGGGGACCTCCAGGCCATCCTCAGTGTGGTAGAGGACGCTGAGCAGTTTGTCTACATCGCCGTCATGAACTACCTGCCCACCATGGAGTTCTCCCGCCCAAAACGGTGAGGAGCCCCCTTAACTCACCCGTCATCCTGACTTAACTCCCCCCCCCGTCTCACCCTAACTCTCTCCCTGACTTGCCCCTCAACCTGACTAATGCCCCCCCTTGTCTCACCCTGAAGAGCATTAGAGGCCTAGTTCCTCGTCTGATCGTGTGTCTGCTGCCCCCTACAGGTACTGGGCCGACATCGACACCCAGCTGAGGCGTGCAGCGTTCGAGAGGCGGGTCAAGGTGCGTCTGCTGATCAGCTGTTGGGCGAGCACCCAGCCAATCATGTTCCCCTTCCTGCGATCCCTGGCCTCCGTCCAGGAGCCCAAGAGCAACCTGGACATCCAGGTGGTGAGTAGCAACTAGCTAGCTGGACATCCAGGTGGTGAGTAGCAACTAGCTAGCTGGACATCCAGGTCGATGAAGTTAGCAACTAGCTAGCTGGACATCCAGGTCGATGAAGTTAGCAACTAGCTAGCTGGACATCCAGGTCGATGAAGTTAGCATCAGTGTTTCAGGAAGCTGATCCCTGCTACTTCCTGTGTGTCCGACAGCGGTTGTTTGTGGTCCCGTCTGACCCCAGCCAAAAGAAGATCCCCTTCGCCAGAGTCAACCACAACAAGTACATGGTCACAGACAAGGTGGCTTATATAGGTACGGACACTCTTACCATGAATTATGACCTCAGTCACAGTCGTTGAGGTGACTGTGGTTTGATTTGCTCAACAGATGTAGGTTAGACAGTGTACCGCTGTGACTGGATCAGGACATTTACAATATGTGTTTATATGACAGTTATTAGCAGTTGTAATTGAAATGGGAGTGCTGCTGTTCAAACTGAAAGAGTCCAAAATATACGTAGGTACGTACAGCATTCTTAATGATGCGCTTAAAATCTGTTCACACACAGGTATCTACTGCTGTCTAAGAGCTATGCTCATATAACTTACAGTGTAAATGAAATAGCATCAGTAGTCAAATTCTGCTTCCATCCATTAGAGATGATATCCATGTGTGGTTTATCTGAGGTGTGGCTGTGTACCACAGCATGGTGTCATCATTCTGTCACATCTACAGTACGTGTGGTAACGTCTTTTTTTACCGTCTCTTCCTCTTAGGGACGTCTAACTGGTCAGGTGACTACTTTGTGAACACAGCTGGCTCTGCCCTGGTGGTCAACCAGACCGCTGCTCAGTCCTCGCAGCCCAGCGTCCAATCACAGCTCCAGGGCGTGTTCGAGAGAGACTGGGACTCCGACTACAGCAAGCCTCTGCATCAACACCTGGACCGGAAGGACCTGTGTTAAACACAGCTGCTGCATCACGTCAGAGCTGCCTGGCCTGCTTACTGTCCTCTGCAGGGTTTCACCTCAGGGTGAAGTTTCTGGACACCAGAAGGGATACTCACACACTCGCACCTCTCTCTGCTCCTATCTCTCTCTGCCTCTGTATCTCTCTGCCTCTGTATCTCTCTGCCTCTATATCTCTCTGCCTCTGTATCTCTCTGCCTCTATCTCTCTCTGCCTCTGTATCTCTCTGCCTCTATCTCTGCCTCTATCTCTCTCTGCCTCTATCTCTCTCTGCCTCTGTATCTCTCTGCCTCTATATCTCTCTGCCTCTGTATCTCTCTGCCTCTATCTCTCTCTGCTTCTATCTCTCTGCCTCTATCTCTCTCTACCTCTATATCTCTCTGCCTCTATCTCTCTGCCTCTCTCTGCTGTTTCATGTGATACTAACTGAACTGAGCTGCTGTTTACGACCACAGTGAGCTGTGGCCATTTAAGATCTGTTCCTGGGTTTCCTACTGGTACACGGATCTAAGGAGATCCAACTGGATTTCAGCTGAGGGTTTTTTAACCGTGTTGCACAAATCTTGTCAGTTTGGTCAATTTTCAGTCAATAGATGTTTGTTTTTCAGAGGTAATTTCACAACTTGTTTTCTTTAAAACAATAGAACTTGCTGTCAGGGTAAGCGAGTGATATTTTTAAAAACTGTATAACAAAATCAACAAAATATTTGATTTCTCTGAATGTTCTGTTTTTGAATGAAGCTATTCATCATGACATATTTTTGATTTTTACTCTGTGGGGAGTTTTCTATCCCAGCAAATCTCAGGGAGAATGTTTGGGATGATTATGATGTTTTGATTGATTATTCTAAGCATGCTGTATCAGTTTTATCAGTAATTATTTTGACGTGTGATTGATATGGTGACTATGCTAAAAGCTTTTTGTACTATATGACCGGTTCCCTTAAACATAAAGAGTTCATTAATTGATTGTGTGTTTCTTTCATTTCCACTGTGTGGATTAAGAGTGATGGAGGTGGTCGTCACAACAATCGTCAAAAGATATTTTCAGCTTCTTCGCAGATAACTGCGTTGTGTTTGTGGCCCAGAACAGTCATCTGTTTTGTGTGCACAACAAATCCCCCTCTGTTATATTTGTGTTCTTAATAAAAGTGAATTGTACTGAATGTGTTGGTTCTCAATGTTAGCAAAGATTGTCACTCTGTCCATCTACCCACTTCATGTCCCTGACTAAAACCATTCACACACACGATGAATTGATTTTATTCTCATGGAAAAATAGGTAATCTTGTAATTCAGCTGTGCCCTGTGTGAAAAACATAAGGGCCTTTTTTGAAAATGTTATTACATAGTGATTCACCCAAGCTTACATATATGATCTATTGGAGAGCTGGAGGAAAGTCCAATCACCCTGTAACCCAACCATCCTGGCCTGGACACATGGACCCAGGACCATGCCCTGCTGTCCTGGCCCAGCCTCTGTGTGTCTGACAGCCTCAGTAAGGCAGGTAGCTGTGCTGGTTGGGGTCGCAACACTCTGGGGTTTGGGTCGGAGGTCCATGGGTCAGGCAGGGGGAAATCTCCAGGTTCGAGGCCCAAGCAGGGTAGCACCAGTGGGGGCAGGGGCAGGCCTGAAGTCCCTCGCTCTGGAGCAACGGCAACGTCTGAGGCACAGGAATGGAGGAAGGTAGATGGTGAGGGAGGAGATGGAAAGAGGGATTAGGAGAGAAAAGGAGTTATTCAACTTTAAATGCCAGTGGATAAAGGAACACAAGGGAATTTGAAAAAAAAGACATGATGAACTTGGCACATGGCGAAGATCAAAAGTACATTGACATTGCCTTTTAAGGAACGTTCTGGATTTTGTAGGACAACCTGTATGGAGGAGGACTTTGTTGCCTCAAACCTGTCTACCCTGATTATATAATAAAACATTCTTTAAAAAAACATTGTTATTTACTATGAATAACAGAGACATCTGCATAGTGTCAAGGCCCCACCTCTGGGCCCATGTAGAGGCAGGCTGGCTGGGGTGCCTGTGCTCCCTGCTTCATGGCTCTGGCCTGTGCTTGGGTGGTGCTGGGGCCTCCATTAGGGGGGTTGGGGTAGCCCCCCTCCACCGCTGCTCTGTCCTGGGGGGTCTCAGGGGTCTGTGTCAGCCCGTGGGTGGGCTCGGAGCGGGATGAACGAGCTCCTGGCTGTGGAATGCGCTGGTTCTCACACAACTTGGTGAAGGAGCAGGGGAGGCCCTTGTGGGGGTCCTCTCCATTGAATGGGCCCAGGAAGGGGTGGTCTGCGCCTGGGCCTTGGTGAGGCTGGCCTGGGCCTTGGCTCTGGAGAGAGGTCTGACTGGGCTGGATGAAGGAACTGACATCGGAGGTAAATACAGGCATGGATGAGAAGTCATAGCAGGCCTCCATAGCCCAGACCCCCATGGAGTCATCAAACCTGATGTCATCTTCAAGGCACAGCTCATCCATCAGCTCTGAGGGCATCTGTGTCTCATTGGGGGGTCTAGGTGCATGCTGGGAGTTGTAGTCTATCCCCTTGTTGTCCTGGAGGCCAACCAGGTTCTGGCTGGGGTGATCGGGGAGGGCCTGAAACTCAGGGAGCTGTTGATAGACATCTGAAGACAGGAAGTACTCGCACCCATCTGCCATCAGTGGGTGTGGCTTGGCTCCGTCACCCATTGTTACCTGATCCAGGATACGGGCCTGCTGGTACGCCAGGACGGAGGCGGTGCTGTGATGTTCGAACTGGGGCGAGGAGCTCAGATGGGTCAGGGTGATGAAGGGGTGTTTGAGAGCGTCGGAGGGCAGGATCCTCTCAGGAGCGCCCAGGGTCAACATCCTCTTCAGGAGATCAACCATGCTCAATCTGTCCACACTCTCTGCTGCCACATCCTCCTGAAGCACCTCCTCTTCCTGTTCTGGCCCCACCCCCAGATCCAGGGTGACCAGCTGGTCCAGAGAGGAGAAGACATACTTCCTGGACCAGCCTTCAGCCTCTCCGTTCTCACCTCCCTGACCCGAGTTTGAGCGTCTGTTTCTGGGCCTGGGCTCCCACTGACTCTGGCCTCTGCTATTTTTCTGGAGCTTGAAGAACTGTCTGGTCTTGCTGGCTGCATTGAGCAGGCTGTCGTGGGGCTGGCCGAGGGTCTCACAAATGTAGTGCACCTGGTCCAGGTCTGAGTGCCCAGGGTACAGGGGCCAGCCCAGGAACAGCTCACACATCACACAGCCCAGCGACCACATGTCCACCTTCTCACAGAACGGCAGACCCAGCAAGATTTCCGGGGAACGGTAGAACCTGTAAAGGAACGTTTTATTGTTGTTAAATAAACAGTTTGATTGTTTACTCTCAAATATTTTACTTAGGGATCATTAACACATTTGTCTACTCATTTATATAGCTCAAAGTATAGCTTAACAGCTCATATTTTACTACACAAACTTCATGGAAGTGCAAAAGATACCTGGATTGGATATAAGGCTCCTTTAAAAAACGAACTTCGTCATAAATACTGGAGGAACCAAAGTCTATTAGTTTCACGTAGTAGGGATAGCGGCAGTGGTCCACCATCATCACGTTTTCTGGCTTCAGGTCAGCATGAATGATGGCCAGCTCCTTCAGCTTGGCCAGGGCCTTCAGGATCTGGCAGGTGATGGTCCTGATGTGCAGGACTGCCAGAGGCCTGAAACCACTGTCTCTCTGGAACTGATACAAGTTCATTTCTAATAACTCAAAAACAAGGTAATGGTGGGTTTCGTCACGAAAAGCCTCGTAAAACTGAACAATGTTACAGTTGTCAGTGGTTGAACTTGACAGAGCCCCTATGAGTTTCAACTCGTTATTTATCACTCGTTTTATGTGAGGATTAATCTTCATACTTTTTACCGCAACTAGTTCTCCATCGCTTCCCCGCCAACATTTTGCCACTTTTCCAAATGTTCCCCTCCCTACTTTATCTAAAATATGATAGACCTCAGTTTCTGAACAGATATCTCTCATGCTTTTAAGTCTTACAAACACCATCTGTCGGGTAATTTCAATAAAAAACATAATAAATAATAATGGAATCATGGAACCTTCCCAGGTCAATATTGTAACCATTCGAATTGCATTTTATTGGCGCCAGTTTAATCAATGCTTTAATAATGTATAAGGTTATTGAATCCAAAACCAAGTTTCAAAGTATTTCCTATGTAATGTTAATGTGTTTGTTGTTTACAGCAGGCAGCCTATATTACTGTTTGCTTGCATGTTTGCTTTAGACAGGTTGAGGGACAGCTGGTCAGTCTTGTTATGGTCAGTCTTCTTATGGCCAGTCCTTACATGGACACAGAACAGAGGCTCGGCCTACATTGGCCCCAGACACAGCCCCCCTCCCCCCCAGACACAGAGGCCCCTTTCAGGACTGAAGGCGGAGCAAAGCAGCAGCTGCTCTACTCTAATGGCGGTACACAGGTCCGATACCATCTGCTGTAAATGAGCTTAATATCGCTGACTTTATTAGTTTTAAACTATATATAATGATCGAACATAGAAAAACTGTTGAAGTCTTCCAGCTAATCCAGGTTCTCCAGGTTCTCCATGCTGGCTCGGAGTTCAAGATCAGATCCAGGATGAAAAGTTTGCAGACGGAACATCGAAGAACGGGAGGAGATCAAGTCAAGACTTAAACAACGAAGTGAGACTAGTACATAAATATTCTTAAATGTAGTATATCATCTGATTAATGTGCATTGGAGAAAAAAAAACCTTTTCAACCTCATTTTCTGACGCTACAAGATGAGGAATTGGTCAATGTTAATTGTGTAGTTTATCCATACTAAACAGTGGTACTCATATTTAGGTATAGTAAAATACTCTGAATTGTGTGCATACATGTGTTGAAACCCGACAAAACAATCTAACAAAAACTTTGACGACTTTTTGTGAATTTTCAATTGTATAGCCTATTAAATGTCAAAGTCGATGTTTATGTAATGTCTCTTTATGAATCCTTTGTTTAACTAAATCTGTTTTAATCTCAGTTAACGCTCTCCTTGCAGGGTGACAGCTGGTATTAAGATCATGTCTGACAAAGCAGACAAAGCAGCCCCACAGAGAATATCTCCCTCTGGTCTCCTACATGTGTAGGTATACCTGCTGTTTTATGCAGTTTTACACTTTATAAACACGCTCCTCATTGCCACATTACTGAGTTTATTTGACTTAACTAGAACGGTGTTGTGGTTCAGTTAAAGCAGCAGTAAGCAACTGTTATTCAGTTTCATGCCGTTATTCAGGTTCTGCTCCTGTAGACAGGGTCAGGGTGAGAGAGCTTTACCATGTATAGTCTGTTGTATTCAGCAGAGCAGGGTCTGGACACACAGTAAAGTAGAAACAGAATAGATAAGATAGATAATATCTACTGTTGGTTGAAACTGGATTATTTTTATGCTTTCTTATTTTACAACTTAATTTGCAAAGTGCATAAACACAAAGTATAAATACGTTATGAATCCTGACATATTTTACATAATTTCACATATTGCAGTAGCAGACTTGTAACGCTAGAGGGCGGTGTGGTGGTGTGACTTATGCTGGTCTCCATAATAACAAGTCATCGCACAAATAATAAATATGAAGAAATTGACTATAAACTTGTGTACGTAGGTTTTTTAATATATATTTGAACCTTAATGTAAACCATGAGGTGGTGTTTATCTGTTCCAGGTCTCTTTGCTGTGGTCTGTCTCCAGTCCAAGAGGAGCTGGTACAGGGAGGGAGTGGGAACACAACCAAACACACCCAGCCTTTCCCTCTTCAATCAGGCCACATTATAACAAGACTCACCCATGATAAGACTGGGACCTGACGGTGGAGATTACGCTTGTGTACGTCACTGTTTGGTGTAACTGGAAGGTCTCTCTCTCTATCCCTCTCTCACTCTCTCTGTCTCTCCTCCTCCCTTCTCTCCTTCCCTCTCCCCCCTCTCTCCTTCACTCTCTCTCTCGTCTGTCTGTCTCTACCTACCTATCTCTCTCTCCTTTCTGTCTGTCTCTCCTCCTCCCTTCTCTCCCCCCCCCCCTCTCTCCTTCCCCCTCTCTCTCTTGTCTGTCTGTCTCTTCCGCTCTCTTTCTGTCCGTCTGTCATAGTCATGTCCAGAAGTTATGGTACTCTGGTGTCAGGGGTGCTGGCATGCAGCAGAGCCCAACCCAGAGTTTATTTTAGCTTCTCTGATGCCTTTGGGGTGAAGGGTCTTAAAGGGGCGGGGGCATGGGGATTGGAGGGGGGGGGGGGGGGGAGGTAGAAGTGGTAGGTGTGAAGGGGGGCGGGGGGTAAAAGAAGAGGTGGAGTTTGGAGGCAGTAAGGGTTAAATAAGCAGGTGAGGGACAGGGGTGCTGGGACTACCCCCTCTATGGGTGGGGTGGTTTAGGAGGGGTCTAGTATGAGGGGTCTAGTGAGTTCCTGAGCAGTGGAATAACAGGTGGTGTGATGGGGGAGGGGTGGGCTTTGAGAGGCCCTGTTCAGAGTACTCAGGGGTGAGTACATTTTAGCCAAGGGTATCAGGATGTGCCTGGATAAAGGAAGGGTAATTACAGTTTGAGGACAGAATGCCCCTCTGGAAGCTAATAATGTTCACTGAAAGAAACTCCTGCCTCCTTCCAGAACCTTCCACTCTAAAATCCTCACAGCCAGAATTCATCATATCTCTGCCTGGTAAATGTGATATTCATCCAAATCTGTATAATAGGAACAGGTGATTTGACCTGATGGGACTGGACCAAACCAGATCTGACCGGACCAAACTACATCTGACTGGACCAAACCAGATCTGACCGGACCAAACCGAGTTTATCCAGTTCAGGCCATATCTGACTGGACCGAACCAGATGTAAGGCGTCACATCAGAATCACAGGAGGTGGTGTGTAAGTACACTATAATGTCACTCCTAATGTTAGTGTCCTATTAGTAAGTGTGTACTATAGTATCTTAGTCCAGTCTTCATAAGAGTGTCTATTGCATCTTAATTACCATGCTGTCCTGTCTGTGGGCTTGTGTGGTGACGAGGGTGCGTACAGGAACTGTGGGCCCCCCTTCCTCTGGCTGGTGATGTCCAGATCCAGGCCCCGGGGGTCGACCACATCTTTGCTTTGGTTGTTCTGATCCAGCTGACTTTGGCTCTGGCACATGGATGTTTTGCATTATTATAATGGAATGATTACATTTTTGCTGCATCTTACGTCCTCTTCCTCCTTCTCTCTTTCCTTTCGTCCCTCATCTATCTCCTTCTTTAGCTTTCTCTCCCTCTTTCTCTCTTTTCTAGGTGTCTTTGGGAAGGATGAATCATAAGTTTGAAGAGTGAAACTGCAGAACACAGCCAATCAGAACATCTCTGTTGTAGCAACCGCAGACAAACAAGAACCAGACTATTAGAACACTGTTCACAAATGAAAAACAAACCGTCACATGCCTGTAAAGGTTTCATATACAAGCAACAAAGTGCCACAAATATGTATTAATTTACCAGAGAGGCTTTTATCCAGGACAGTATTGAGGGGAGGGATTTGAACCTCGACCACAGAACTGTTAGTGTTTCATGGTTTTAATGTTTCAAATAAAAATATGTCTGTCAGCCTGTCCTCTGTGTTTGTCTCTGCACACTAGCCTGTTCCCCTCCACCCCTCCCAGGATAATCTTGATTGGTCAGTAGAGGTTGTGGGTGGACCTATGTTTGACAAACCATATCACGTCTAATGCTTCTAGATCCAGTGCTAATCTTCTTCGCAGGAGGAAAGTCAAACACACCAGCAACACTGATGAGAGTGATGTGGTTACATACAGCAGGCTTGACTTGTGTCAAGACTGTGGAGAACATGTTATCATTGTGAGAATATGGAATTATGTTTGACAAAATCATGTTCTGTCCAAATCTGTCTTTGTAAACTGGGTTGGGCTGAATATGAACACATCTCAGAAGCCACATTTTATGTCAGATGCCATTTTCATCACAAAATTAAAAAAAGGAGTCGTGGCTAAGCGGTTAAGGTGTTGGGCTAGCGATCAGAAGGTTGCAAGTTTGATTCCCAGCTGTGGCAACATGATGTTGTGTCCTTGGTCAAGGCACTTCACCCTACTTGCCTCAGGGGGCAATGTTCCTATCAGAAACATTCAAGGGAAACAAGTTATCTCAGAAACAAAGACTTTGCCCTCCAAAGGTTCGTTTTGCAGACTTACAAATCCTAAAAATATATATTTTATTTCCGCATCAAATCAGGGTCGGCCCTGTTGACCTTTCTCAAGAGAGGAACCTCCAACAGTGAATGTGAACCTACAGACATTATAACACTGCTGGTTCCCTGAACAGGGGCTAGAGCAAGCTAGCTGCTCCTACCTAGAACATGACTCAGCTGTCCTTGTCCTCAGGGAAATAACAACTGACTAAACACACAAAACAAGAGAAAGGAAACGTACCAATGTCACTCCATACCATACAAATACAATGCTGCCTTACGGCTTATAATGGAGAGTGAAAGAAAACACATAGTAAGTCATGGAATATGTGTGTGTGTGAGAGAGGGAGAGAGAGAGAGGTATGAAGAGACAGAAAGAGAGAGAAAGAGAGAGAGCGAGAGAGACAGAGAGAGAGTGTCGGAGAGAAAGAGAGAGACAGAGATAGAGAGAGACAGAGAGAGAGAGACGGAGAGAGAGAGAGAGAGAGAGAACGGGAGGTCAACAGGAGTGAGGAAGGCCAGCCTGTTTACCTCATACCAGGGTGGTGTGGCTGTGACTGTGTGTATTTCCCTCTGCTAGCTCTGTGTCTGAGGGAGTGGGCAGTGGGGTTGGGGGGGTGTGGGGCTGGTCTGTGTCTGACTGGGTGTCCACTGCTCAGTTCACACTAAGCCCAATAACAAGGCCTGCTCGCTCACAGCTAAAGCCCCCCGTGCCACATCACAATGGAGATGGGCTTTACCCAGGAGGGTAACCAAACTGCTGACTGTCCACTTGAACTAATACGGCCCTATTCTGTCCCGTCTCGCCCCTGTCACCCCTTTTTCCCTCTCTCTCTCTCTCTCTCTCTCTCTCTCTCTCTCTCTCTCTCTCTCTCTCTCTCTCTCTCTCTCTCTCTCCCTCTTTCTCCATTCATACTTCCATCCCTCTCTCTCTTATTTTCCCAGCCCAGGATCCTATCTCTTTCTCCATACTACTCTAGTGGCAGCCTGGTTGGCCACCAACCCTCCAGACAGTCTGTTCTCTGTCTCTCTTCTCTACCCTCTCCTCCTCTCTCCCTCTCCTGGGAATCTGCTTGTCTGCGAGCCCTCGTCTTTTCCACCAGTCCTTTTCTCGGTGTGTCAGGTGTCTGTGTGTGTGCTGTGTGTGTCCACGTCACGCTGGACCATGTGTGAGTGTCTGCGTGGGATATTCAGAGTCACCTGGATGCCCTCTTCCAGTGCAGGTCAGTGGCAGGGCGGGGAGATGGGCGCTGGGTGAGGCTGCTCCTCTGTAGCTCCACATGCTGCTCTGGGTCAGACCCGGAGCTCTCTTTGATTCTTAGTGATAACAGCACTGTGTGGAATACAAGGTTTTAATGATGTATGTTGTTTACTTGATTGAAGTATTTCTGATCTCAGGACCACAGTTGGGTTGGATGTTTGATCGTTATTCTTTACAGTATATGGTTTGATATCAAAGTTTGTCTTATGATGTTTTAGTTTCTGTTTGTGTGTTCAGGAATTATCAGGGTTTGAATAATGTTTGGCGTGTAAAAAAGTAAAGCACTGCTGTAAATCAGAGAGGTCATGTTTGTAGTTTGTGATTGTGTCGCACTGTTGACAGCATGTCTCCTATGTAATACAAATGGAGAGTCTTCACTCTCTCCTCCTCTCTCCCCTCCCTTCTCTTCCTCCTCTCCCCTCTCCCCCCAGCCCCTCCTCACCTCTCCCTTCCTATCCCTTCCCCTCTCCTCCAGTCCTCCTCTCCTGTCCTGTCTTGTCCCCCACCACTTCTCCCCTCTCCTCTCCTCCCCTCTCCTCTTGTCTCCTCTCTTCTCCTCCCCTCTCCTCTCCACTTCTCCCCTCCCCTCTCCTCTCCACTAGTCTCCTCTCCTCTTGTCTCCTCTCCTCCCCTCTCCTCTCCTCTCCTGTCCACTTCTCCCCTCCCCTCTCCTCTCCACTAGTCTCCTCTCCACTTGTCTCCTCCCCTCCCCTCTCCTCTCCACTAGTCTCCTCTCCACTTGTCTCCTCTCCTCCCCTCTCCTCTCTTCTCCACTTCTCCCCTCCCCTCTCCTCTCCACTTGTCTCCTCTCCTCTCCTGTCTTCATCTGTCCTCTCCTCAGTAGTTTATGGTGCAGGGTGTATAGGTGATTCCTCTGCCTTAGACTATAAATACTCTGGGCCCTGCTGCTGACCCCCAGAGTCCGGGGCCAGGGTCAAGGTGAAGGAGGGGAGAGGATGAGGCTATTGTCTGGCCACAGCTGGGTGAAGTCTGCTGTTTATCTTATCTGGTTCCTGGTGCTGTCTGACGTCTGGGAGAGCTCATTTATCAGGGTTAATCTGTTTCCTCTCCGTGTGTCGTCTTTACAGTCACCATGACGACGTCCTCTTAAAGGAACAGGGCGCTAGAGGAAGAAGAAAAACATACTTAAAGGGTCGGTTTACCCCAAAATGAATCAATTCAGCCTTCTTTGATGGGATAGGTAGAGTGATGCTGGTTCAGGGTGATGATGTGATGGTCGATTAGCATTGCTGAAACACTGGCCTGGCTCCTCCTCTTGGGGTTTGTTTTCTTTCCCCCCTGGCCTCCCCCTGGCTCCTCCCCCTCTCCCCCTGGCTCCTCCCCCTCTCCCTCCCTCCCCCCCTCCCTCCCCCCTACACACTCTCCAGCCTGCCTGCTCTGCTTCCCTGGCTCAGCGAAGCGCTGACTGGGGCATAGCTGGGGTGCCGGGACACCCTGCCCTTTGCCAAGCAAGCAGCCCGCCTCGCCCTCCTCGCCCCCTCCTCACCCGCCTCACCCCTTCCTCACCCACAGTCTCTGTCGGATCCAAATCCTAGTTTTGTGTCGGTGGCAGAAAGCAACAATGCCAGTGTTAGCTGACACAATGCTGTTGTGCTGATCCACCCCCTGGCAGAGCTGGTGTTCAGGCCTGGTGATCAGGCCTGTGTGCCGGTGCCCTGCATGGGCACAGACCTCCTGGCTGTGCTGGGACCAGCTGGGGGGCAGGGCTGGCACACACAAAGCTCCACAGCTGGTCCTAACAAGCAGGAGAGGAGATCCAGAGAAGCCAAACCTGAATCCCACTGGAGTGCCGTAGGTCTGCCCAAAAACCACTGAGGTAGAGGCAAGGAAGCAGGCTTGTAAATGCAAAGCAATACTAAAATTCAGGACAGCCATTTCTGTCATGTGGTCTCCGTACCACCTCTAACACAATGTTAACCAAAAGATGATTTGCAAAGATGGTAAAAGCTAGTTTACCAGAAGATGACACGGAACAGGAGAGGCACATTAGTGTTCAGATCCAGACAGCAGCTGTTCTGCCAGGACTGAGGAGCTACACTTTCTCTGACCCAAGAGAAAGACCCAAGAGTCCCAAGAGCTCCTCACACTTCTGGGAGGTATAAATACACCATCCACCACAGGGAACTGCCACTTAGCCATCTGGATGCAGAGAGTGTCCTTGTTCATTGTCCGTTGTTCGTAGACACTTAGGCAGGGCAACAATGTCACAGCGAGACAGACAGACAGACAGACAGACAGACAGACGTTTCAGGTCTTCATGCTGTAGATTACTTTCCTTTTTTTCAGAGGAGGGTGAGAAAAAACTTCATACCACTCAGATACGCTCTGTCCTGTCACAAGTTTCCCCCCACCCCCTTCCCCTCTCTTCTGCGAGGCCCCGCCCCTCACCACCCTAATATGGGGGCATCCCTCTGGCATCTCCCAATCAGAGGGCTGGATCCATCCCCCCCCTGAGCTGGCATGAGGCTGGTCCAGATCTGCACTTAGGTTTCTGAGAGGGAGCTGGCTGGCTGAGAGAGAGAGAGAGAGAGAGAGAGAGAGAGAGAGAGGGAATAGGAGAGAGAGAGAGAGAGAGAGAGAGAGAGAGAGGCGAGAGAGAGAGAGAGAGAGAGAGAGAGAGGGAGAGAGAGAGAGAGAGAGAGAGGGAATAGGAGAGAGAGAGAGAGAGAGAGAGAGGCGAGAGAGAGAGAGAGAGAGAGAGAGAGAGAGAGAGAGAGAGAGAGAGAGAGAGAGAGAGGGAGAGAGAGAGAGAGAGAAACAGAGAGAGAAGCGAATAGAGAGAAAGATAACAGGTGAGTTTGAGAGTTTGGAGGGAGAACATTCTGTGGAGCCTGAGGAGATCGCTCATCTTGACTGAGGACCAAGAGAGGAGGCAAGCAGACAGACTGACCAAGGTAGGATGGACTGTCTTAAGAGTCTGTCTCTGTCTCTATACTCTGTCTCTCCTGAGTTTGACACTCTGTGTGGACTGACACAGTCTCAGTCTGCGGTGACAGCTCTCATTCTGTAATTTGAATGGTGATCATGGCATGTAGCAGCCAGTTATGATTTAACGTTTTAAGTTCTGTTCATGAAAGTAACTTTCCTCCAGAATGTCTTGGCTGTGTGGTTTTACCAGGTTTGTAGTGAAACAGTTCATGACTTCATTCTCCTCGTGTCGTGTCACTTAAACCTAGGTTTGACGACTCAACAATGGGGTCATTTGTGTTTGTCTTATAAAACATCTCCTGTGTCTGGCCTTAGTTTGGGAGTTGTGGCGGGCGGCGTGCACCGCAGTCTGGACATCGCTGACTGCAGCGATTTTCTGCTGTCTAAACACACATGCCACAGACTCCAACAAATCACACGTATGTAAAACAGACCTGTGTCATAATGAATGCATGTTCACCGTAGCCTCGGACAGTCAACACAGCCGTCTGCTGCAGGTCTACAGAGTTAGGCTGGGTGGGGAGGGTGAGGGGGAGGGTGGGGGGGGGGAGCTGAGTGTGTTGGGGGGTGGGGAGGTGGGGAGGTGGAAGCCAGGCAATTATTTCAAACAGCCAGTTGTAATTTTACACAGGGGCAACAGCTGCGGCCTTCTGGTCACAGGATCTGCAATCTGCCAGGCTGCCTGGTATGCCAGCATGATCTGTAGGTGGGGAGAGACAGAGAGAGAGAGAGAGAGAGAGAGAGAGAGACAGAGACCCAGGCCTCACACACATTTAATACTGGGATGTCTTTTGGGGGGCGTTTGATTCACCCTCAGACAGAAGGGCACACGTTGATTTTCCGATGACTTTGCATTCCTGCTAATAATTAGTCAAGGTGTTTGGTAATTCATGCCTGTTTGATTAGTAAGTGTGAAATTGTATCCTTGGTCCCTCCCTCTGAAGGTATGGGTGTAATGTGTGTGTGTGTGTGTGACTGTGCGTTTGTGCGTGAGATCATGTGTGTGAATGTGTGTGTGCTGTGGGTATGAGTGTGTGTGCAAGCAAATCTATAAGTACATGCCTGCCTACGATCATCGTCTGTTTGTGTGTGCGTGTCTGGCGGAGTGTGTGTACGTGTGTAAGTGTGTGTGTGTGTGTGTGTGTGTGCATGTCTCCAGCCCCTGTGAGTATTTAGGGGGTCTGAAGTGTTAACAGGACACCAGTGTCCCTGGTCTGTAGGCTGGGAAGAACAGCAGCCTCCGCCCCCAGCCCAGACCCACCGCTGCAGTCCTGTAGTGAATGTTGTTGATGGACTATACATAGATGTTTATCCCACATCCCATCATAGCATGTGAGGAAACTCTCTCCAGAGATCCAGAAGGCTACAAATAGGAAGGCTGTAACTGATCCCCTCCAAATCCCTCCAATCGAGGGTTAGCAGCTTGAAACTGACGTTAGTGTATAATAAAGTTCCCATTTTTTTTGGGGGGGGGGGAACTGGTGACAGGAAATGGTCACGGAATTGAAGATATGTCCCTGTTTTGCTTCAGGTGAACAAGCAGTAACAGGAAAGGTGACGTCATGTGACAGAAAGTTATGAATGAGCAACAGTGGTTGGTTGACAGTTTCCTGGCGACAGGATTCCTGAATTGTGGGCGGAATGGCTTTGCATGAGGAAATAGGGTCAAGAGTTGATTGGAGGACTTAAAGGAAGTCAGAGAAACTCACTTGGAAACTCAGTCTGACGCTTGAAGGAAATCCGCCCTTGAGATACACATGAGGTACAAAAACCGGTTCAGATAACATCCCAGCCCTGTTAGGATCTGACTCAAACATGTTTTTAGTCTGAATTTGATCCAGGTATGGATGTTAAACATCTCCTTCCATCCCAGTCCAGCAGAGATAGATCTGACATCAGCCCTTAAAGGAGAAGTTGTTTTTCCCTCCACGCTGACTTCTTATCTCGCTAAAATATCCCTGTTTCCTGTTTACAAAAGAGGCATTTCCTGCCTGTCAGCTGACGCCCGCGGGTGCGTCTCTTTCTTCCCATCGCAGGAATGAGGAGATGGGAGAGATCACTCTAATGGAGTGGACTACATTTCCCATGGTGCTTTTCACCAACATACATCCCTGTGTTGGTGTTCCTCCTGTTGGGTGCGTCTGGGGTGACACAGGGTCTCTCATCACAGAAACACCAGGGACAGTAGAGACAGTAGAGACAGAACAAGGGGAAGGGATTGGGATCAGGTGGTATAGTCACATGACAGCTCAGACCAGGTGTATCACATGATACCTTGGGCTTGATCACATGACAGAGTGCCCCTGTCTCAGGTCAGGCACAGCACAGATGTACACAGACGAGCACAGCTACATGCCACTGGAGAGGAATCTGCTCCGTTCTGAGGACCAGCTATAATAAACCCAGAGAGATGCAGCTGTTATGAACTCAGAGAGACACTGAGAAGAATGGAAAACATGGAGGTCGCAGGTCTCTTTCAGACCAGGGGTCAGCAACCCTGGTCCTAGGGAGCCACTGTCCTGAAGATTTTAGATGTTTCCCTTCTTTAGCACACCTGATTCTAATGGAGGGTAATTATGAGGCTTCCACAGAGCTTGATAACGACCCTTCATTAGAATCAGGTGTGCTGGAGCAGGGAAACAGCTAAAATCTTCAGGAAAGTGGCTCCCTAGGACCAGGGTTGCCGACCCCTGCTTTCAGACGAAATGTTCAGTGTTTGTCAGATGTGGATGAAGCCCCTGGTGTTTTAGGCTTCAGGGGGTCTGTGTGACCACAGGTGACAGAGGAAACATGGAGCACCTGAACACCACCCAGAACACCAATCCTTCATCAGTGGCTGTGCTCAGTGTTATTGTTCCTAACCTTTGACCCACCTTTGAGTGAACATGTCCAGCTGATGTTTATCTGATGCTGTTGCTGGAACCTTAACACTCTGCCAAGTCTCATTCTTTCATCGCTGTCGTTGCTTTCTATGTTTACTGGAGCCAGACGATTGGCCTGTGGGAGTTGAGCCAACTGTGAACCACAAAACAATGAGAGTAACACATCCTGCACATGTGCACACAAACACTTTTTCAAAGGTTTTTTTAGTTGTTGACCTTTTTACATAGAACTATATCCGTCTATCTACAGTTAAAAGGCATGTTTGGCGTTTTTGGTAACTGTAGCATATTACTTGTATCAGCATGAGAATGCTGTGTCCCTGTTTGATTACTCAGCATGGATTCTTGGTCTGAGCTGAAATGTAAGTGGACATCAGCACTGAGATGTAAACAGCCAGATCTCTTCTTCTACGGTATTTGTTGATGACATGTCTGTAGGTTCTACTACAGGATTATCCACAATAGTATCTGTGCCAACAACGAGCCTATTGTTTGAACAAGCTCCCATGACTGTTTAAATCAGCGCCAATGAGGTTAGCATTATCTTTTAAAGAAAGACGTAATGGCAGCGTCCTCTCTGTGTGTGTTTTTGTGTGTGTGTGAGTGTGTGTGTGTGTGTGTGTGTGAGTGTGGGTGTGTGCCATACAAAAAAAGCCCCACAAAATGTCCATGGTCTGAATATCTAAACAGAGAGCTAACTAAAACAGAAAAAGGTTGAACCTGTAATTGAACTTGATTCAAGAACAGGAAGATATCATTTTCAGAGTTCTGGTGTTAATGTTGCTCAAAGCACACGACAACACACAAGATGACATTCCAGCTGGACAATGACCAGCAGCTGGTCCATGAAACTAACCCTAAAGCTAACCCTAACCCTAACCTAATGAACCTAATACAGATAAACTCAATGCTGCTGTCCTCTTCTTTTTTTAAAAAACCTAATAGCTTGGAGCTTACATAGAGTTTATTAAACAGGCTCTGTCCGAGATCAGGGTCTTTAAATAGCAAGTGCATCATGAGTAACGGTAGATAGAACAGGGGTTGCCAGGTATGTTGCCTCACATCCCCCTCAGCGGGATAAAGAAGTGGACAGGTGAATCACAAGCCTAGACAGGCAGATGTGTGTCACGACCATCGCTATATAAAGACATATCAGTGTTATGTTGCTATGTGGAGGGCCGGCTATGTGGAGCACTTCAGTCTTTCCACCTCTGCTCCTCTCTCTGGCCAGACCTGGAAGAATCCAGCTGTCTGTGTCACTCCTACAGCGGAGCGGAGAAGCACCGCCAAGCATGGGTGAAGCTCCCCCACTGAAACACGGGTGCAACGTCGCTGTTGCAGCTTGTTTTATAGTTTCAGTGTTTGGAGAATCAATCCTATGGATAAACGATTGGCTTAGTGCCCGAGTAGAGTTGTGTTTGACGAGGGTGTGTGTCTGAATGTGGGCGATGTGTTCTTGTGACCTGCAGGGGACACCTGACACCCAGGAACTGCCTGAGGCACGGCAACCACGCCAACACGCCAGAACTGTAGACTTTCCTACACACGCAAACAGACACACACACACACACACATGTGCACACGCACACATCAACACTAACGCACAGACGCACGTAAACACGCAAACATGCACGGCAGTGCGAGTCCAAAAATGATCGCAGAGTGACCAGATTTTATGGAATGGCATAGCTGAGGGGTGTGGATTGATTCTCAGAAAACTCCCACCACAGGGGCCAAGTTGGGGTGGACCAAACATGAAGTGCCTTCCAGCTAAGAGCAAAGGGAGTGGAGGGGTAGGGGGGGGGGGGGAGGGCAGGGGCAGGGGCAGGGGCAGGGGCAGGGGCAAGAGACTATTATATAATGTATTTGTATGTGTTTTTATGCACCTGTTCGTCTGGCGCTGTTTTAGGAGAAGTCTCCAAGCTCGTTGTACAATTTTATAATGACAATAAAGGGCATTCAATTCAATTCAAAGACCTGGGGCAGTTCTGGTCTTCTGCTTTAGGGAAGGGGGGGGGGTGGAGGTGCAGAGGCACGCAAGACTGTGGAAGAATTCCAAGAGTTCCATTGGTCCCCGCCCTCACTCTGACAGTCCTGTCAGTAAATCAGCTGGTCAGGAATCCTCCCCAGTACTGGATACAGAGCCGGCAGTGGGAACCATGTCCCTACCTGTGACCCCTGGTGGGACGACCTCTTCCAGCAGATCCAGAAGATCCAGAAGATCTGTTTACGGTCTACTCTAGATGATGATGGCCCAGACTCCTGGATCTCCCTGTTCTGTTCTGTCTCCAGGAAAGTCATTAACTGCAACACCCTCTTGTCTCTGTTCCAGACTCTGACAGAGACGAGGACAGCCATGCTTTCACCCAGCCAAGAGAACCAGCCGTAAGTACACTCCCACAAACACTAACCTGGGTGATCATCTCAATACACATCCATATTAGGACAAAACTCATTTTAAATTATTGGATTAATATTCCTATTGTAGAGAATATGATGACTGTTTCAGAGGATATGTATTATGGGCCTTCTGTCTGCCCCCTCAGGTAAAAGACAAGAGACGGCCACCCCCCTCAGATAGGCCCCCCGGTGCCCCTGGTGCCCCCCAGACCAGCCCCCACCACAGCGCATCCTGCGACGAACAAGAGAGCCCTGAGAGGGTGGTGAGTGGACTAACAAATCAACCAGTGAAATTAATGAGATAATTAGTCAATTAGCCACTTCATCAGTTATGCTTGCAGCTCATTGGTCGAGCGTGGCAGGAGGTCGCTGGATCGAATCCTCCCTCTGTGCACCGCTTTGCATCAAACTGTCTGCTAAATTAGATTAGATTATATTCAACTGTATTGTCACTACACATGGGTAACGAAATGCAGTTAGCATCCAACCAGAAGTGCAAAACAAGTAGCAGAAGCGGAATATACAGAGTATGTACAGGGTATTGACAGTAATTTGGTAGTACAAATATACAACTGTATTGTACAGTATTTTTATTTTACCCTTACTGTGTTGGTATGTACAGATATTGCAAAATGGTACAGATGGTGCAAAATGAGGCAGATAGTGGGAGTCAGGTGGCTCAGCAGGTAAAGGCGTTGGAAATGCCTGGTGGTTGGCAAGTTGTGAGTTCGATTCCTGGCTGTGGCAACATTGTGTCCTTTGATAAGGCACTTCATCCTACTGGTCTCAGGGGGATTGTCCCTGTACCTGCTGCAAATAGTTTTGGATTAAAGTGTCTGCTAAATAAACATTTGTTATTTGTATATTCAGTGCAGACAATACTGCAAATATAGGGAGGCAGGGGTTGAGTGACAGTTCTGGGGAAGAAGCTGTTCCTCGGTCTACTGGTCTTGAGGCACTGCTGAGATTCAAACTCAGGATCTCCTGTTTACTAGACAGGCTCTTTAACCAACTAAGCCACAGCGCCAAGTCGTATGACCTTCATGTACATAAATGAAGTACATTAACCAGTCAACGATTCAGTGGCAGCGACATTCACTTTAAAATGACCTTTTGCGCTATTTCAGTCAGTGAGATACACAGTTATATTCATAACAGACCTCTCAGTAGTTAGGTAACTTGCTTTGTTGGTTTCTTGAGGCAGGTACCAGAAAGACAGTAAACAGCAGCAAACATGCCCCACAGAGATCCAGGCACCTGTTACTAGTCTGAAGTCAGCCATCACAATAGAGCCATTATCCTGGTCACTGTGCCCTGTCACCTGGTCAATGAAAAGAAAGGTATTTCTGCTGAACTCAGCATCACTGCTGAATAGATGTTTTGAGGTGTTTGAGACTCAGCGTATTTTGGGCTGTGTCATTGTGCGTTGCTCAGCAGGGTCAGAGGTCAGGGCTACAGATAACTCAGCATGCAAGGGGAATGAGGATTACTGTTGTGTTTTTGTGATCAAATTGCCTAGATCCTATCCTATTCCACTCCAGTGTTTGTATTATGGCGAGGGTATTAGCTCAGTGGACGCAAAAAAGTGCTGTTGTGATGTTCAGAAAGCTGTGTACTGTTGTCATATTCAGAGCGCTGTGTTCTGTTGTTATATTCAGAGAGCTGTGTTCTGTGTTCTGTTGTTATATTCAGAGAGCTGTGTTCTGTGTTCTGTTGTTATATTCAGAGCGCTGTGTTCTGTTGTTATATTCAGAGAGCTGTGTTCTGTGTACTGTTGTTATATTCAGAGCGCTGTGTTCTGTTGTTATATTCAGAGAGCTGTGTTCTGTGTTCTGTTGTTATATTCAGAGAGCTGTGTTCTGTGTTCTGTTGTTATATTCAGAGAGCTGTGTTCTGTGTTCTGTTATATTCAGAGCGCTGTGTTCTGTTGTTATATTCAGAGAGCTGTGTTCTGTGTACTGTTGTTATATTCAGAGCGCTGTGTTCTGTTGTTATATTCAGAGAGCTGTGTTCTGTGTTCTGTTGTTATATTCAGAGAGCTGTGTTCTGTGTTCTGTTGTTATATTCAGAGAGCTGTGTTCTGTGTTCTGTTGTTATATTCAGAGAGCTGTGTTCTGTGTTCTGTTGTTATATTCAGAGAGCTGTGTTCTGTGTTCTGTTGTTATATTCAGAGAGCTGTGTTCTGTGTTCTGTTGTTATATTCAGAGAGCTGTGTTCTGTGTTCTGTTGTTATATTCAGAGAGCTGTGTTCTGTGTTCTGTTGTTATATTCAGAGCGCTGTGTTCTGTGGTTCCTCAGGTCCAGAAGGAGAAGCTTCATGCAGAGCTGAAGCAGGTGCTCAGCCTGAAGAGAAGCCACCTTAGTGAGTCTTGTTCCCTGGCCCAGCCTGAGATGGATGCACCTGTGAACACCCAGACAGTGGAGGAGAGCGGTGCTGCCTTGGAGCAGCTGGTGGAGGTGGTGGTGGAGACAGAAGCAGAGGCCGGTGCCAGCGGCTACAGTGTGACCGGAGGAGGAAGCAGGGGTATCTTCGTAAAGGATGTCCTGAAAGACTCACCGGCAGCCAAACATCTCAGTCTCCAGCAAGGTAGCTGGGAGAGAACACACACTGTGTTGTTTGAGTGTTTTAAAGCCATACGACAATAGTGATTTATTTTTACAATTGGTCATTTAGCAGACGCTCTTACCCAGAGCGACTTATAGCATTTACAAGGACATTCCCTCAAGACAATTAGGGTGAAGTGCCTTGCCCAAGGACACAATGTCATGTTGACACAGCCGGTATTCAAACTCGCAAACTTCTAATTACCAGCCCGACTCTGTAACCACTCATCCACATGACTCCCATGATGAAATGGAGAACACACTGGGAAACTTTGTGATTTTGTTATTATTTTACCACGTTATCTTTCAAATCAAATACATTCAAATATTTCTGTTATCTTTTTGACATGAGTAAACTGATTGGATGTTGGTTGTCATCGCAGGAGACCAGCTGCTGAGCGCCAGGGTTTACTTTGACAATGTGAAGTATGAGGATGCCCTGAAGATCCTGCAATGTGCTGAGCCTTACAAGGTCTCCTTCCTGCTGAAGAGGACCATCCCAGGGGTCGATGTCACCGCCCACCCAGGGGCCACCAATGTCGAGCTCAAAGGGCCCAAAGTCAAGATACCCAAAATGGTATTAACTTGTGTTACTGTCATTATGACATTATGATTGTGTTTGCTTGAACTTGTGGCTGAACTGAATCTTTGTCTCGTTGTTACAGAGCGTCAAGAGCATCAAGCCTTTCAAGGTGAAGAAGAAGCGAGGAGGACGATTCGGGCTAAAGAGGCTTAAGGAGAAGAAAGGGAGTGAAGGAGAGGTGGAGGTGGAGGTTGAGGGGTCGCCCCCCCTCCATGTTGATGTAGAGTTCTCCCTGCCCAAGTTCAAACCCCAACGAGGCGGGAAGGAGAGTGAGGAGGGAGCAGGTGAGCTCGGAGGAGGGGCAGCCGTGATGAGGAAGAAGAGAAAGATCAGGTTCCCTCAGATGAGAGCGAAGGGTTCTGCTGCAGCAAGTGGGGGAGTAGAGGCCCCACAGCTGGAGGGAGCAGCTGGCATCACAGCGCCGGAGCTCTCTGGAGTCAAGGCCAAAGGAAAAGGCCACAGGTTTGGAATTAACTTCCCCAAAACCAAAAAGGTTAAATCAGACCCTGGCTTGGCAGAGGCAACCCTGGATTTGAAAACACCTAAAGCTAATATCAAGCCACCCTCGGTCGAAACCCCTGAGGTTGAGTTCTCTCTCCCCTCTGGCAAAGCAGATGTCTCTCTGCCGAGCATTGAATGCAAAGGAGCAGTGAAGGGTCCGACGATTCACGTCAAAGGAGACAGTGAGGAGGATATTTCTAAAGGAGATACTAAATCAAGAATGCCAAAACTGAAATTACCTAAAGTCAGGCTTTCGCGTCTTTCTGACGAGACTGATGGAGACATGGAAATAAAAGCTGAAGATCCAAAGAAAGTTGGGCTGAAAATGCCTGCAATCGATATAACAGCTCCTACTGTAGATGTGGACTTTGCTCTGCCCAAAGGGAAGGGAGGGGTGGAGGGTGAGCTAAGGGCCCCTGAAGGAAAGATGAAACATAAGAAGGGCATGAAGGGTGACATAGACATCTCTTTACCTAAGGTGGACTTCACAGGCCCGAAAATAGAGGGAACCGAGGCATCCGTGAAATGTCCGAAATTCAAAGTTCCGTCTGTTGACATTTCTCTCCCGAAAGGTTCAGCAGATGTCTCACTGCCTGGTCATGAGACAAAGGGGTCATCAGGCCTTAAAATGCCTGCTATCGACATAGACACACCTAGTGTGGATCTGGAGCTGGACACTGGAATAAAGGTGTCAGATGAAGTTGAAGGACCTAATTTCAAAGGGCCAAGTATCACCATGCCTGAAGTAAACATCTCCTTACCAAAGATAGGGTTACCAGATGTGGAATTTGAGGGACCGAGTGTTGACATGTCATTACCCAAGATGAAATCGGGAGAGACTGATGTTGATATAAAGGAGTTTGTAGGTGGAGAAGGAAAGTTCAAAATGCCCAACTTTGATATTAGTCTTCCCAAGATCAAATCACCGGAAGGGGATGTGGAGCTGAAAGGGCCTGAGTTCCACATGCCTAAAGCCGACTTTTCATTCCCCAAAGGCAAAACTGGAGCGAATGTAGACGTTGAAGGTCACACTGGCAAAGGAGGAGGCAAGTTTAAATTGCCCTCGTTTGATGTTTCGCTCCCAAGTCTGAAGACATCAGGAGGGAATATCGATGTGAAAGGAGCAGATGTTGGGGGAGGAAAGTGTGACATTTCGTTACCGAACACAGAGGGAGAAATTGATATTGAAGGACACTCTGGGAAAGGTGGTAAATTTAAAATGCCCACATGTGACATATCTATACCTAAAGGAAGAGTTGAGGGAGATCTGGATGTGGACGGACATTCTGGAAAAGTAGGAGGGAGGTTCAAAATGCCCTCGATGGATGTATCTCTACCTAGCATGAAGACCACAGGGGTGAAGGTTGACGCAGAAGGACCTGAGGTGAAGGGAGGAAAGTTTGAGATGCCCTCAATTGATATATCTCTTCCAAAAGGCAAAGTAGAGGCGGACATTGACCTTGAAGGACCTTCTGGAAAAGGGGGAAAGTTTAAAATGCCCACATTTGATGTGTCTCTACCCAAGATGAAGTCAAAAGATGGAGAAGTCAACATTGAAGGACCTGAGGTCAAAGGAGGCAAGTTTGAGATGCCCTCAATTGATATATCTCTTCCAAAAGGCAAAGTAGAGGGGGACATTGACCTTGAAGGACCTTCTGGAAAAGGGGGAAAGTTTAAAATGCCCACATTTGATGTGTCTCTACCCAAGATGAAGTCAAAAGATGGAGAGGTCAACATTGAAGGACCTGAGGTGAAAGGAGGCAAGTTTGAGATGCCCTCAATTGATATATCTCTTCCAAAAGGCAAAGTAGAGGCGGACATTGACCTTGAAGGACCTTCTGGAAAAGGGGGAAAGTTTAAAATGCCCACAATTGATGTGTCTCTACCAAAAGGCAAAGTAGAGGGGGAAATTGATCTTGAAGGACCTTCTGGAAAAGGAGGAAAGTTCAAAATGCCCACAATTGATGTGTCTCTACCAAAAGGCAAAGTAGAGGGGGAAATTGATCTTGAAGGACCTTCTGGAAAAGGAGGAAAGTTTAAAATGCCCACATTTGATGTGTCTCTACCAAAAGGCAAAGTAGAGGGGGACATTGACCTTGAAGGACCTTCTGGAAAAGGAGAAAAGTTCAAAATGCCCACATTTGATGTGTCTCTACCCAAGATGAAACTCCCTGAGGGGGAAGTTAACATTGAAGGACCGGAGGTGAAAGGAGGGAAGTTCCACATGCCCTCAGTTGACCTCTCACTGCCCAAAGGTAAAATGGAGGGTGGCATTGATGTCGAAGGACCCTCTATAAAAGGGGGCAAGTTTGACACACCTTCAGTAGATATCTCTTTACCCAAAGTCAAGTTACCAGAGACTGAGATTAAGGTTGAAGGCCCAAAAGCCAGAGGCGGGAAAATCGAGCTGCCCACAATCGATTTATCTCTTCCAAAAGGAAAAGCGGAGGGGGAAATAAACATTGAAAAAAAAGGCAAAAAGGGAGGAAAATTCAAGTTGCCTGCTTTTGACATCTCTCTTCCGAAGATGAAGTCAAAGGAAATTCACATCAAGGGTCCTGAGATCAAAGGTGGCGGGTTGGAAAATCCTTCGGTGGATGTTTCTTTGCCCAAAGGTAAAATTGAAGGTGACATGAGTGTGGGAGTAGATGCAGGAGACGGAGCAGATGGGAAGTTTAACATGCCATCGGTGGACGTCTCACTTCCTAAAGTCAAGTCACCAGAGGTTGACGTGAGTCTTGAAGGACATGAAGGAAAAGGAGGAAAATTCAAAATGCCAACTTTGGATATCTCACTCCCTAAGATGAAGACCAAAGATGGAGATTTCAACATTGAAGGACCTGAGGTCAAGGGAGGCAAGTTCCATCTACCTTCTGTAGATGTTTCACTTCCAAAAGCAAAAGGTGACATAACTCTTCCCAAAATGAAGACACCAGAAGGTGAGGTCAACATTGAAGGTCCAGAGATAAAAGGAGGAAAGTTTGAAATGCCAAAAATAGATATTTCTCTTCCTAAAGTTGAGGTACCAGATGGAAAGGTCAAGGTGGAAGGTCCTGACACCAGTGGAGGAAAGTTCAAAATGCCCTCAATTGATATATCTCTTCCAAAGAGTAAAGTAGAGGGGGACATTGACCTTGAAGGACCTTCTGGAAAAGGAGGAAAATTTAAAATGCCCACATTTGATGTGTCTCTACCCAAGATGAAGTCTAAAGATGGAGAAGTCAACATTGAAGGACCTAAGGTCAAAGGAGGCAAGTTTGAAATGCCCTCTATTGACATCTCTCTTCCAAAAGGCAAAGTAGAGGGGGACATTGACCTTGAAGGACCTTCTGGAAAAGGAGGAAAGTTCAAAATGCCCACATTAGATGTGTCTCTACCAAAAGGCAAAGTAGAGGGGGACATTGACCTTGAAGGACCTTCTGGAAAAGGAGGAAAGTTCAAAATGCCCACATTTGATGTGTCTCTACCAAAAGGCAAAGTAGAGGGGGACATTGACCTTGAAGGACCTTCTGGAAAAGGAGGAAAATTCAAAATGCCCACATTAGATGTGTCTCTACCAAAAGGCAAAGTAGAGGGGGACATTGACCTTGAAGGACCTTCTGGAAAAGGAGGAAAGTTCAAAATGCCCACATTTGATGTGTCTCTACCAAAAGGCAAAGTAGAGGGGGACATTGACCTTGAAGGACCTTCTGGAAAAGGAGGACAATTTAAAATGCCCACATTTGATGTGTCTCTACCCAAGATGAAACTCCCTGAGGGGGAAGTTAACATTGAAGGACCGGAGTTGAAAGGAGGGAAGTTCCACATGCCCTCAGTTGACCTCTCACTGCCCAAAGGTAAAATGGAGGGTGGCATTGATGTTGAAACACCCTCTGGAAAAGGTGGCAAGTTTCACATGCCCAAACTGGATGTTTCTCTACCAAAGATGACATTTCCTGAGGGCGATGTTAAAGTAGAATGCCCAGATGTGAAAGGTGGCAAAATCAACATGCCCACTGTTGACATATCTCTCCCCGGAGGCAAAGCAGAAGGAGAGATGGACATTGAAGGACATGGTGGCAAAGGAGGGAGGTTCCACATGCCCTCCCTAGATATATCTCTTCCCAAAGTCAAGTTACCAGAAGGTGAAGCCAAGATCGAAGGCTCAGATATCAAAGGAGGAAAATTTACGATGCCCTCCATCGACATCTCTTTCCCGAAGGGAAAGACCGAGGGGGGAGTTGACATTGAAGCACCATCTGTAAAAGGGGGAAAGTTTAAAATGCCCACATTTGATGTGTCTCTACCAAAGATGAAGTCAAAAGATGGAGAAGTCAACATCGAAGGACCTGAGGTCAAAGGAGGCAAGTTTGAGATGCCCTCTATTGATATCTCTCTTCCAAAAGGCAAAGTAGAGGGGGATGTTGACCTTGAAGGACCTTGTGGAAAAGGAGGAAAGTTTAAAATGCCCACAATTGATGTGTCTCTACCAAAAGGCAAAGTAGAGGGGGACGTTGACCTTGAAGGACCTTCTGGAAAAGGGGGAAAGTTTAAAATGCCCACAATTGATGTGTCTCTACCAAAGATGAAGTCTAAAGATGGAGAAGTCAACATCGAAGGACCTGAGGTCAAAGGAGGCAAGTTTGAGATGCCCTCAATTGATATATCTCTTCCAAAAGGCAAAGTAGAGGGGGACATTGAAGGTCCAGAAGCTAAAGGAGCTAAATTCCACATGCCCACAGTGGACTTGTCCTTTCCTAAAGGAAAACCTGATGTTAAAATTGAAGGACATTCCGGCAAAGGTGGAAAGTTTAGCATGCCTAAATTTGATATATCTCTACCAAAGGTCAAGTTACCCGAGGGTGAGGTCAAGATAGAGGGCCCAGAAGCCAAAGGAGGCAAGTTTGAAATTCCCTCTGTTGACTTTTCACTGCCTAAAGCTAAAGTTGAAGGTGACGTCAACCTTATAGCAGATACAGGAGCAGGTGGGAAGTTCAACATGCCCTCAGTGGACGTCTCACTTCCTAAAGTCAAGTCACCAGAGGTTGACGTGAGTCTTGAAGGACCTGAAGCGAAAGGAGGAAAATTCAAAATGCCATCTTTGGATATCTCACTTCCTAAGATGAAGACCAAAGATGGAGATTTCAACATTGAAGGACCTGAGGTCAAGGGAGGCAAGTTCCATCTACCTTCTGTAGATGTTTCACTTCCAAAAGCAAAAGGTGACATAACTCTTCCCAAAATGAAGACACCAGAAGGTGAGGTCAACATTGAAGGTCCAGAGATAAAAGGAGGGAAGTTTGAAATGCCAAAAATAGATATTTCTCTTCCTAAAGGCAAAGCTGAAGGTGGACTTGACCTTGAAGGACCTTCTGGAAAAGGAGGAAAGTTCCATATGCCCACTCTAGATATCTCACTGCCAAAAACAAAGTTGAAAGAAGGTGAAGCAAATATTGAAGGCCCTGAGATCAAGGGGGGTACGTTTGAAATGCCTACAATAGACTTCTCACTCCCTAAGAAGAAAGGCCAAGCAGAGATGGAGATGGATGTTGATTCTACTGGGAAAAGGGACAGCAAGGGACTACACTTCCCAACAGTTGACATAAAAGTACCAAAGTTCGACCTTGATCTCAGCCTTCCATCTGGTGGTAAAGATGCCACACGGAAAGGGGATATAAGTGGCCCTGATGCTTCTAGTGGTATTGATATGCCTGATGTCAACATAAAGATGCCATCCATGCCAAAGTTTGGACTTAAAGGAGATGTAAACCTACCAAAGGTGAAAGATCAGGGCCTGGATGTGGGGGCAAGTGGAGAAACTACAGGGGGAGGTTCTATCAAGATGCCTACTGTCAAACTGCCAACGGTTGATATATCTGCTCCAAAAGTGGACCTGGATTTCAGCCTGTCTAAACACAAAGGAGATCATCGGGAAGAACTAGAGCTCCTTAAAGCTGAGGGAGGACGGCCATCTTCTGGGGCTAGCTTTGAGATGCCTGATGTTACCCTCAAAATACCCAAGTTCTCTCTGCCAAAATTCGGAGGGAAGTCTAAAAGTGATATAGAACTGAGTGGACATGTCCCAGAGGGAGATGTAACACTCAGCCCACCAACGGTAGAGGTGGAGGGCAGGGCGCCATCAATTGAACTAGACAGTCAGGGGAAGGTGAAAGTAAAGGTTAAAAAGCCCAAAAAGATGTTTGGGATGACAAAGAAAGATGCAGATATTTCCGTGTCTGGTCCGGAGGTGGATATCAAGGTCAAGAAAGGAAAAGTGGACATTGCCAAGCCGGAGGTGAATGTAGAAGGCCCTGAGGGAAAATCAAAATACAAACTTAAATTCCCAAAGTTTAAAATGTCATCTCCCAAAGCAAAAGTAGAAGGAGGTGAGATAGATGCTTCCCTTGAAGGTGGGGCAGAAGGAAAAGCAGGCTTCAACGCTCCTGATGTCAGCTTGAAAATGCCCAAGTTCTCCATGCCTGGATTTGGTTCAAGGGAGGCTGGTGTTGATGGGCACGGTGGTGACTTTGATGGTAAAGGCAAGTTAAAGATGCCCTCAGTAGGGATATCAATGCCATCTGCTAAGACTTCAGAGAGAGAGGTGTTGATACCCAAAGCAGAGGTGGACGTGTCTGAGGCTGATATCAGAGGCTATGAAGGTAACCTGAAGATTCCAAAAATGCCGTCAATCGACATCTCAGTTCCGGACATCGATCTGGATGTGTCTCTTCCCAAAGTGAAACATGACAGCAAAATTGAGGGAGAAGGAGGGAAATTTAAAATGGCCAACATTAAAATGCCTGACGTCGACTTGTCTCTACCTAAAGGAAAAACGGGTAATGTTGACGCAGAGATGGAAATTGAAGGCGATGGTGGAAAATTCAAGATGCCTCATATCAAAATGCCTGATATTGACTTATCGTTGCCCAAAGGAAAAGATGCAGGCGTTAAAGGAGAAGGCGGGAAATTAAAAATGCCAACAGTTGACTTATCACTTCCTAAGGGAAAATCTGGTGCTATTAATGAAGAGATTGAGATGGAGGGTAAGGGAGGGAAATTCAAGCTGCCTCATGTGAAAATCCCACAGGTGGATATTTCTCTGCCTCGAGGAAAACATGGTGAGGTTGAAGGTCCAGGGTTCGAGATTGAAGGAAAAGATGGAACATTCAAGATGCCTACAGTTGATTTATCACTTTCTAAAGGAAAAACTGGAGAGATTGAAGGTCCAGAGATTGAAGTGGATAGTGGGAGATTTAAAACGCCTGGAATAAAAATGCCAAATGTTGACATTTCTCTTCCTAAAGGAAAAAGTGGAGATGTTGATGTTAAAATGGAGATGGAGGGGAAAGGAGGGAAATTCAAGATGCCCCATGTGAAAATGCCACATGTGGATATTTCTTTGCCTCGAGGAAAGCAAGGTGAGGTTGAAGGTCCAAAGATTAAAATTGAAGGAGAAGCTGGGAAATATAAAACTCCTGAAGTAAAACTTCCAAATGTAGACATCTCTCTCCCAAAGGGGAGATCTGGAGACGTTGATGCAGAGATGGAGATAGAGAGGAAAGAAGGTCAGTTCAAGATGCCTAATGTGAAAATACCAAATGTAGAGTTTTCTTTGCCTAGAGGACAAACAGGGGGTATTGAAGGCCCTGAGATGAAAATAGAAGGAAAAGGAGGAAAATTCAAGCTTGAAGGTTCAGAGATGGAAACTGCAGGAGAGGGTGGAAAGTTCAAAATGCCTGAACTCAAACTTCCCAATGTGGAAATTTCTCTTCCTAAAGGAAAATCTGGAGATCTTGATGTAGAGATGGAGGGTAAAGGGGGGAAATTCAAGATGCCTCATGTGAAAATGCCAAGTGTTGATATCTCACTACAGAAAGGGAAAACTGCAGAATTTGAAAGGCCAGAGATGCAGGTGAAAGGCGAAGGTAGCCTCAGTTCGCCTGAGTTAGAAATAGAGGGAGATGGAGGGCGATTTAAAATGCCTGGTGTCAAGCTACCCACAGTGGATATATCCTTGTCAAAGGGCAAGTCAGGTAAATATGATTCAGATATCAAACAACCAATTATTAAGGGTGAAGGGAACATTACAGTGCCAAAGATCATGACCCCAGATCTAGACCTGGAAGGGAGTGCTGGGGAACCCAAATATGGAGGTGAGACCCATGTGGAAACAAAAGATGCAGAAGGAGAACACAGAGGTCTGAAACTGAAGATGCCAGCGTTGGACATTGCAGGTCCGACAGGAGGTTTAGAGCTGGACATAGGCTTGCACAGAGGAGAGGGAAAGAAGGACAAGAAGAAGATAGAGCTGCCTGACTTGGAACTCAGCCCCCCTGCTGACAACAGCAAAGTTAAAGGCCCTAAAATGAAAGGCTCAAAATTCAAAATCGGCATGCCAAAGATGAAGAATATCGACCTGGTAGTTGACGTGCCTGAAAAGAAACCTGGGAAAGAAACGGAAGGGATCAGTGGACGATTCAAAATCAAAAAGACCAAGCTGAAAGGGGACATTCCTGAGGCAGAGGTCAGCGGCTCAGAACTACCAAACATCCCCCTACCTGATTCAACTTTGACAGGTCCAAAAGTATCCCTTGGTCACATTGAGGGCCCAGATGTCAACGCCAAAGTCAAACATGCCAATGTGGAAATTTCCGTTCCTTCAAAATCAGGACAAGGAGGTGCCTTGGTCGATAATGAACACCAAGACAGTAAAGGTAATGTAACGATTCAGATGCCAAAGGTCACTTTGCCCACAATTGGCTTCAAGACCAAATCAGGTGAAGCTGAAGCCGCATGTCCAGAGTCGAAAAACAGCTTCTCTCTACCAGCTGCTGCATTGCAAGTTCCCAGGATACCAGAGATAGACTTTGATATTGGATCTTCCCAGGATGATGATGAACAAAAAAATATGGCGACAGGCAAGAAGATCAAAATACCTAAATTCGGAGTGCCTTTACCCTCTATCTCCTCTCCTGAAGGTAGGCTACATATGTATGGACCAGATGTTGAGTACGAAGGTCCTAAAATCCCCAAAGTTAAGAAGGCTGTGTTTGTCTTAGTGAACCCCCAAGCAGACCAGTCTATGTCCACCAGTTTTTCTGGGGCTGAGGCTCAGATGGAGACGCGAGAGTCCAAAATCACAATGTCCCAAATCAAAACCAAGCAAAGCTATGGAACGTCAGGATTGGAGAACGAAGCAGCTCTGAGCACAGAGGGAGACACAGAAGGCGATGAGAAATCCACAGGAGCAAAGATCAAAATGCCGAAAGTTTCCTTCTCTCATGAAAAGACTCTTGTCAAAGAGGAAGGCTCAAAGATGAGTTTTGGCTTCAATGGTGAGAAAGACCTTTCCTTCCACAACGGATCCAAGGATGATAAAGCCAAACCTGTACAAATGAATCCCCCAAAAGTCGAGTTCACGTCTCTGTTTGCTAAGACAGAAAGTGAACAAGAAGATACAGCGATGTGCACCAGGATGATGTCCGAGCTCTCAGGAGGAGATGCAGACAACAAGGGTGTGAAGTCAGGAAAGATGAGCTTCGCTGGGTTTAAGATGACGACTGAGACAATAGTAGAGGAGGAACAAAGGGGAAATGTGGTGTGGTCACTGGCCCGGACAGAGATGCTGGATCGGGAGAACTCAGAGTCCCCAACCGGACTCACCTTCGGAGGGACATCCGGTTCTTTGGAGATGGAGGCCGAAAGTGAAGAGATGGAGTCTGAAGTGACGAAAAGCTCTACCTGTTTCAAGGTGCCCAGATTCCACCTGAAGCCTCATTCTACAGGATTCCTTGACATCACTCCAGAAGGTTCTCCTAAGACAAGTAGAACCTCGCTGCAGGTAGAGGGTCTGGAAGGGGAGATGGCTGGAACGTTCCGTCTTCAGACATCCGGGATGGGCTTCTCCAGCCAGGAGATGTCTGAAGAACATCACACCACCACGTCAAGTGAAGGAAGCGTCACCATGGTGACTAAGACCACCAAGCACACAGTGACAGAGACCAAGAAGGGGGAGAGCCACACCACAGTGAAACAGTACCAGTACTAAACACCACTCATTTACAGCAACTACAACAAGATGTTTTATCATTCTTTCTTTTTTTTCATTTTACATGTGACCATTGTTTTTGTAATTGTTCCTCTGAGTTTGTTGGTAATATGTAATTGAATCATGATGGTTTCACTGGCTTCAACTGAATGTAATCATCATTGTCAATCCGTTATTTATTGTTGTTTATAACTGATAGGGCTCATGAATAATTTCAAATTCATATTCATCATTTATATTCACGGTGGTTCCCTAAGATCAATTTACACCGAATAAATATTTCTGTAAATACATTTATATTGTGGGTTATTACATCTGTAGCACTCCTTGAAACTATGTAATTATTTTCATATTAGCACCCGTAGGAATAGAAATGATTTTTCTTTGGTGATGTGTGTCTATTTTCTGCTAGGCTTGAATGATGAAGTGAGGTTGACGATTTAACTAATAACTTTTTCTTTGCTTGTTTTTACTTCTGTTCATTATATATGTTTTTATTTATTTATCCCAATCCACAATGAATTGAACAGTCACATTTTGTTAGCTGCTGCAGTGTCAGCTGACAAACCCTACAACACTAGAGACAATCACCTCACATTATGTAAAGCCATGGTCTACAAAAACTGAGCAAGTTCATGTTTATAAAAAAAGGTTTAATTGTTTCAAAAATAGATGCAAATCAATATAATCAGACATGAATATATGTTGTGTTCTTCACACTTTACTAGCAACATGTCATGTGTGAGATCTTATTTAGTTTTTGTTGTTCTTTTGATGGGTTGAATTGAGTGCTAAACTGCAATGTTTCCAAATTAATCTGTCAAGTCAAAACAAGTTTACAGTTTGCAATAACAATATTGATATACAACTGCAGTGGACAGAGACAAGGCCTGTTTTACTGAACTATAAGGAGGGCACGCCCACAGCACTGTCAGTTGTACGCAGTGTAACTATATACCTGTATATGTATGTATAGAGAGATTTATGGAAAAAATAGAACGTTTTCTGGATTTATCCTCTTCTAAATATTTCCTTTTCAGCGCATTAGGCTTCATCAGCGGAATTCAAGAGCATTTTGTTAAATTTATCATATTAATAAACTTCTAATTCATAAGAAAAAGTAATATTAGTGTGATGTGGTTATTCAGTCTCTGACATTCCGCCTACAATCTTTTGTGTCCCATTTTCTACGGCAGATCAAACAGCGCCCTCTAATGTTGGCCTGCACATTTACAGAACTACAGTACATCACAAATATGACAGGCCACCACCACCACAGTTATGGACACTCAAAAGCAGAACATGTTTAGTTTCAAATCAGAGTATGTTTGATTTTTCTGTACAGACCTTTTCATTGTATAATTATGTATTTTAAGCAATGTTGGTAGTGTCTGAATAACACATACAGGTAACAATTATTCTTTAGTTGTGTCAGTCTGCCCTGCCAATTTATTTACCTTGGTTCAACCCTTTCTCACAAACATCCCGACATGTCTGGGAGTAATTCAACAGGTTTTACCCAATTTAACACCCTGCTTCATTCTGACATGTCCCAAAGGACGACAGCACGTATCCCATTTGACAAACTGGGACTTACTACATTTCCAAGCTTATTCATAATCTAACATTCAGAATGTAAAACTAGATGCTGGTGATGCACCTCTGCAGGTGATGCGCCTCAGCTGGTGATGCGCCTCAGCTGGTGATGATGCGCCTCTGCTGGTGATGCGCCTCAGCTGGTGATGATGCGCCTCTGCGGGTGATGCGCCTCAGCTGGTGATGATGCGCCTCTGCTGGTGATGATGCGCCTCTGCTGGTGATGATGCGCCTCTGCTGGTGATGCGCCTCTGCTGGTGATGATGCGCCTCTGCTGGTGATGATGCGCCTCTGCTGGTGATGCGCCTCAGCTGGTGATGCGCCTCAGCTGGTGATGATGCGCCTCTGCTGGTGATGCGCCTCAGCTGGTGATGATGCGCCTCTGCGGGTGATGCGCTTCTGCTGGTGATGCGCTTCTGCTGGTGATGCGCCTCAGCTGGTGATGATGCGCCTCTACTGGTGATGCGCCTCTGCTGGTGATGCGCCTCTGCTGGTGATGCGCCTCAGCTGGTGATGATGCACCAATGCTGGTGATGATGCGCCTCTGCTGGTGATGATGCGCCTCTGCTGGTGATGATGCGCCTCTGCAGGTGATGCGCCTCTGCTGGTGATGATGCGCCTCTGCTGGTGATGATGCGCCTCTGCTGGTGATGATGCACCAATGCTGGTGATGATGCGCCTCTGCTGGTGATGCGCCTCTGCTGGTGATGATGCGCCTCTGCTGGTGATGATGCGCCTCTGCTGGTGATGCGCCTCTGCTGGTGATGATGCGCCTCTGCTGGTGATGATGCGCCTCTGCTGGTGATGATGCGCCTCTGCTGGTGATGCGCCTCTGCTGGTGATGATGCGCCTCTGCTGGTGATGATGCGCCTCTGCTGGTGATGCGCCTCTGCTGGTGATGCGCCTCTGCTGGTGATGATGCGCCTCTGCTGGTGATGCGCCTCTGCTGGTGATGATGCGCCTCTGCTGGTGATGCGCCTCTGCAGGTTAGACCCTCCTGCCGTCATCAGGGCCGCTCCTCGCACTCTACTGCGGTAAAGATGCGTCTTCTGTTGAAGCGGATAGGATGATCGCACGGAGGCCCTAAGGAGAAAGAGAAAACGATTTTTTTTTTACTGCAGTTGGATTTCGACACCTCCAGAAAGGACCTTTAGTGTCTCATGTTGTCTATTGATGGTTTAATAATGTAATAGACGCTTTCAGTCGGACAGTAAGACAGGCGTGCTCGGAACAGCTACAATAAGACTTTAACCTACAGGCAGGTTCACAAACATATTAGTTTATTAACAAACACATGATCAAGATAAAGACTCATCGGCGATATTAATGTCTAAATTCATTCTGGGAATTGTAGCATGTTGAGGTAAGAACACCGAACGAGCCTGATCCTTTGATCGTGGTGGCTGTGATGGTAGTGCATGTAAATGGATAGATAACATAATATACTAACATAAAAGACTAAGCCGTTGTAGAAACGTAGGCCATGAAAAAGTCATAGATGTATATCGTATTAGTGGGCTTTTCCTCTTATTCACATTGCATACTATGTTATCGTTGGCCGTTCTTATTATTTGCTATGCATTTTATTCCAAAGAATTCGTCTTAAACCATCAATCCAAATGAAAGCATAGTGTATATGGTAATCGTTGATTATACATGATCCACAGCCACAGCCTAGCTATCCAATCTTCAGTGTGGGCTGTTGCTTCTATTGATCTGTTGCTGTATTGGATTATTAGACCGTGTGTGCAGTAACATCCTTCTCCAGATGAAATGACTTATTGAATCTTGTTTTCAATTATGAGCCTGTGATTGAACGTGCTTCTTTCTTTGTAGGTTGTTTACTTGTGTCGTGTAAACTGGACTGCCTACATGACTAATCTCTCCCTATGGAGATACAGTGAGCTTGTGGAGCCAGACGGAGAAAGATGTTGACATCCCAGATGCTGAAGATCCCTCGCAACCACACAGCGACCACATTTTTGGATCCCACATCCTCCACAGGACCCACCTCTCTAACGTCTTAGAGAGGGGGGGTGGGGGTCTCACACATTATCTCGTAACCTTTGCCTTGTTAACTGACTCCTATGAGGCCCAAAGTTATGCTCCAGCAGAACAACAACAACAACTATCCCTGTCTGGATATGTCTGCGTCTCCTAGACCAGCTGTCCAACAGTGTCCAAAGGCCAGCCTGCCCTTTGGTGCTGGCCGGCTGGAGCTGGGAGACCTTCCCCTGGTTAAGGGGCTTCGTGCCTGGGCCCTATGCTCCAGAAACCGCAGGAGGACCCCTACTCCATCCTCCGGTGCACCGGGGCTCCGGCCCGCGGATCTCTACCCCACTGCTGAGTGGGGTCGGCTGGGCTATGGACTCGGGCTGCCTCCCTTGGACTCCAGGCAGGCTGGGTTAGGGGCTTTGGTCACGGTGGCCACCTTGAAGGCCTCGGAGGGGGGTGGTCAGACCCAGACGCGCTGCCTGGTTGTTCGGACGGAGGGTGGCAGGTGTCTGTATTCCACGGCGAGTTCCCAGAGCCGTCACCCGCAGGAGTCTACCTCCATCGGCTGGCTCAAGGAGAGGGTGGCAGGAGGAGTCAGTGCTGGAAGACCAGCGAATGGGGAGAGAGGAGGGGCTCAGGGGGCGTGTCGAATAAAACTGCGTCACGGCCGGAGGTGGAGGACATCCTGTAGGCCGCCGGCTGCCCCCCTCTCCGATGTAACGTTCCAGAACGAGGAACAGGAACCTGGAGCTCCCCCCAGAGAGGGGAAACAGGAAGAAGGGGACAAAGCAAGCCTCCTCGGGACAGATCCAGACATCCAGAAGGGCAGACAAGACAGAGGGGGGTCCAGGAGCCCGAGAAAGACCAACGTTACAACCCAGAGCTCCTCGCGCTGCCCCAGGAGGCACGGGGGGCAGGGCAGCAGGAGTGGAGGGCTCCTAGACAAGGGGCAGAGTGGACGCGATGGGGCAACCAACTGGCAGAGCAGCGATACGGGGGACTTTATGAAGCAGCAGGAAGAGGAAGTGTGCGAGGGAACAGGACACGCAGGGTTAACAGGGCGTGAGTCATCCATGCCTCCAGCCCGCACTGACCTAGAACCTTGCAGCCCTGTCGATGAAGACAAGAGTGACACGGAGCGCTCTGAGTCACAGACAGAGCTGTCCTCCCAGACCTCCATCCACACAGAGACAAAGGAGGAACGCACTGGAGCTGAGGACAAAGACCCAGGCAGCTGCGGTACTTTCAGGGGAACGCTGAGAGATTTGCGGGGCCTGAAGGAAGGCACTGATTTGGTTGTGGACAATGCGGAGTCGGAGAAAGATCCGGAAGGGATGGATGGAGCAGACAGGCGAGGCTTAGGTGGGTTGGACGAGCGCATGCATGTTAGAGCCCCAGAGAAACACCACTGCATGTGGGCTTCAACCTCAGCCACCACACTGAGCTCCGGTCCTGCAGAGGGCAGCACCTTCACAGCCGAGCCTGACCCCCGCTGTGAACTAGTAGAAAAGGAGAGTAGCTTAGACGCTGTAGAAAACAACAAGATAAAGCACTGTGAGAAATATCCTCCACAAGAGACAGACCCAGTGACTGAGGAGAGAGAGAGGGTCGATAACGATGGGAATGAACTCTTGGATGCCCAGGTCCAGTCGACCTCACCAGAGGTCAGAGCCCCTTGCAAGTCGCCTGGGGAGACCCCATGCAAGGTCACAGATGCTGAGGTTAGGCAGGTGGAAGTGTTCAAACTTGTCCAAGTCAGAGCCTGTGGATTGGAGGGTCAACCTGGACAGGAGAAGATGGTCGAAAAGGAGGAAGAAAAGGAGTTGGAGGCCGGGAGGACTGGAAGGACTGGGGACTGCAGGAAGGAGATAGAGCAGGAGCACACAAGAGAGGAGTCCCAACTGATCCTGGAGGAGAAGGAGTCAGATGAGGAGTCTAGGCCAGAGAAGTTGAACCAGGAAAAGGAGTCAGATGAGGAGTCTAGGCCAGAGAAGTTGAACCAGGAAAAGGAGTCAGATGAGGAGTCTAGGCCAGAGAAGTTGAACCAGGAAAAGGAGTCAGATGAGGAGTCTAGGCCAGAGAAGTTGAACCAGGAAAAGGAGTCAGATGAGGAGTCTAGGCCAGAGAAGTTGAACCAGGAGAAGCAATCAGATGAGGAGTCTAGGCCAGAGAAGTTGAACCAGGAGAAGCAGTCAGATGAGGAGTCTAGGCCAGAGAAGTTGAACCAGGAGAAGCAGTCAGATGAGGATGATATAACAGAGGGGAAGAGCGAAGCGCTGGTGGAGAATAGTAACAAGTCACCGGGAAGAGAGTGTAGCAAAGTGATGGTAAATGAGGAGCTGGAGGAGTGTAGGTCTCAGGACACAGTGGGGGAGTCAGGAATGGAGGATAGAAACAGAGATCAAGGAAAGGAATGTTACCCAGAGGAGGCATGTACAGCAGCTCTGCTCACAGCCCTAGAAGAAGAAAAGGGAAGTGGAGAAAGAGGGTGGAGCCAGAGAAAAGAAGAAGGAGAGGGTGTGAGAGAGGAAGAGGTAGAGAGAAAAGGAGAGGGTCAGAGGGAGGGTGTGGTAGAGGTGGAGGTGGAGAGGAACACAGTGGGAGAGAGACACAGCGAGGCAGAGCGTGAGGTCCACTCAGTAGGTCAGTCATGCAACACTCTTTCTCTGGGCCCTGTTACCCTAGGCTGGCCTGCCACTTCAGTCTCACACTCACTACATAATCCTCCCCCCCTGGCCGTCATGGCAACCGGCCTCCCCTGTCCGGAGTGGGTGAGGGAGGTGGAGGGAGGGGCCTCGGCAGAGCTCCAGAAGCCAGAGAACCAGGAGCATGAGCAGGGCAGCAAGGTGGCCACTGTAGGGGGGTCTGTGGAGAGGGGACGAGAGGAGGAAGAGGAGGAAGAGGACGACTTTGGGCTGTTCATGCAGGCGGGGGAGGAGTCTTCGTGGGAGGACGGTTTTGTCACATCACCTCCAGTGCCTTGTGGGAATAGAGACAGTGCTGGTGAGTGTAAACACACGCATTGCACACACACACACACACACACACACACACACACACACACACACACACACACACACACACACACACACACACACACACACACACACACACACATACAATTACTTAGAATAAATGAAAGGGACAGATTTCACAATCCCACAACAAAAACTAACGAATATAAAAAGCATAGCAGAATTAGAACTATCACATCAGTATCTAGTATATCCAGAAAGCATGTGTCTAAAACAGTGGAGGCCAGAGGATTTGTGTTTTTCAACAAGGCAGAAGTGAGCTACTCGTCTTTTTTGGTTTTGCTTTTCAACAATAGCCAGGGCATTAAGTCAATCCCAGAGCTCAGGGCGTATACTGATCAGCTAGTCTGGTCTGACCTGAATTCAAGAGGCCCTTTCCCTCTCGCTGTCTCTTTCTCTCGCTGTCTCTTTTTCTCTCATCACACTGTCGGGCTCTCTCTCTCTTCACTCTCAGGCTCGCTCTCTCTTCACTCTCCCTCTGGTTCACCCTCTTTCTCTCAGTATTTCTCCTCAACTCTTCCTTCCTTCACCCTCTCCAACTCGCATAAAGGTATTAATGATTTAATGCTCTACTGAGGAGGGATTGGAGGGTGAAGGTGCAGAGAGTGTGTGTGTGTGTGTGTGTGTGTGTGTGTGTGTGTGTGTGTGTGTGTGTGTGTGTGTGTGTGTGTGTGTGTGTGTGTGTGTGTGTGTGTGTGTGTGTGTGTGTGTGTGTGTGTGTGTGTGTGTGTGGGAGGAAAGGGGGGGTGGTTGTTGTGAAGGCTTTGGGCTGTAACTCCTCAGGCCACAGGCTTCTGAGTTAAAGAGACAGAGACACTGGGAGTTGTTCCAGAGAGACGTGTTGATAACTAGGTTGGACTGAACAAGCTCTGACAAAATATTCTAAAAGAATCTTTGCATGCCTTTGTGGTATGACTGCCAAGACTTCCTTGAACCCCACCAATAACCATCTCACGATCACAAAACACTTTGTCCATTCAGGTCATTTTAATGAGGACAACGCCTGAAAAACATTGGGGTCTATTTGTAGCATGTATCTCATCGCCACACATCAGGGTGTGTGGAATCATGGCCAGGGAAAAACAGGCAAGTGAGTGTGAGGAAGGGATTTAATACAACCTCCCTGTCCCCATACAGCGCCTGACACCCATCTCAACTCAGACGAGTGTGCTCACTGGACGTCAGGGTGGACAGACAGCTCGGTCCACCAATCAGACGAGACGTGGACAGCCTTCCCTAAGGATTCTGTGGGATCGGAGGGGCGGGACGCAGAGGGACAGTGGTGGCCCAGCTGTGCAGAGGAGAAGAGCAGAGATAGACAGCCGACCAATCAGGATCTGGTAACGGTGAACACTGACACAACCTCAAACACAACTCTGAATTTTGTTCTGATAAAACAATTCCGAATAAAAAAACACTTAGGACAAACCTCCTCAGTCATTTTGGAACAAAACAGCCTTTCTGTCAGTTTAACTTCCTTCTGAAGTACACAAATAGGGTCACCTGTAGGGTCACCTTACCCTACAAGAAAAAAACATTTCAACAGGTTGAAAAGACGGGAGCCAGATATCAGATTGTGTGGCTGTTACTGACATGTACTTCCATCTCTCCCAAGAACACTGTGTTCCTGGAGGCCTTCCCCTGCCAGCCTCGCTCCTCTGTGAAGGGGGAGGAGGTTCCCACACTCACACAGCTCCTCAGGGGGGTCCCAGCTCAGCCCTGCCCAGCAGAAGACCTCCGGTAAGGGGCTCAAGGGACTAGACAGAGGGGCTCTGTTTCACTGGAAGTCTGGTTCAGAAAGCCCAGAACTCACTTTGAGTTATAGTAACATGGATACATCAAGTATCATATCAAGAAATCAATGTCTTGTAATTTAATACGTGTTTATATATATCTATATATACTCTATATTCCTCATGTTATTTTTTTCAATAGCAGTATATCAATTGCAACAGAAAAGAATGACGTATAATACCAGTAAATACCAGTAATCAAAGTCTGGAAGTATACTATGAAATGAATATGGAAATCCACTCTAAATGCTAATATGACCTACAATTTCACGGAAATAAATAGAAAAGAAATCTTTGCAGGATGTAGACCAAGTAAATAAGCAGTGGTCCTTAAGCATGTTGCTAAGAGGCCAGTTTAACACTGTATAACAAACAGCAACACTTCAGATCAGATGGATAACGAGTCCTCCTGCCTCCCTCTCAACATCCAGTTTGGGATTTAAACAATCCCTCTGTTGTTGAGTTCCGGCCTCAGATCAACAGCCATAGTCAAGGTTATGTCATGCAGAAAATCAACATGAATTTTAATGAGGCTGTGACAGTCTCTCCATAAACGTCTCAGGTTAACGTGTGTGTGTAATCCTGATATGTGGTTAGTTCATTCCCTCCCCTCATGCGTGTGATTGGTTTGCTTTGGTCCGGGTGCTGCAGGCTATTGGACGGGTTCCATGACCTGAACAAGATGATTGGCTGGCGCTACAAGAGGGCCAATGCCGTGTCCTGTGAGCTGCTTCTGCAGTCGCTGCATCTGGACCAGCATGCCACAGTGAGTGGAGCCAATCACAGCACCTACAGCTCATTTAGTTCCCCATCAATCCACTCAAACAGCATCTCTGTATTTTCTCTATCCTGCTGTTCATCATATGAATACAAAACTGTACACTGATGATAAAGCACATACAAAGGTTACCTGTACACATAACCACACAAATACTGATGCATGTGAGGCCCTGAGTGTGTGTGTGTGTGTGTGTGTGTGTGTGTGTGTGTGTGTGTGTGTGTGTGTGTGTGTGTGTGTGTGTGTGTGTGTGTGTGTGTGTGTGCGCGCATTTGTGTGCGTTTGTGTGTGTATGTGAATGGGTGTGTGTGTGTGTGTGTGCGTGTTTGGAATGCAACTTAACAAACCTGACCCCACAGTCAGAACGGAGCTACAGTCCCAAATAACTAAACAAAGCATGACAACTTGTTTGTTGTCTTTTCTCAGGACTGTATCTCTGGGCCTCAGTCCACCAATCACAGTCCATCTCTTGGCCTCCCCTCATCCAATCAGTATGCTTCGACCACCAGCAAGCGATGGGTATCTTATGACCATAACAAAAATGTCATGGAGTAGCCAGATCTGCCAGTCTATTGGTCTGCTCCTCGAACTGTGCTTGACCAATCATCTGCCACGCTCTGTCATCTGCAGTCCTATGGGGCAGAATGAACCCTCCCTGACCCCATCCTGGGTAGGATCGATCAATACATGTGCTGATATGTGATTGCCTAATCATGTGCACTTGTCTATGGACAATCCTCCATTTTGGCTCTGCATTTACAGTAACTTGACTTATTTCCCCTTGTCAAGAAACAACATGCCTTTGTTATGTAATTAGGGGATGTTTGAGTGGCCCAGTGAAGACAAAGTATTTTTTGTTACCCTTGTTATTGCTTGCAGGGGAAAATGAAAGGACCAATGTAGGAAAACAGTAATGCAACAGAAGGTGGCTGTGTTACTGCAAAGTTGTTTACAACTTAATCTGCGCACTCTCCCAACTAAAGGAACAAATGCACACACACTCCTCTTACAAACACAATATTTCTGTCATGCAATGTTTTCAACAGTTTATCACTGTATGCATATCTGCAGTATTTTAATAACACTGTAGCAGACAGGACAAATGTCTTCATTTTTGTCTTATTACAGACAATGACTTTAATATGGATGTGTTTACAGCTGCAGGTCTGATATTTATTGGTATATCTGAGATCAGACATTTACTGTACCTTGGGAGAGCTTGACTGGCGTGAGAATGATATTTACTTGAATATGATAGAATATTTGTCATTTACATTAAAGTTACTCGTGTGTTATGTTGTTAAGCAGGAGCAGACAGCTTCACCACGTCAAAAGATTCAATTTGGTTCACCCAGATTCTTTGTCTGTGGGTCCATTTAATCAAACTAGAAAAGAAGAAAAAAGTTCCATATAGCATAATGTCATCATTTGTACAATAGATGAATTCCTCCAGAAAAAGATGAATATTTTCGGAGTTCACATTGAAAAAGAAAATGAGATTGTCAACTTGTTAATTGATGTAATAAAATGATACCGTGTGAATTTGGTTTTCTTCTCCATGCTGTGTTTTGCAACACCATCCTTTTCCTGCTACATCTGATCAAATAAAAACTCTCATTGATCACGTAAGGCTGACCAGAAACATGCAACACAACTGACTTCTGTTCATAATCTGCAACCAGTGTCTCTGGAACCATGTGTGGGAGAAGCAGTGACTGAACACAACTGAAGGTCTCTCCACCCAAGTTCATAGTCAAAGTCATTTATGGGTCGACTACACTAGGGAGTCAACTGAGAATGCATTTTAAACTACATTTACATGTTAGTCATTTAGCAGACGCTCTTATCCAGAGCAACTTACATCAAGTACTGTACAGGGACATTCCCCCCTGAGACAAGTAGGGTGATGTACCTTGCCCATGAATACACTACAGCATAAGACAGTTCTATGGTGGTGAAATGGTTAACAGAAATATGCTGAGTCAGAGTTCCTGCATCACCAACAGATAAGAGGCTGGTTCTATGGCTGAGTCACACGGTGAAAAATATGCGAGTTTGTCACTTGAAATGACCTTTAATAATAATATTAATAAAGTATAAATCTGTCAGAAGTCCCTTTGCATAATACCCCAGCTGGAAGACTGCCTAACAGTCTGCCTGTTAGGTTGTGTTTTCTTTCAGTCACAGTCAAGCATGTGATCTCTACTGGGATCACATGCTTACTGTATTATTCTTACTGTAAAAGGCTGAATAGGTAAACAGAGCTGTGAATGACCTGGATTAACACGATGCTTGAGGTGTAACTAAAGGACATGTAGGATAGATTAACTCAACAGGTTAAGTAAACAATTGTTTTGCTTTTTTTCCTCATTAATTGTGCTGTTTGACTCACTACTGTAAACTGCAAAACAAACAGATTAAAAACTTCTGAGTGTTGGCTTCCTTACTTTAACTGAATGATCATATAAGCAAACTGTAGTTTTTAAAAAGATAGTTCCAGTACTGTGAGAGGAAGTTGTAGGACATACTAGAGTGTGTGTGTGAACACACCCCATGGAGAGAGCAGTGGGTGGAGGACAGAGAGAGACCAGGAGCTGCTCCATGAGGACCACACACACTTCCTAAGAGACCAGACAGGACAGGGACTCCAGACAGACAGATGATAGAGTCAGGAGAAGAGGAGACATGTCTTCACTGAGCAAATCATGGATCTTGCTCTGTGGTTTGATTCTCTTCTATGTGACCTATCTGATGCTGGGGGCGCTGGTCTTCTCCAGCATTGAGAGGCCTGTGGAGGAACAACTCAAACTGGACATAGAAACTCTGCGGAGAGACTTTCTAAATCAAAGTTGCATTAATGCTTCCTCGCTGGATACATTTTTATTCAAAGTTCTGGAGGCGAACCAGTATGGAGTATCAATCCTGAGGAACTCATCCATGGACTCCAACTGGGATCTGGCGTCTTCTCTGTTCTTTGCAAACACTTTGGTAACAACAGTCGGTAAGAACATCATTTGTGTTAGATTAGATTAGATATACTTTATTAAGGTTATTTGGGATGCTTTCTAGTTTTGTGTGACGTGAAACTGAGCGGAGAAGGAAAAGAAAAACACGCTGTAGGTCTCCTATTAATAGTGAAGACTCATTACTACAAAAATGCCACGTTGACTAGACTATGTGCTTCTTAATAAGATGTCGACAGATGTTTAAGGTCCTGGATCAAAATATGTGTTTAGTTTATCAACCTTTGCGTCTTATTTAGGAAATCGAGCATCGCTATTTCCTAGAAGACGATCACAGGAAATGTGTTCCCCCTTCGTATGTGTGTTTTCTTCAGCTCTGACTGAGATGCCTTTATATCTATAAGCAGACATAACTTTGGGGCTTTTTGAACGGAGAGTTTTCCAATAACACGCAGAACTTAACTTTTCTTAACTTTAAGTCTCAACTCAGATAGAAACTAAGTTGTTTCTTAGCGTATCAAACTGACGTTATGTTACCAGGCACACAGAAAACCCAGTCTACAAAACATTAAAGGTATCTATCTAGACAGCTACAAAACGTTAAAGATGTCTCACAGGAAGAGCCTGCTTCACCAAACATCCCTGACACTGACCCTATGCTCCCATTATAGTAGAGTCATGATATACACTATATTACCAAAAGTATTGGGTCACCCATCCAAATGATCAGATGGATGGGTGACCAAATACTTTTGGTAATATAGTGTATCTGACTTTGTAAGGTTTGAGGAAAGTTAAGATGTTAGGGTAACAGACACCAAAACAGTACTCATGCCTAAATATATTAGAGTTATGCATATGACTCTATGGTCTGCATATGGTCTATGGGTATTTCCTGTTCAGTCATGCAAATAGACCCTCACATTACGCTAACATACATGCAAATACATAAGGGACACGTTATCTATTTAGCCAGGGCAACGTAAGTTGGGTCACTGCTCAGCTCTTTGGACCTGAAAACAGAAGGAACAGCTATGTTGATTTGACCTCAGTGTTATCTTAAAAATCCACAGGACGCTGTAGAAATGCTATAGGTTTGCCATATCAGTGTGAATGTGGATATCGGGTCTCCTCGAAGGTGTAGAAGTCACTTTTGGATTGTGAAATCCACAGTCAGGTTGATGGGGCTCCATGTGGTGTGTGTGTGTGTGTGTGTGTGTGTGTGTGTGTGTTTGATGAGTCTCAAGAGGATGTTAATAAAGACTTCAGACTTCAGATGAGGACCTGTGTGCACGTCACAGTGTTTATCTGCTGGATAAAAGCTGTTTCCAAGATACCCAACAGCTGCATAGTCATCATTCGATCCCCAGACAGCCCCAGGGAGGTTAAGAAGGCAGGTCTGACTCCCAGGCAGCATACAGCCTCTGTGTCTTACAACCTCGCACATCCTGCTTTTTCTGACATCCAAAGAGGAGACTGTGGGAGATGTTCCCAGGCTCGGCGCAGGGCCACAGGTGGCTTCTCCTCGCTGAGGCCCACAGCCAAACATCTTCCTGTCATATAGAGACATTCAGATCTCATTTCTGTGTTGCTCATGAACATGGCGCTGATAAATACTTTGTCTGGCTGCCTCAGTAGGCTCTGTCCTGCCAAAGAGTTTCCCCTCTGGGATTCACAAAGTGTCTCTGATTCTGAAGAACTAAGATGATGGTTTTGGTTTTACACAGTGGTCTTGTCACAGTGACTTGCTGTGACCGTGGATTGGTGTTCTGCAGTGTGTTGCGGTGTGTGTTGCGATGTGTGTTGTGGTGTGTGTTGCGGTGTGTCTTGCGGTGTGTGTTGCGGTGTGTGTTGCGGTGTGTGTTGCGGTGTGTGTTGCGGTGTGTCTTGCGGTGTGTGTTGCGGTGTGTGTTGTGGTGTGTGTTGTGGTGCGTGTTGCGGTGTGTGTTGCGGTGTGTCTTGCGGTGTGTGTTGCGGTGTGTGTTGTGGTGTGTGTTGTGTTATGTGTTGCGGTGTGTGTTGCGGTGTGTGTTGCGGTGTGTGTTGCGGTGTGTCTTGCGGTGTGTGTTGCGGTGTGTGTTGCGGTGTGTGTTGCGGTGTGTGTTGCGGTGTGTCTTGCGGTGTGTGTTGCGGTGTGTGTTGTGGTGTGTGTTGTGGTGCGTGTTGTGTTATGTGTTGCGGTGTGTGTTGCGGTGTGTGTTGCGATGTGTGTTGTGTTATGTGTTGCGGTGTGTGTTGCGGTGTGTGTTGCGGTGTGTGTTGTGGTGTGTGTTGTGGTGTGTGTTGCAGTGTGTGTTGCGCTGTGTGTTGCGGTGTGTGTTGCAGTGTGTGTTGCGCTGTGTGTTGCGGTGTGTGTTGCGGTGTGTGTTGCGGTGTGTGTTGCGGTGTGTGTTGCGGTGTGTGTTGCGCTGTGTGTTGCGGTGTGTGTTGCGCTGTGTGTTGCGCTGTGTGTTGCGGTGTGTGTTGCGGTGTGTGTTGCGGTGTGTGTTGCAGTGTGTGTTGTGTTACTTCCCACTTTGGTGGTTCCACAGCAGTTTCTTTTGTTCACCTGTGGAATGAGATCCTACATTGTGTGTTTCTCTCGATTTAGTTTCAGCCCATGATCATTGAGTAATTAAATTAACTAATAAATGTAAGTGTCTCATACAGCGGGTCATCTGGGGTGGAGGAACCCTTAGGAAACTATAGTTTTCATTATGTGTTATTTTATTTTCATTTAAAAAGGCCACTAGTTCAAAAGATTAAATGTGGGCCTCTATGTGAGGAGTGAACAACAGATTGTGTGTGTTTGTTTGAGGGTGACGGCCCTAGAGGCTGCATTCAGATAAACACACTATCCATATTCTAGTTCCCAGGGCAGGATTGGGACAGCTTTGGATGGTTGTGAGGGGGAAACACACAGGTGTCTTTGTTACCCTTTCCCCCAGTCTTTCTCTCTCTCTCTCTCTCTCTCTCTCTCTCTCTCTCTCTCTCTCTCTCTCTCTCTCTCTCTCTCTGTCTCTCTCTCTGTCTCTCTCTCTGTCTCTCTCTCTCTCTTTCTCTCTCTCTCTCTCTCTCTCTCTCTCTCTCTCTCTCTCTCTCTCTCTCTCTCTCTCTCTCCTTTTCTCTCCATGTTTGGCTCTTAATCGTTTCATTTTCGTCTCAGCATTTTCACTTAGGTAAAACAACAATGGAACATCCTGGTGGCTCCTCAGACCACAAAGGACAAAGGTGTAACTTCTCACTGCAGCGTTTCTCCATCTCCTCGCTTGTCTGTCTCTCAATCCAAAGAAATAAAGCAGGAAAGACCAAAAAGAAACACACCAACAAGAATATGCATTTTATTTTCCGTCTTGTATTCTCATTGTAGACGTCACCAGAGATGGTTATGGGCTGTGTGGCTCACTGTGTCGCTCACTGTGGGGAGAGTCAACCTAGAAAAGAATGCAACTTTCCAGGAACACAACATTTTCTTTCATGTGGTGACTGGTTTAGCCGGTCTGCCTTTAGACTGACAAAAGACTGTCCTGGCCGAATGTCCCTAAAATATCTGACAGCTCGGTGACAGAAATGTACTCCTGTTGTTATAGTAACCTCTTATTAAGGGTGGTAAGTGTGTTTCTGTGTCAAGACAAAAGTCAAATATTTAACTAGAATTACAACTAAGAATTCCTTCTTCCTGTTTATTTGCTTTGATGTGTCTCTCTCTCTGTCTCTCTCTCTGTCTCTCTGTCTCTCTTTCTCTCTCTCTCTCTCTCTCTCTCTCTGTCTCTGTCTCTCTCTCTTTCTCAGGTTATGGCCACACCACTCCTCTTTCAGATGCAGGGAAGGCGTTCTCCATCTTCTACGCCCTTCTGGGCGTCCCGTTCACCATGCTGGTGTTGACGGCCTGCGTCCAGCGCCTCATGTACCCTCTGGTCCACGCTCCCGTGGGGCTGGTCCAGCGGGCTGGCCTGACCCAGCGCTCAGCCACTGAGGTCCACTTCCTGGCTCTGACGGTGGTGGTGGTGCTGACCTTCTTCATGGTTCCTGCGGCGGTCTTCAACTCGTTGGAGGACAGTTGGTCCTTCCTGGACGCCGTGTACTTCTGCTTCATTTCGCTGTGCACCATCGGTCTGGGAGACTATGTGCCAGGAGAGCAGACTGGACAGAGGCTCCGCCCTCTTTACAAGATATCTGTCATGGGTGAGTTGGGTCTTGCTTTCTTTCTCGCTCTCTTGTTCTCTTATCTCTTCCCCCCCCCTCTTTCCTTTGCTCTATCTCTCTCTCACCATTTGCTTATCTACAGTTAGTTCTTCAGCATGTCACAGGCGAGTCTGTGAGCCGATAACACAACTGTCAACTGTCTACTTCCTGTTTCCTTACAATGCCAGTAGTCTTCAGGTGTCTGAGTGTATTTGACTAATGGGTGCGTCAGGGCACATCCTTTTGGTTTGAACACACACAACACACAGATCCCAGATCCTCCAGAGACGGTTGATGAAAGCAAGAAAGACTTAATTAGTCATTGAAACATCCAAATCCAACTGCCGACCAGATCCAGGATTGTTGGACTGTCTCAGATCGATGTCCATTGGCATCAGGTCCAACATTGGCCGACTACCACGCATGTGCCTCAAGCTCAGACCCCCCCCCCCCCCCCCCCCCCCCAAAGGGAGGTATGGAGGGGAGGACAGTGAAAGCGAGGAGAGGAGATATTAGAGAGTGCCAAGAGCAGCTAACAGTTATAGCAATATTAAGAATGAGGTCTCCATCGGTCAAGTGTGGGCTAGAGCAGCAGTTTAGCAGACCCAGTAGGGTCTAGGCAGAGATGTTATCCTTGATGACAAAGCCTCTTCAGTGTGAGGTTTGGCCCTGTGGCTGTCTGGATCTGGGTGTGGTTTTCACAGCTGTGTGAAGCAGAGATAAGAGTTGGGTTCTGTTTCACAATGTTTTTTCCCTTATGTTCATACTAACTCCTCATCTGCTTACTACCAAGAATGTGAGTCCATACAGGAAGGAATTTTGGGGGATTGGAATGCATGTGAAGATAAACAGGAGAATGTCCAGCGTTGCCAGGAGCAACTTGTTCAGCCCAGGCGCCAGATTTGAGCGCTCTCGACTGCCTTTATTTCTTAGCGTGGTCAGAGCAAGCTGTCTGATTGGTCTGTCTTCTTAGCGTGGTCAGAGCAAGCTGTCTGACTGGTCTGTCTTCTTAGCGTGGTCAGAGCAAGCTGTCTGATTGGTCTGTCTTCTTAGCGTGGTCAGAGCAAGCTGTCTGATTGGTCTGTCTTCTTAGCGTGGTCAGAGCAAGCTGTCTGATTGGTCTGTCTTCTTAGCGTGGTCAGAGCAAGCTGTCTGATTGGTCTGTCTTCTTAGCGTGGTCAGAGCAAGCTGTCTGATTGGTCTGTCTTCTTAGCGTGGTCAGAGCAAGCTGTCTGATTGGTCTGTCTTTTTAGCGTGGTCAGAGCAAGCTGTCTGATTGGTCTGTCTTCTTAGCGTGGTCAGAGCAAGCTGTCTGATTGGTCTGTCTTCTTAGCGTGGTCAGAGCAAGCTGTCTGATTGGTCTGTCTTCTTAGCGTGGTCAGAGCAAGCTGTCTGATTGGTCTGTCCAGCTCTGACAGCTACTGGGAGGGGAAGTGCAGCTCACAGTGTGACGGAGCAAAAAATGTGGCACCTCGTCTGTGAGAAATGACACTTCATACTTTCTATTTTTACCTCAGTTAGCCAAGACAGTGGACATGATGTGAACTTGACTGCATTCAAAGATGACAACTTCGTTCTGTTCTTGTTAAAAGGATTAAAATAATAAGCCTAATATTCCTGTTTTGAAGTGGAAAAGCCGTTCACTTTTTTACGTCTGATTCACATTTATTCATTTTAGCAGAACTTTTCTCAGGAAAGTTGGAAGGAACAACTGCTAAAAATGATGTTTCCATCCATTACCAAATATAAAGAGACTCTCTTCTTCAGCCAAATGAAAACATGAACTCAGTGGTTTTGCATGTGACTCAGTCTTCTCCTAATCTCCTCATGTATGTTCATGTCTTCCCCCAATGGCCTTTCACCCAATGACCTCAATCTAAATAAATAGATTCATTTTTTAGAGATGTTACTCTGCAGACAGATTCTGAAAGAAGTCACCACATGATCGTCTAATAATCACAACCACATCTGAACGTTCATTTGTCGAAGATGTTGGTCATCGCGGTCAGGGTCACATGCACCCTGAGAGGTCAACAAGGTAACAGCTTCAAGTCGGCCTCCAATTGTAAAGTAAAAGGGGGGGAAACCATCCCTGTCTCTCCCGCCACATGAAGCTGAGAGCTGGTATTGTTTCATAATTATGATGAGTCACAAGCCATCTCTGTCAGGGGGCAATTGGGTTAAGTTAGGAATGAGAGTCTTATTCTGTCTGAAAATAAACCCTCTGTTCTGTTCAGTATGAGCTATTCGGTTGATGAGTTTGAGGGTGTGTCAATGACTTGTAGCTTGGGAAACATCTGTATTGAAGCAGTGTTGGTGAAGCGGGATTTCAGAAGTCCACCCATGTTGCATCAGAAACTGTGGATGCTAGGCTGAAGCAGTGCTCCAGTTCTACCCTCTGCTAGCTACCTCGTTTCAGCCACTATGTAGGTCACATCTCCCCTGATTAACCTTGTTGGTTGTTCCCGTCTCCAAGGTTTTTATCCTCTAACGAGTTACCCAAGACTAATAAATACTTCTGACTTGATGTGTTGATTAAAAAAACACACAAAAAATACTAAAAACTAGTGCTGTCAGGCGATTAAAAAAAATTAATCTAATTAATTACAGGATTTGTAATTAATTAATCGAATTAATCGCATTTTACTCTCACGTATGCTAAAGGTCCTCAAATAAAGAATTTGAATTCTAGGACATTACAGAATTGTAGTGCTTAACTAATCAATTGAATACACCAAGAAGAGAAGATTTGAAATCCACATTTTTATTATTGTGTGTGTGGTGTTTGTCCTTTCATTGTCGTAAAGCTGGTGAATTCTTTTCATCACCGTAGTCCTAGAAGGTAACTGGAAATGTGTGTCAGATGACGCTATCTGAAACGCCTCTTGTAGGCCCTGGTCTTCCACTATTGAAACTGGCCTGCAATCAGCAGCAATCCACTTTGCGACCGAGTTTGCTAGTTTGTCTGTGGTGGCTTTGCTCAGTCTTTTTCCACACTCTGTAAGCGTTCGTTGGGGAAGTGAGCTTACGGAGGCACTATCACCACTACCAGTGGAACTTGTCCCGACGTGTTTAGCGTTCAAATGATACGTTAGACTGGAGCAGCTTCGGTGATAGGAAAACTCTTTTTTACAAAAACTACAAATGACTGTGTTCTTGTTGATAGTTCCGTCTCCATTCCTTTTATAAATAAATTTGCCGTTCAACGGCCCTGGCAATGATTTGCTCGCCTCGCAGCCCCGAGTAGCGTCCATGTCAGCTGTCAGCATGCTTTGTTTGACTGGCAACGCAGGTGGGAAGTGACGTACCATTGCCAAGTAGTCTACAGGTCATTCATTGGGCCAAATTTAAAATGCTGCACGCATTGAATTGCCACTGAATTAATCGTGTTATTTTTTTTTAACGCGTTAATTTGCAGTGTAATTAATTAATCTAATTAACGCGTTAAACTGACAGCCCTACTAAAAACCTACCCCAAGATGATCCACAACTTCACTTATCTCTCAAGTTCCTTTCAACTTAAACTGTTTATTTTTTTTACTGTTTGTTTACTCAATGCTGCCCGTCAGAGACTTATATTACTGCATCTGTGCCTTCGTGGGGGACACTAACTCTGTCCTCCTCCCCCAGTTTACCTCTTCCTCGGCCTGCTAATGATGTACCTGGTCCTGCGAGCCTTCCACAAACTGGCCGACCTGCATGGCCTTACTGCCCTCCTGCAGCTGCCCCACTGTGAAGAAGAGGAGGAGGACAAGACGCCCATCGTGGAGGCCGGTCCAGAGGACCAGCAGCAGGCTGACAAGGCTGCCTGCAGGCCCCTCGACCCTGGATCACAGCTCTCATACAACTCCATCAACAGATAGCTTAGCTCGCGTTAGCACTTGTCTCTCCTGTCTCGCCTCTGTTTCTCTGTCTGTCTGTCTGTCTGTCTCTCTGGCTGTCTCTCTGCAGCTAGTGTGAATCTGCTGGACTGTTTGTTCAGAGTGGACATACCTCCACATCACAGACGGATCCTCAAGGATTATTATTTAGATTTTTAAATGCTGTAATTATCTCTTGACCAACAGTGTTTGTCTTAAGTTCATAAAACCAAACCGGTATGCTAAAGTCAGAACTGTGTGCCTTTTGGTAAGGGCAACTTACACATGTTCAACAACACACACACACGTTCAACGCTACACACGTTCAACACTACACACATAGGGTCACCAGAGTGGTCTTTTATGTGACCATGTTTGACAATGCAGAATAAAAAGATGTCATGGGCTGGCTTCCTGTGTGGTGCTGCCCTCTACCGGTTCTATTCATGTACTGCAACATGTGTAATGTTGGCACGAATGTCAGGGCCAACGTGGCAGGCCGACATGTTTCAATGGAGGGCAGTGTGGAGAGATGGTTATGAGATTTCCACGTATGTGGTAAACATGATTATATCAAAAACTATTTCCATTACATGTATGTTTGACTGTGTTGGTATAATGTAAAGGTACGGTATCATCAATTTTGTGGATATTTTGGACGTGTTGTTGGTATTGTTATAGTTTTATGTTGGTTACCATAAGATACAAAGAAAACTAACAAAATAATGCTCTAAAATTGTTTACGCAATTTAATAAAATTTGCTTTAGTTATTGTTTTAATTAAATTACGTTGTAGTGGGCAATAGACTATCTTTCTGCAAGCGCTTAATAGTGGCTTACGCTGAAGTGTAATATGCCAGCAATGCAAATCACTATCAAGAGGTGGAGTTCAACTTACGCACAATTTAATAGGATCAAATCTGTGCTTGCACATTTTTATGAATCTACCATATATCTGTGAAACCTATGTATCATATCTTAAGAAGTCTGTCCATATTGTTGGGAGGTTGAAGTGCACTTGAACTGTTCCCATCCCAGCAGACTGTCCTGACAGGACGCTGCTCCTCTCAAACAGAGCCCAGCAATCGTAATACTGTATTTATTTTAGTCTGTATCACAGCAGATGAAAACTGTTACATGTACTGTATGATCGCATATTGATCAATTTATAGGGTGAGATATAATTTTTAAAGCATGTAATGTATTCACGGCTAATTAAACAGTCACCTTGTTACCTGTTGTGGGAGGTTATTGTGGAATTTCCCTCAAACCTGCAACATCAAACCTTATCAGGTTAATGTCAGTACTTCCATCGACTTGCTGTTTAGACGTATAGATTAGTGTCCATTAGACAACCCTTCAAGTTGACTGAAGTTTTGTCAAGTCGTTGAGAAAACCCCTGAACTAAGCAGAAAGCAAAATTATGTTTCTATTTAATTTTATTATTACAACAGAGTTATAACAGTGATATTGGGATAATATTTCCCTTAACTAGCATGTCTTTTCAAATATAAAATACATTACAACATTCAGTTAAACAAATGAATATGATAAAGGAACATTTTAACATGAACTGCCGGTACATTAAAATAACATAAATAAGACTATAAATAACCCATAACTGGAGAAATTTCTCACAAAAAACATACAATCTTCCTCTTTGAGAGGTGACTAAGCAATTATACCGTAACAAAGTACTTCCTCGTCTGTAAACAGAGCAGGAAAACATTTAAACAGCTCAAGAACAATGTTAGTTTGTGCTTCCCAGAACCAACATTGTTCCTGGATCTGTCCTGCGACTCATCAACACTAAACAGCTCAACACTGCAGTGACTCAGAGCACACCTGAAGGCAGTGGCCTCGAGTTAAGAGTTAGAGAACAAGTTACACATGACACATGTAAAGCACACAATTCTTAACTGTATAACTACTGCACCCACTAAGGAATCATCTAAAGATACTAAAAAGGTTACTGATAAGAACATTTTAGATAGCAGTATTCAATGTCAGTGTTTTGCTATATCTCATGACAAATATAAATTGTTTATGATGGCTTCATCCTAAATACAGATATATTTTTTCAGCTCATCCTTTTAAACCCCAACAACATAATTTGTTGTTCCAGACTTGAACATGTCATTATTCAGAAGAAATTATATGAACTGACAACAACAACGTATTGAAATTATTCTAAGAAAATGCAAGTCATGTCTTGTAAGTGGCACAGCTGTTGGCACAGCCCGTGGGAGATTTAACTCCTGAGCTTCACAGTCATTTCCTATTGGATTTGTTTTGGCCTCAACAATGTTAGTTGGATTCAACCCAAACAGCACACCTGCCTTCAGGTGTGCAGTAAGCCGTTAACAGGTAACAGTGTGTACAGTATGAAAGCTTGAAAGCTGCATCATTATACCTGCATTACTGAACAGACAACTCACAGCAGCCCTACTGTTAAGTGGAGAGTGTTATCTTAGTGGTCAAGAACAGATACTAAGTATGCGACACACACACGCCTGTCTTCACAGAAGACAAGCCTTCACAAGTTAGTGCTCATAACACAGTATAACCCCACACACACACACACACACACACACACACACACACACACACACACACACACACACACACACACACACACACACACACACACACACACACACACACACACACACACACACACACACACACACACACACACACACACACACACACACCACAGTGTGTGGCTCTAAATCAGTTTTCTGACCTGGGATTACGATTCAGTTGTTTCTAAGATACAATGTCTGAAAAGAGCATCTAAGTATTATCCATCTATATAATCTCTTGATACAAGCAAAAAGTCACTCAAATATAAAATAAAACTATATTCTAAATACATCGATCAGTACATCATTAATATTACAAAACATTTTTTAACTAACTACAAAAAGGCCACTGTTCCAAAAATCATCTGCTGAAACCAGTACAGACCATGTGATCAACCATGTGATCGACCATGTGATCGACCATGTGATCGACCACAGACACAACTCCACCATTGTCTTCTTCTTCTGTGGTTCTGTCAGGGTTTCTGCAGGGGAGTCCCAGAGCATCAGGACTCCACCAAGATCTCCATCAGGTGGTCCAGCTCTGACCCCTCCCTGGGGCTCTGGCTGGGGGAGAACAGAGAGCTTGAGGAGGCGGACATGGGAGAGGAGGAGGAGGAGGAGGAGAAGGAGGAGAAGGAGGGGAGGCATCTCAGAAGCTCCTGAGAGAAAGGGCAAGAGGAGGAGGTAGAGGAGAGGGTCCGCACTTCAAGGGCCCCCATGTCCTTCTCCAACGTTGAGGTATCAATGTCCTGGAAGATGTCATCCAGGGTTACGTCCTGTAAGTAGCCAGAGGCCATGACCTCCGCAGTGCCCCAGTTGACCCCCTCCCAACCCCTGCTGGCCTCGGCCCTGCGCCCCTCCCAAGCCCCTTGCCCTGGACCACACAGATTCTCCAGGGACCTGAGGGGCTGCCGGGGGCCACACTGAGGCCCCAACACACCATCTAAGGCTGTGTCAAGCTCCTTAAGGATAGAGGATATGGCTCCTGACATGGAAAAATCGGGTTCGGCTGTCATGGCAACCCAGTCCTCTTCAAACCTTGAGTGGCAGGTTACTGGACTGGCGCTAGAAGGGGCAGATTCAGTGGTTGAGTAAGGAGAAGTGGGGGATCCTGGAGCAGACAGGAGGGGCACGTCAGCTGGAGGCTTTGCTTCTTGTGTGACCTGGCGCAGGGTATTGGCTATCAAGACAGAGCGGCGCAGACTAGGCTCCACCAGCTCCTGGCCATGCTGGTACTTGACCAGGGAAATGTCCAGGACAGACTGTCTCTGATGGTCCCGGCGGAAGCCGTTAACGTTGCCGCACTGCTGCACATCGTCCTCTTGAAATTTCCGCTTCATTCCCTTGGAGATCATCATGAACCTGGAGATAAATCAATGACAAAAAGGCTGTGAGTGCCAGTCGTACACTGAAGCAAAGAATCAGAATCAGGTTTAATCGCTTTGCAAGATTTACAAACATAGAATTCACTGTGGCAGTAAAGAGCAAACATAGAACATACAGTATATGTGACATAATAAATTACATAAAAATGTAAAAGAAACAGGATTACAAGAAATACAATGTAAAATACACTACAAATAGGATACAAATAACATAGAAGTACAAATAACGTAAGTACAAAGTTGGCACTAGCTGTACAGGTGTGGGGGGGATATAACTATAGTGAGTTAGTGCAAAGAAGGGTGTATATAGTACGGGGGCTGGGGGTGTATATACACAGTAGTGCAAACAGTGGTGCAAAAATCACAGTAGTAAGTTTTTAAAGTGTTGTGGCGCTAAAGTAGCAGAGTGCAGTGGGATTCTGGAAGGGGGTGTGGGGTGTTGGTGGATGTGGCAAGGAAAGGAAGGAAAGACGATTTAAACTATCTTGTCGTATACTAAAGGCGTACAACCATTGCCTCTCGTATGCATTCAAAAGAAAAACATCAACTCTATACAATTGTGAGATTGTTTAGCGAACAAATTAACGTATTTAACTTACTTTCGTCTTGTCGTTTTCCTTGTTGCAGCGTTTAGATAACTAGTCTTCCTTGAAGTTTCCTCTTTACTCAACCGAAACTGGATCTTATATCAATGATCGACTTATGTACTGTGTTGCGTTTCATTAATGATCACCAATACAGTCGATATAATACTGGTGTGTAAATGCACATGATCTGAAATCACCACAATCTACTACTAATGCAAAGTCGTCAAAGTCTGAATCCCGCCTGAGATTTGGATTTTCACGCTCAAAAAGATCCTCAGATCCTGATGATGATGATGGGGCATCATGGGAAGTGTAGTTTCTGAAGTGTTGTTTCTAAAGTGTAGTTTCTGAAGTGCAGTTTCTGAAGTGTAGGTTCTGAAAATCAAATGTTGTAGTTTCTCTTGCCTTTTCATTATTGCTGTTTTTAACAGTAGGCCCATACACCCTGGCAATGATTTCACATTTAAGCATTTCATACAATAGCACAAATCCTGTGTTAAATTTCACTCCTCCCATTTGAACATTTGATAAGAATTATATAACAGATTATTCCCATCACTGAACTGTGATTTCACCTACAGCATGTCAGAATATTCTTGTTCAATAAATAACTTACCTTCGTCGCATTAAGGTTCATCATTTTCACCAGTATCAATGACCAATAATACAGATATATAAGATCTCTTCACAGGTGTTTCAAAACTCCTCGTGTGAAGTAAAGTTGTACCTTACTGTACCATGCGTGTACCTTACTGTACCATGCGTGTACCTTACTGTACCATGCGTGTACCTTACTGTACCATGCGTGTACCTTACTGCTTCATGCGTGTTTACAATAACGGAATGAATCAGGCTTACCTGATATCCTCATCCAACTAAATCATAATTTTTTTAAAGATTGTACATTTATTAGGGTTCTAATGAAAGTCCTGAGCTGTTAATACTATGGAGACAATCTAGGAAGTTAATGTGAAAAAGTGATGTCATACAATAATATTTTGTATTCCTTAATCTTATACAAACACAAACATTTCTCATTTAAAACCATTTATTTCAGAAAGTGTACTTTATAAAATGATGATTATTAGGTTATTATTCAGCTGCTTCACATGCTTCATGACAATCCATTCAATTCAACACATTCCTTGTTCCTTAAGATCTCGCTGAAAGATGACACAAATCAGTTTGATCTCAACACAATGTATTGTTACAGAAAGCAATATAAAACTCTATCTTGTAAGTCGCCTTGGATAAAAGCGTCTGCTAAATGAATAAATGTAAAGTAAAATTATGAAAGAAGTAAAATGCTAAAGCTGCCATTGGTTGATAGTGCAATGAGTGAACTGGCACAAGCATTCACCTTTCTGGAGCGTCTGAACCAGAGATGAGATGGTTTGGTGTGTTCAAGGCTGGACGTACTCCCCACACACTCCCACAGACTTCCCATCCCAGGCAGACGTTGACAGACACGTCACAAAGAAGTGAGCCAAATCAAACTTGGAGATGACCTTTCCCCTCAGCATGTTCTCTGTCACCGTGTACTTCTCAGTCAAGGGGAAGCTGTCTGGAAAGAGGGAGGGAAGTTCAGGATTCACTCATGGACTAACCGCTGCACCGACAGACAGAAATGATGATTCAGAATACTTTATTAATCCCCTAGAGGGAAACTCCTTAGCAGCAACGGCACACAGTCTCGCAAAAGCGCACAGGGGTAAGGGTAAGGGATGATGGAGGAGAAAGAGGAGAGAACTAAGCAAGGCAGAAAGAAGAGCAAGAGAGAGAGAGAGAGAGAGAGAGAGAAAGAAAGAAAGAAAGAACGAAAGAGAGAAAAGTACAGCAAGAAAATTTTGAGAATTGAATGGCACTTAGGAATAGTATGGCACTTCACATAATCTAATGTCGTTTAGAACTATTTATTGGTCCCCATATGGTGACTTGCCAGTGTTGTTTGTTGTATCTCTTGCTTTATGTTCACAATCGTTGTGTTATGCATTTATAGTTCTTCCCTTGGCACTTATTGGTTCTCATGATGTATGATTCACAATCTAAAAAACCCACTGTGTCCGGGGTCTATCACGTTGCTATGCTCAATGACTGATGCTCTTTGTAAAAGCTCTCTCTTGTAAGTCGCTTTGGATAAAAGCGTCTGCTAAATGAATAAATGTAAATGTAAGAGAGTAAAGGAGGGAGAGGAAAGCAGTGTGCAGAAGGCACATGTCCTAACATGTCCTAACATATGTGTGTTAAAAGTTGCTCCACTGACCAGCGATGTGTGGAGGCATGACAGCCACATAGTCCAGCCCAGACTCCTTCAGCACCAGGAACATCCGCTCGTGGTCCTCCGTCACGGCCATCAGCCTCGGGGGCATCCTAGAACGGTCCCACAGCAGGAAGGCTGGACAGCACAGAGGACAGGGGTATTTTTACATGTATGTTTTGGCATTTATCAAGCATTATTTGACATTTTGTTAGTGTGATAAGATAGGCGGGCAGAGAAGGGAAATCATGTAGCAAATACATGTTTAATGTATGTATAGTGTATGTATGCATGAAAGTCAGCTCAATCCAAGCCTAGAAAGTGATCTTGGTAATAAAAGGTAAACCAGTCGGTCAAGAGGCAAACCTGACATGCAAGCCACCACTTTTCTGATTCCTCGAGCCTTCATGGCTTCCAGAATGTTCCTCGTTCCCTCAGACATCACGGTAGTGGGACCTGTGAGCAGGAAAGTTTAAAGCAGCACAGGTTATCTTTTACTTCTTTCCATGAATAAAATAGCATAAGGTGAAGGGTGAGGTGGATAGTGGTCTCTGGCTCCCTCTAGAGGATAACAGATACCACGCCTGGCCATTCAGCTTAGTAAAACAAAGTAATACAGTATGACAGGCTGAGGGCAGTCTTTCATGAATACAGCTTTCAGATGAACAATGTTCCTGAGACTTTGATGTTGTGGTGGGTGTGGTAATATGTATCATATGTAGAATGATAGAATATATATATATATATATATATAATACATATACAAGGGAGTCATGTAGCTAAGGGATGTGATGGGAATGTTGTGAGTTCGATTCCCGGCCGTGGCTACATGATATTGTGTCCTTGGACAAGGCACTTCACCCTGCTTGCCTCAGGGGGGAATGTCCCTGTACTTGCTGTAAGTCGCTCTGGACAAGAATGTCTGCTAAATGACTCAATGGAAATAATGGTTATTTTTTAAAAGAACAAGTGATCAGACGTCCCCTCAAACTGTAACTTAACGTGATCAGGCTACTGACTGAGATCGTTTCTCGTTCCCAGTACGATGATAACAGCATCCTGTCCCTCCATGGCTTTCTTCACATCCTCCTTATTCAGAACATCACCAACAACCACCTTGGACGCCTTGTGGTCCGCTGGCAGGCGAGCTGGTTCTCGAACCAGCACAGTCACACTGTAACCTGGGGAGACAGGGAGGCGGGTGGCCTTCAGTTACCTGAAGCTCACAGAGATGAGAGTAAAAAAAAATATAATAATAGTAGATAATAGATTCAAAAACATGTTACGAGTTCTGGCTTTTAATTTACATTTCATTGATCTATTAAATGGAGACAGGTGACTCGGGGCCTCATTCTAATTTCAGAGACATTAGAAGTTTTCCAAATCCAGTCAAACTATTAGTGTTGCTGATCAGTGAACCTCGCCCTCCCTGTGTGCAGGAGATAAGAGGACAGGGTGGGACTGAAATATGTCCCGTCCTCTGTCCAAACATGACTCAGCAGAGAGCTGCAGTAACGACTGTCATGACGCTGCACTTTATGACCCGTGATCCCTGTGCAAGCAAAACAGATCCACATCATGCGGTGCTTATGGCTTCTTCTATTTCTGCAAGTATAGCTGGATTTGACCAGAGATCTCTGGGTCACAGACCGAGCATCGTATTACAGTAACCAAGACGGCATCCCAGCGTTGTAAGAAACCATGCTGTACAATGAATGGGTCATACATTTTAATACAGAGTAGCCTGTACACTGCCAGGCAACGTAGTAGCCACATCTAATACCGTTGAATGAAAGTATTCCTATTTAGATGCTATGTCTGAGATTTGTGATGTACCTGCTGCAGCAGCCAACTGTAAGGTCACTTGTCCAGTCATCCCAGTGGAACCGAAAATCACAATGTTCTTGATAGAATCGGACATGATCTCCTTTACAGTTCAGGCAGGCAACTTCACACTTCGCTGAGAATAAGAGACAATAGATCTAAGCTGTATTTTCTCTATAGATATGAAGCTGGTTTGACATTAGAGGAAACGCCCCCTCTCAGATGACCATATAAAGGTCTACTTCCGTTCTAAGCTCCTCCCAACTTCACCAATTAAAGGAAAAGGCTGGATAAACTCTAATTAAGACATGTGATGGATCTGTGTCATGCTCATTGTCTTTGCAGTGTCCAGCCCACATTAACAGAAAGAGACAAACTGCACGAAATGTTAATTGTTCATTTTGATCCCTCACGTGGGCAAAATTAAAACGGCTTCATTATTGCATGGTCAGAGACAATTCTAGTAGTTTTTTTAGAGTCATCATAAAAATCAAAATAAAACGTTTTGTTCCTCATATTACATATTGTTACTGAGAACCACAATCTTCGAAGCCGAATCTCTCTCTCTCTCTCGCTCTCCCCCCCCCCCCCCTCTCTCTCTCTCTCTCTCTCTCTCTGATGCTGAATCCTCTCCAGTATCACCAGAGGACACACAGAGAGGGGGGCAGTATATCAGGTGGTCAGGATACACCACGAGCCCACCGGCTTGGATTGTTCGATCAAGCATCTCGAGCTGGCCGAGGTCTTCCTCCACCTCGGTGCTCCCCTGGTCCCCCTTTGTACAGTACAGAGATTTACGGGTTTCATGATACCGCATCGGATCCTTCTCAACAGAGACCAATAGAAGAGACCTCGCCTGCTTGTCTTCACTCTGCCTGCGGAGACAGGAGAGGAAGGGATCCGCTCTCCGTGATCCGCTCTCCGGTTCCAAGTCTCATCATCAGCCGGATCCAACGTTTATTTCTGGGATAATACAAACATCCATATCTGGATTTGGGGGTGAAGGTAAGCTGGCAGCCAGTCTCGTGTTTTTAGCGTGTCATTATTTCATTCATCACTGAAGACGATCATTCGAGGAGGCTGTTTCGGTGAGAAATGCAGCAGTACCGGCCTGCAGTGACTCTGCTGCAGATACTGCAGTGATCCAGTGATCCAGTGCTCACAGCAGAGTGTCCCTTTTTTAACGCTAAAACATCTGGTTTGTTTTGCTCATCAATGCAAACACAACAGTCAGTATGTATGTCCACGGTTTGATTGTCAAACGAGGGCATGATGGGAACTGGGGCCTTAACAGTGAAGCCCTAAGATCCAGAATCAGTCTGTGCACATGTGAGCACACTCGGTCCTTTTAAACACCTTTGTGTATTAATGGCAATTATTGTCTTTATCAGTCATGATCTATCCTCGATCTCTGAGCATGTCAGATTTTAAGGAACCCTGAGACGTAGTGTAAGACCCTCTGAGCACGTGAGACCCTGCAGTGAAAGTCCCCCACATGGCCTCTTCATCTTCATCTTCATCATCATCTTCATTAGGAACCATTCAATCTAATTCTTTAAAAGGATTATTTACTAGACGGGGTGCCAATTGAATCAGGCGACTCCCCTTCAAAGCCCCCCAACACCAGTGGAAGCCTCTCCCCTGGATGGTGGAGGGGTGTGGGGGGAGGACAGTGCAGGGTTTGCATGCTGCTGCTGGGTTGCAGGAAGGCTGCAGGTGTGTCATGTTAAGGTTAAAAGCAAAGTCTGAAACAGAAGGGGTCCCTTGGATCTTCATGTCAGTTCTAACTTCTAACACAGTGTATGTGTTGTGTTTCTTCACCTGCACACCAGTGCATAGACAACTGCGTCGACTTCCCCCCTCTCTCGCGCACCTGACCTCACCTTGGAAGCTCGAGACAGATCCCAGACACGATGCTGTCAAACCCAGCTTCTTTAGCCTGCGTGGGGATTGTTCTGCTTGGAAACTGGGTGTGTGTGTGTGTTGTTGACTAGAGGGCTCCTGTCCAGGCCGTGCTGGCTGGGCTGAGTTCTGCCACCAGATGTTTTAATGATTCTAGATCAGCATCACGTGCAGTGGCGTGCGATGACGTCAGACTCTGACCCCTGTCCATGGTGCTGATGTGTCCCCGGATTAGACTCCTGTTGAATTCTCCCAAGTCACAGCCTGAAGCTATAAAAACATGCACTCTGAACATGTTTAAACTTTACCGTGACAACAAACCAGGCCGACTTGGTTACATGCATTATTAAATGAAGTTGACATCATAAGGGAATCATACTTTCTGTACAAGCCTATAACTTTGGTAATGTGCAGTGTATGACAGGCTGGGTGATCACTGTGTTCTGGGATTTAGACCCTAAACACCCTAGTCAGAGAGCCTTCTGTCCTCCAGCCTGCTGGCCATGTTGAAAGGAAAGGTCATACATACCCCCTCCTCTAGTTAAGATGTGGGGATGTGTGAAAGATGGGTGGTGATGGCGGAATGAGAGGGGGGGGGGGGGGTGAGAGAGGACTGTAGAGAGACCAGTCTCCCATTTGCCTGAGGGCTGGGAGGGGGGTAGGGTGGGTGGGTGGGGGGGGGAGGTGAGGGAGGGGGGGTGGGCGGGCGGGGGGGATGAGGATACTGACTGATAAGGTCTGGCAGCTGTCTAACCTCAGGGAAGCTTCCAGCCTGCTCCTCATACACCTCCTCATACTCCTCCTTCTCTCCTCCTCCTGCATCCACACCAGATCGCTCCCTTGGTTCTCCTCCATATAAAGAGCTGGAGGTCTGGATGTTGCTGCTGTTTCTATTTCTGGAAGGCGGAATCACTGTCAACTAGAAAACTAGAAAGACTAAAACACTGATGATCTTCCAGATGTTAGCTTTGAGTTGAGTTGGTGTGTGTGTGTGTGGAAGGGGTTGATGATAGTGTCACTACTGTTTGAAGTATATCTGAGTGTGTGTGTGTCTTTTTGTTAGTACTTGTGTGTGTGTGGGTGACTGTCTGTTTGTCAGTACATGTGTGTGTGTGTGATAGTCTGTCAGTGTGTGTGTGTGTTTTCCTTTACACATGTGACTGTATTCATGCCTGTATTCACAGTCCCAGACCCCAGACCTCCGCAGCCAACCCCCTCCAGACAGGAAGTCACACACAGGAAGTGAGGAAGGTCACTGAGCTTTATCAGCCATGTTTCCGGAGGCTCCCGGTCGACCCGGTCCTGGAGGTGTTAGGCCGGGGGGGGGGGGGAAACAAGCCTAGCAAAGAAAAGGGAGGGAGGGAGGGAGGGAGGGAGGGAGGGAGGGAGGGAGGGAGAGAGAGGAGGGGGGGGGGTTCAGCTTACGTTTCACACCACGCTGGCGAGAGGGTGATTTATAGTAGTTGCCGGCGGCAACGCAGAGTAGCCAGAGAACCATAATAACGCTGAGTGCTTTGGAGGGGAATGCTGAATGAGATCCAGGAGTCCATGGAGCATTGGGAAAACAAAGATGGCTGACGTGAGTGTCCCTGGTTGCCCACTGGACACAAACACCTAGATTTGACCTCAGAAGTTAGACAGAGCTGGATTCTCTGAACTGATCTCCCAGGAGTCCTACTGTTAGTGCTTAGCTCAGCACCAGAGGCTGTCTGCTCCCTAGCCTCCCCTGATGCTGGGTAAGGGACCTATCTCCTGGTCTGATGCTGGTCCAGGCAGGGTGTCTCCTGGTCTGATGCTGGTCCAGACAGGGTGTATCCTGGTCTGATGCTGGTCCAGACAGGGTGTCTCCTGGTCTGATGCTGGTCCAGACAGGGTGTCTCCTGGTCTGATGCTGGTCCAGACAGGGTCTCTCCTGGTCTGATGCTGGTCCAGACAGGGTCTCTCCTGGTCTGATGCTGGTCCAGACAGGGTGTATCCTGGTCTGATGCTGGTCCAGACAGGGTGTATCCTGGTCTGATGCTGGTCCAGACAGGGTGTCTCCTGGTCTGATGCTGGTCCAGACAGGGTGTATCCTGGTCTGATGCTGGTCCAGAAAGGGTGTATCCTGGTCTGATGCTGGTCCAGACAGGGTGTATCCTGGTCTGATGCTGGTCCAGACAGGGTGTATCCTGGTCTGATGCTGGTCCAGACAGGGTCTCTCCTGGTCTGATGCTGGTCCAGACAGGGTGTATCCTGGTCTGATGCTGGTCCAGACAGGGTGTCTCCTGGTCTGATGCTGGTCCAGACAGGGTGTATCCTGGTCTGATGCTGGTCCAGACAGGGTCTCTCCTGGTCTGATGCTGGTCCAGACAGGGTGTATCCTGGTCTGATGCTGGTCCAGACAGGGTGTATCCTGGTCTGATGCTGGTCCAGACAGGGTGTATCCTGGTCTGATGCTGGTCCAGGCAGGGTGTCTCCTGGTCTGATGCTGGTCCAGACAGGGTGTATCCTGGTCTGATGCTGGTCCAGACAGGGTGTATCCTGGTCTGATGCTGGTCCAGGCAGGGTGTCTCCTGGTCTGATGCTGGTCCAGACAGGGTGTATCCTGGTCTGATGCTGGTCCAGACAGGGTGTATCCTGGTCTGATGCTGGTCCAGACAGGGTAACTCCTGGTCTGATGCTGGTCCAGACAGGGTCTCTCCTGGTCTGATGCTGGTCCAGACAGGGTGTCTCCTGGTCTGATGCTGGTCCAGACAGGGTGTATCCTGGTCTGATGCTGGTCCAGACAGGGTGTCTCCTGGTCTGATGCTGGTCCAGACAGGGTGTCTCCTGGTCTGATGCTGGTCCAGACAGGGTGTCTCCTGGTCTGATGCTGGTCCAGACTGGGTGTCTCCTGGTCTGATGCTGCCTGGGGGGTCTCTCCCTTGGGGTCCTGTTCCACCGTGCACTAGCTGAGTCCTGGCCTTTCATCCAGTACAGAGATCAGACCTCTGGGGTGTCACTGTGTTTCAGCTCTCAGAGGTGGAGGAGCGAACACACGCACACACACACTAGGGCTGTCAACGAATATTCTATATTCGAATATATATTCGAATAGTGTTTAAAAAACGAATTTCGAATATGAAAATGTATATTCGAATGTTAAAAAAAACACAAAAAACAGCGGCAGCAGGCAAGACTGTTTGTATTTGGGACAAGAATCGCGACCTTAAATTTCTTGCACAAAACTTTTAATCAACAATCAGCATTTGTTTATCGTTGTCGTTCATTTAAACCGCTATGCGCAGAGCGCGACAGTGCGGGAGAGACAGAAAGAAAAAGTGCGTGTGTGCGAGCGAGAGGCTAAGGTCTGCGGTCTTGGCCATTAGTTCATCTACTTATTTTTGTGTTGGTAATATGTTGTTAAATTAACTTAAATATATTACCCATACAAGTAGTCATGTCTCGTTGTATTAATTTGTCCTGTTATTGACGTGCCTAATGCGCAACCGGGAAACTCGGAATATATTCGAATATATTCGAATAAATGCGTGGGGAATATTCGAATATTCGAACGTCATTTTTGAGCAGTTTTGACAGCCCTAACACACATACACACACACACACACACACACACACACACACACACACACACACACACACACACACACACACACACATGCTGTACACTGACCAGCCATACCATGGTTGACCACTGACCCCCTGCCCCCTTCACACTCAATGCACTGTGTGTGTTTTTAACACCCATGGTGGTGGATGGTAGCCGGTGTCTCAGTGCCCTGCGAGGGTCCTCAGCGTCCACTGACTGCCTCCGCATGCTGTCTTCGGTCGCCGTGGGGACGGGGGACGAGGGGGACGGGGACAGCTGTGTTTGTTTACTGTGAGCGGTCAGTCAGACGTATCCCTGAGCCAGGAGCCATGAGACGAGCTGGTTACAGAGGACCAGGTGGTGGAGGAGCGGAGAGGCTCCGGGGCCCTCATGCATGCGTGTGTGTGCTGTCTGCACGTGTGTGCGTGTTTGCATATGTGCGTCCGCGTGTGCATGCTGTGTATGTGCGTCTGAGCGCGTGTGGCTAGGGCAGCAGAGGACACCCAGGTCTGACGTGAATGGCGGATGTGACGGATCGGACGATGATTGAGAGTCGGTGTGATGGTGGCTGTTGTCACTTCAGTAGCCCAGTGGTGGAGTCACATCCTTCAGTCCAGCGGTCTGTCTCCACCCCTGTCATAACAGAACACATCCCCTCACAGCTCGTGATGCACGATGCATTGAGGATGCTTTCGTCATTGAGCAAGACCTCTTTCTTAAGATCGTCTGATTGCAAAAACACTCCCAAGTCACTCATGCATATCATACAAGTCACAAGTATTGGGATTGGAATTCGAAGCCCTTGTGAAATCTGCAGCCATCTCTCACTCATGGTTAAACAGGAGGTAGACTTCAGGGGGTTGTAGGTGCTGATCTGCAGGCTGATCTGGAAACACTCAGTGATGTTGCTTGCTGAAAAGTGCAGTCAAATGTGATAGGATACCTGCCTGGCTTACCAGGTCTGCTGTTGATCAGAGACATGAATGCATGTTTGATTGGGAGAGCTGGGGGGTCATGGGGGAGGGGGTCTGGGGGGTCCTGGGGGGGGTCCTGGGGGGTCCTGGGAGGTCATGCTGGCACCTGCAATTGCAGTCCTCCTCAGATGGGTGGCACTCTGCTTTCACTCTCATTCCTGGTAGAGAGGCAGCTTGCAGCTGGAACACCCAAACATAGGGACACACTCATACTGTACACACACATACACAGTACACACACATACACAGTACACACACATACACACACATACACAGTACACATACATACACACACATACACAATACACACACATACACAGTACACACACATACACACACATACACAGTACACATACATACACACACATACACAATACACACACATACACAATACACACACATACACAGTACACACACATACACAGTACACACACATACACACATACACAGTACACATACATACACATACATACACAGTACACATACATACACACACATACACAATACACACACATACACAATACACACACATACACAGTACACTTACATACACAATACACACACATACACAGTACACTTACATACACAATACACACACATACACAGAACACACACATACAAAGTACACACACATACACAGTACACACACAAACACAGTACACATACATACAAAGTACACACACATACACAGTACACACACAAACACAGTACACATACATACAAAGTACACACACATACACAGTACACACACAAACACAGTACACATACATACAAAGTACACACACATACACAGTACACACACAAACACAGTACACATACATACACAGTAAACACTCATACACAGTACACATACATACACAGTACACACACATACACAGTACACACACATACACAGTACACAATCATACTGTACACACACACACACACACACCCCGGAAAAAAAACTCCAACCCTTAAACTAAGAACTCTTAGTAAAGAACTCTTGATGATGATCTTGAAGTGAAAGATATTCCCCTCTGAACATCTGCACACTCTCGCTCTACGACTCTCCTCCACCCTCATTTAGTTCTAGAATATTCTGTTCCTGTTCATCGATGACCTGGTTTTGGTGTCTATATTTTAGACAGAACATCTTTATCAAGAAACGATTGAGTGTGTGTGTGTTAGTGTGTGTGTGTGTGTGTGTGTGTGTAGGGCAAACATCTCTGATTGTGTCATACCCTGTGGGGACACATAAATGTCTTTTTATGCTTCTGCTCTCCATCTCTCTGTATCTCTGTCACTATGTCTCTCTGTGTGTCTCTCCGTCTATCACTCTCTCCTTCTGTCTCCATCGCTCTGACTCTCTTTACCTTTCTTTCTTTCTTTCTCTTCCTCAGTCTTTCTCCTCCTTCTTTGAGGCAGCATTATCATTATTGTTCTTGTATATGGACCAGGGTGGTCCTACAGTATGTGGGTTACAGGAGCGACATAATGGAGCAGGAAACAAACTATGTTGAAAATGTAATAGAAAGGGACAGAGAAAGAGATGGACACAGAAAGAGGGACAAAGAGAGGAAGAGAGACAGAGAAATAGAGGGAGAGGGAGAGAAAGAGAGGGACATGAGAGGGACAGAAAAAAAGAGACTGAGAAACTAATAGAGGAGAAGGAGAGAAGGAGAGAAGGAGAGAGAAGGAGAGAGAAGGAGAGAGAAGGAGAGCGAAGGAGAGAAGGAAAGAGGAGAGAAGGAGAGAGGAGAGAGAAGGAGAGAGAAGGAGAGAGAAGGAGAGAAGGAGAGAGAAGGAGAGAGAGAGAGGAGGCGTAAGAGAATGAAAGGGGGAGGGAGAGAAAGACGCACCATACAAAGACATTTACATGTCCCCACAGGGTATTACACTAGTAGAATCATCTATCCAGCACACACACACACACACACACACATACACACACACACACATGCACACGCATACACACGCACACACACACACACACACACACACACCCTCCCATACATACACACACACACACATACACACACAGACGCACACACGCACACACATACACACACACGCATACACACGCACACACACACACACACCCTCCCATACATACCACACACACACACACACATACACCCAATACACACACACACACACACATACACAGACACAGTGCTGGTAGTGTAGAGGGGGCCAGACAGTTATTCTAACCCTAGTTTGGTTGCTCACAGCACTTATTCCATGAATCCATAATCTTAACATTTACACTGTTCTTTACTTAAAGCATGCATAATAAATAATCTTTTGAGGGTGTGGTACATTCTATTTAGGTAGAATAAGGTGTAGTTCCTCCTGTAAATTAACCTGGATAAATGTTTAAGAGATTTGCAAATAGGTGTGTGTGTGTGTTCGTGTGTGTGTATGCATGCATGGTGTTTTTGCTTTGTTGGTACAATAGTGACCCATCCATCCATATTGTGGAGGTTGTGGTGTTGAAAATACTGGGGGAGGGGAACAGGGGAGGTGAGGAGAGGGGGGAGGAGAGGAAAGGAGGGAAAAGGGGAGGGGGAGGGGAAATTTGAGGATTTTGGTGCTTTGTACTGGAGCTGGAAGGACAATGGTGTGAAGAACAGAGCTGAGACCTCACTTAGTCTCTGTGTCAGTCTGTACAAACACACTTTACATGGTTCTCATGTTAACCGGGCCTCTCATATTTCAATGTGCCAATATGATAACGTCCATATTCATAGCCCAATCTGTAGAGCCTGACAAAGAGGGATGGGGGAGAGCGACAGTAGGCTGAAGCAGCTGATCTGGAGAGAACGAAGGGGAGGAGGGGGCAGGGCAGGGAGGGACAGAGAGAGGGAGGGAGAGGGAGGGAGGGGGAGGAACAAGGAGACGAAGGGAGAAGGGGAGGAGGAAGGCTCTTGAGGAAGCTGTGGTTAGGGCTGGAGGCTGGGGTGGAGGCTGGGCTGGAGGCTGGGGTGGAGGCTGGGGTGGAGGATGGGGTGGAGGCTGGGGTGGAGGCTGGAGGCTGGGCTGGAGGCTGGGGTGGAGGCTGGAGGATAGGCTGGAGGCTGGGCTGGACGCTGGGCTGGAGGCTGGGCTGGAGGCTGGGGTGGAGGCTGGAGGATGGGGTGGAGGCTGGAGGATGGGGTGGAGGCTAGGGTGGACGCTGGGCTGGAGGCTGGGGTGGAGGCTGGAGGATGGGGTGGAGGCTGGGCTGGAGGCTGTGGTGGAGGCTGGGCTGGAGGCTGGGGTGGAGGCTGGGCTGGAGGCTGGGGTGGAGGCTGGAGGATGGGCTGGAGGCTGGGGTGGAGGCTGGGCTAGAGGCTGGGGTGGAGGCTTGGGTTGAGGCTGGAGGCTGGGGTGGAGGCTGGAGGATGGGGTGGAGGCTAGGGTGGACGCTGGGCTGGAGGCTGGGCTGGAGGCTGGGCTGGAGGCTGGAGGCTGGAGGCTGGGGTGGAGGCTGGGCTGGAGGCTGCGGTGGAGGCTGGGCTGGAGGCTGCGGTGGAGGCTAGGCCAGTGACAGTGTTGGGTTCAGATGAACAGGAATCCAGATGTCTGAAGAGGTGTTGGGAATGATGCTGCTGCTGAGCTGATTCCTGACAGCTGAGCTCTGCTCCTCCTCAAACACAAACACCACGACCCAGTTGTTTCAATAAAGTTATTTTTAACAGTTTGAACTTTCACATTCAGGGAAGAGACAGACTTAGCGACAGAACGAACTGATCTGAGGTGTTGCTGCTGACTGGGACTCATGAATGAAGTGTCGCTGTATTTTTAGTACGTCTGACAGGAAGTTAACAAAGACAACTGATCTTCGTGAATGAATGTATATTTTTAACAGTGAGGTGCCAAATGTTTTAGATGTTGATTTAACTTCTGATTGCTGGTGTTGGGTGCGTAAAGTCATACAGGGTACCTATACTACACTCTTGTTTACTGTGGGTACTGGTGTGATATACAGTATAAGTGTATCAGATAAGCATTTTTATTGGAAAGCACAGCACAATGAGTCGCAGGTCTAATACTGTGTGTGTGTGTGTGTGTGTCTCTGTGTGTGTGTGTGTCTCTCTGTGCGTGTGTTTGTGTGTGTCTGTGTGTGTCTGTGTGTGTGTGTGTCTGTGTTTCTTTGTGTTTGTGTGTCTCTGTGTGTGTGTGTCTCTGTGTGTCTGTGTGTGTGTGTGTCTCTGTGTGTATTTCTGTGTGTGTGTGTGTGTGTGTGCAGAGGTCCAGGGGTAGCCGGCGCGATGGCCGATGCCTCCACAGACCTGGACAATGCAGAGACCCAGCGCCAGCTCAACAACAACAACAGGCCCGTCAGCTCGGCCCTCTGGGACATCGAGTGCACCAGCTCCAAGCTGTTTGAGTGCTCCCGCATCAAGGCCCTGGCAGGTCAGGACCAGGGAGGGAGGGAGGGAGGGAGGGAGGGAGGGAGGGAGGGAGGGAGGGAGGGAGGGAGAGTTAGAGAGATTTCAAAAGAAAGGTAATGATTTAGAATGAAAGAAAGCAAAGGGAGAGAGAGAGGGAGACAGACTATTTAAAAGGAAGGAACAGAGACATAGTTTGAATGACAGAGATAAAGAAAGACAGGAAGAAGAAAGAACTAAGGATCGTATGTGCTGGTGAAGGGCTCATTAGTGTTAGTAACACTGTCAGCACAAACTGCCTGCATGTCACATTCACGCACAGCTTCAGAAGGACAGTACACTGCTCAGTACACTGCTCTGCTAGTGAAACTCTGCCTGTGTGTGTGTGTGAGGTTGTGTAAACATCTATGCGTGGGTGCATCTATGTGTGTTTATGTGCATGCTCATGTACGTGTGTGTGTGTGTGCGTCTGTTCCGTCAGACGAGCGAGATGCCGTCCAGAAGAAGACTTTCACCAAGTGGGTGAACTCCCACCTGGCCCGGGTGTCCTGTCGCATCGCTGACCTCTACAACGACCTGCGTGACGGCTACATGCTAACCAGGCTGCTGGAAGTCCTGTCTGGAGAACTGCTGGTACAAACTCACCCATCTCTCCTCTCTCCTCCCTGTCTGCTCCACCTGTGCTGTTAGCCGTTAGATCTCTTTCACTCTCCCTCTCTCCCTCTCTCTCTCTCTCTCTCTCTCTAGCTCTCTCTCTCTCTCTCTCTCTCTCTAGCTCTCTCTCTCTCTCTCTCTCTCTCTCTCTCCCTCTCGCTCTCTCTCTCTCTCTCTCCCTCTCTCTCTCTCTCTCTAGCTCTCTCTCTCTCTCTCTCTCTCTCTAGCTCTCTCTCTTTCTCTCTCTCTCTTTCACTCTCTCTCCTCTTCCTCTCAGAAAGGTCTTTCTCTCAGACATGATCGGCCTGTGTTGACATCAGTCCTGTATCTGGATATTAGAGGCTTCTTCAGAGAAACAGGCCGTGCCCATTTTAGCTTCCAAATGTTCAAGCATTCATAAAAGTTTCACGAACAACTGCAGCGTTGTAACGGGAGGAGAAAAGTCTGCTTAATGTTTGTGTTTTCGAGAGACACAACCCTTATCGGACCTCTTCCTCCTGTCATCTCTCCCCCCTTTCTCCTCCCTCTCTCCTCCCCTCTCTCTCTATACTCCCTCTCTCCTCCCCCTCTCTCCCCATCCTCCCTCTCTCCTTCTCCTCTCTCCTCCCTACTCTCCCCATCCTCCCTCTCTCCTCCCCTCTCTCCCCTTCCTCCCTCTCTCCTTCTCCTCTCTCCTCCCTACTCTCCCCTTCCTCCCTCTCTCCTCCTCCTTTTTCCTCCCTCTCTCCCCTTCCTCCCTCTCTCCTCCTCCTCTTTCCTTCCCTCTCTCCCCTTCCTCCCTCTCTCCTCCCCCTCTCTCCCCTTCCTCCCTCTCTCCTTCTCCTCTCTCCTCCCTACTCTCCCCTTCCTCCCTCTCTCCTCCTCCTCTTTCCTTCCCTCTCTCCCCATCCTCCCTCTCTCCTCCCCCTCTCTCCTTACCCCCTCTGTCCTCCCCCTCTCTCCTTACCCCCTCTCTGCTCCCCCTCTCTCCTTACCCCCTCTCTCCTCCCCCTCTCTCCCATCCTCTCCCCTCTAGCCGAGGCCCACCCGGGGTCGCATGAGGATCCATTGCCTGGAGAACGTGGACAAAGCCCTCCAGTTCCTCAAGGAGCAGAGGGTTCACCTGGAGAACGTCGGCTCTCACGACATCGTCGACGGCAACCACCGCCTCACCCTCGGCCTTATCTGGACCATCATCCTCCGCTTCCAGGTAGGGCTCCTCCCTAGTGAACACACCAGCGCACTAGCATCCTGTTAGCATCCTGTTAGCATCCTGTTAGCATCTTGTTAGCATCGTGTTAGCATCCTGTTAGTGCACTGTTAGCATTCTGTTAGCATACGGTTGCCATCTTGTAAGCGTCCTGTTAGCATCCTATTTGCATCCTAGGTCACCAGCATAAAGGCACCATAGCCCACTACTATACTGACATTCTGTTGCCGTTACAATGGCTGCACCAGCAATGCCCAGGCTCTGTGCCTCGCCCACTGGGGTGGTGTGTGATAGCAGTTTGATAGGATTTCTTTGGTTCTTACCTGAATAAACTCACAGATGTGTGCACACACACACACATACACACACGCACACACTTCTCCTTACCAAGCTTCATCAGTCTGTCATAAACAGACAGATATAGCGTTGTGGGTCTGTTGAATAAGGGATCATGTTCACAGCAGCCCAACATGCAGTGTGTGTTTCTGTGTGTGGATCTGACAGTGTATGTGTGCACATGTGTGTGAATCTATCTGAATGTGCGTTTGTGCATATCTGTGTGTGTGTGGTTGGGGGGAGAAAGTGTGTTTGTGTGTCTGTGTGTGTCTGTGTGGTTGGGGGGAAGAGTTGTCTTTGTGTGTGTGTTTGTGTGTGCGCGTGTGTTTGTGTGTGTGTGTGTTTGGGGGTAGGAGGTGTGTGTGTGTCTATGTGTGTCTGTGTGTGTGTTTGGGGTAGGAGGTGTGTGTGTGTTTGGGGGTAGGAGGTGTGTGTGTGTGTGTCTATGTGTGTCTGTGTGTGTGTTTGGGGTAGGAGGTGTGTGTGTGTTTGGGGGTAGGAGGTGTGTGTGTGTGTGTGTGTGTCTATGTGTGTCTGTGTGTGTGTTTGAGGGTAGGAGGTGTGTGTGTGTGTGTGTGTCTGTGTGTGTGTGTTTGGGGGAGGTGTGTGTGTGTTTGGGGGTAGGAGGTGTGTGTGTGTTTGGGGTAGGAGGTGTGTGTGTGTGTGTCTGTGTGTGTGTGTGTGTTTGGGGAGGTGTGTGTGTGTTTGGGGGTAGGAGGTGTGTGTGTGTTTGGGGGTAGGAGGTGTGTGTGTGTCTGTGTGTGTGTGTGTGTTTGGGGGAGGTGTGAGTGTGTTTGGGGGTAGGAGGTGTGTGTGTGTTTGGGGGTAGGAGGTGTGTGTGTGTCTGTGTGTGTGTGTGTGTTTGGGGGAGGTGTGAGTGTGTTTGGGGGTAGGAGGTGTCCTGCAGCAGAGGGCTGGGGCAGGGGCAGGGTGAGCTGGAGGGGAGCAGAGCAGCCATAGAGTCTGCTCACAGAACCAGACAAACGTGCCGCATCATCACTGTGCGACTCCACCAACAAAGCTTGAATGTCACTCTGGCCTGCTCTGGTAGTCTGATCCCCAACAAGGACACTCAGCTTCACACCCTCTCTCTTCCCAACACACATCCAAGCTCTCTCCCTCTTTTCTGCTCTCTCTCCGAATCTCTCTCTGTATATCTCTCTTTGTCTCTGCCTGTCACACATACTAGACCTCTCTCTCTCTCTCTCTCTCTCTCTCTCTCTCAAACACTTTCTCTTTCTTTGTCTTTGTGTCTCTCAGACACATGCTAGCTCTCTTTCCTTTTCTCTGAATCTCTCACACACACACATGTACTGACTAACAAACAGGAGTTGATGGCAGGAGACAGATTGACAGATTGACAGAGTAACATGTAAGTACTCTAGCTTAGACCTTTTTGAGGGGGTTTATTGGGGATCTGATCGATTCAAGATGTGTTGGCTGTTAGTGTCTGTAGCTGAGAAGGTCTGTAGATCAGCAGGTCTGTAGATCACACTGCTGTGTCTGTAGCTGAGAAGGTCTGTAGATCAGCAGGTCTGTAGATCACACTGCTGTGTCTGTAGCTGAGAAGGTCTGTAGATCAGCAGGTCTGTAGATCACACTGCTGTGTCTGTAGCTGAGAAGGTCTGTAGATCAGCAGGTCTGTAGATCACACTGCTGTGTCTGTAGCTGAGAAGGTCTGTAGATCAGCAGGTCTGTAGATCACACTGCTGTGTCTGTAGCTGAGAAGGTCTGTAGATCAGCAGGTCTGTAGATCACACTGCTGTGTCTGTAGCTGAGAAGGTCTGTAGATCAGCAGGTCTGTAGATCACACTGCTGTGTCTGTAGCTGAGAAGGTCTGTAGATCAGCAGGTCTGTAGATCACACTGCTGTGTCTGTAGCTGAGAAGGTCTGTAGATCAGCAGGTCTGTAGATCACACTGCTGTGGCTGTAGTTCAGCAGGTCTATAGATCAGACTGGTGTGTCTGTAGCTGAGAAGGTCTGTAGTTAAGCAGGTCAGACTGGTGTTAATCGCTTCTTTGGTCCATGATGTGGATCCTTCCTGGTCAGGATCTCTTTCCCCGAGAGTCAACCAGTCGATGGCCTCGTCAATTTTGCATGCAGTGAAAGAAAAGGAGGAGAGGGAGGAGGAGAGGGAGGAGGAGTGGGAGGAGGAGAGGGAGGAGGAGTGGGAGGACGAGAGGGAGGAGGAGTGGGAGGAGGAGAGGGAGGAGGAGTGGGAGGACGAGAGGGAGGAGGAGAGGGAGGAGGAGTGGGAGGAGGAGAGGGAGGAGGAGAGGGAGGAGGAGAGGGAGGAGGAGAGGGAGGAAGAGGTTTTGTGATGACGGTGGGGCTCTGGGCATGCGCAAACCACCCTGGTACTTTCTTTCTCTCCCTCCCCTCTCTCCCTCCCCTCTCTCCCTCCCCCTCTCTCCCTCCCCTCTCTCCCTCCCCTCTCTCCCTCCCCTTCCCTCTCTTCTCTCGTCTCTAATTAATGCTGCAACCTTTTTTGTTGTTCCTTCACTCTTTCTTTTTCACAGACATTTTCCTTCCTTCCTTCCTTCCTTCCTTCCTTCCTTCCTTCCTTCCTTCTTTCCCCGCCTTCCCCCGCTTCTCTCTCTCTCCTCCCTGCCTTTTCCTCTTCTCCACACCTCCCTCCCTTCCCTCCCTCTGCCTCTGCCTCCCTCCCTCCCCTCCTCCCTATCCCTCCCTCCCTCCATCTCTGACTGAGAGGCGGTACTTTGCCCAGTCAGCAGGTAAGGCCCGGTGCCTGCCGCAGCAGCACACAGCAAGGGGAAGAGAAAGAGAGAGAGAGAGGGATGAAGGAAGGAAAGATAGAGGAGGTGAAGGGGGAAAGGAAAAGAGGTGCAGTCAGAGGTAATCCATACTGTATCCAGGAGTATTTGAACAGATTGACGAAACGTCCTTTGCTATCCAGGTATCAGACTGATTGTCCTTGTGTCTGTGCTGGCTCATGTGTGTGTGTGTTATGTATGCCTGCCTCCGGCAACACTGGCCTTGAAGATCTATATGGGAAATTATAGATCTATGGCTATATTGATCAGTATGTAGGGATCAATATCTGTTCATAACGATGACGATATTGTTTGTGCTTTCTACATCACTCTTACTCGTTACGTGTGAGTGAGAGAATGTGTGTTTTGTGTGTATATGATGTGTAGAGACTGTAGTGTGTGTGTGTGTGCCTGCTTGTGTGTGTATAAGATAGCAAGGGTGTTTTTGTGCGTGTTTGCGAAAGTGTGTGTGTGTGTGTGTGTGTGTGTGTGTGAAATACAAAGAGAGACAAAGCGAGGGTGTGTGTGTGCATGTCCCCTGCTCTGAGCATGAGCATTGTAATGGGTGGAGGTACAGCTTCCATCTTTAGGTGTCACCTCTCCCATTAGTGGGAATCCTGTCCCACTGATGTGATTGGACGCCTGTCATGTATAACGATCAGAGGACCAATGGCTGTCTTTCATGATGAGTGGACCAGTCCTGTTAGATGATGAAGCAGTGACTGGTGCAGAAGGCCATCACAGACACATGTTTAATTCATGTAGTGTGTGGAGGAATGATGCTGCTAGCACTGTGAGAAACAGCATAGCAACACACACATTAGCATGGTACTGAACACCAGTGTAATGGCCCTGCTACAAAACATCCTGAGACAGACAGACAGGCAGAAAGGCAGGTGGACAGACAGACAGGCAGAAAGGCAGGTGGACAGACAGACAGGCAGAAAGGCAGGTGGACAGACAGATAGGCAGAAAGGCAGGTGGACATACAGACAGGCAGAAAGGCAGGTGGACAGACAGACATGCAGAAAGGCAGGTGGACAGACAGACAGGCAGAAAGGCAGGTGGACAGACAGACATGCAGAAAGGCAGGTGGACAGACAGTTGGCTTCATGATCGGAAGGTTGTGAGATCGAGCCCCGGCTGTGGCTATATGATGTTGTGTCCTTGGACAAGGCACTTCACCCTACTTGCCTCAGGGAGAATGTCCCTGTACTTACTGTAAGTCGCTTTGGATAAAAGCGTCTGATAAATGAATAAATGTAAATGTGTTCCAGACACTCTGATGGTCCTCCGCTCCTCCACAATCCCAACTGCACTCATCTTTTCACCCTGTGTCTCTCTCCACCTGGCTGGGATGTTGTTCTCTCTGTTGATCTCTCTCTCTCTCTTTGTCTGTCTCTCTCTCTCTCTGTCTCTGTCTCTGTGCCTCTGTCTCTCTCCCTCCTCACTCTCCCCTTCCTCCCTCCCTCTCCTTCCCCCTCCTCAGATCCAGGTGATCAAGATCGAGACGGAGGATAACAGAGAGACTCGCTCGGCCAAGGATGCCCTGCTGCTCTGGTGCCAGATGAAGACTGCAGGGTGGGTCCATCTGCCCCCGCCACACCCCAGGGGTCTTCAGCCCTGGCCCTCAGGGCCCTCAGTCACCCCAGGGGTCTTCAGCCCTGGCCCTCAGGGCCCTCAGTCACCCCAGGGGTCTTCAGCCCTGGCCCTCAGGGCCCTCAGTCACCCCAGGGGTCTTCGGCCCTGGTCCTCAGGGCCCTCAGTCACCCCAGGGGTCTTCATCCCTGGTCCTCAGGGCCCTCAGTCACCCCAGGGGTCTTCGGCCCTGGTCCTCAGGGCCCTCAGTCACCCCAGGGGTCTTCGGCCCTGGTCCTCAGGGTCCTCAGTCACCCCAGGGGTCTTCAGCCCTGGTCCTCAGGGCCCTCAGTCACCCCAGGGGTCTTCAGCCCTGGCCCTCAGGGCCCTCAGTCACCCCAGGGGTCTTCATCCCTGGTCCTCAGGGCCCTCAGTCACCCCAGGGGTCTTCGGCCCTGGTCCTCAGGGCCCTCAGTCACCCCAGGGGTCTTCCGCCCTGGTCCTCAGGGCCCTCAGTCACCCCAGGGGTCTTCAGCCCTGGCCCTCAGGGCCCTCAGTCACCCCAGGGGTCTTCCGCCCTGGTCCTCAGGGCCCTCAGGGCCCACTGCCCCGCATGTTCTAGATCAGGGGTCCCCGATTCTCGAATCCTCGGACTGACCGACCGGCCGCACAGAAAGCATACAAAACTGACTTCTGTTTTATTTATTATATAATTCTGCACAATGTTTTATTTTAAAAACGTAATGGCTTCTGTCCGCCACATCTTTCTCTGACTCACTCTTGACGCATGTCAAGATGCTTGTCTCAGACACATCTTACCTACATCCTCCACCTTCATAAGGCTGCTCCGGATGGTAACACATTACCGCTAAATTGACACCACCAAGCAAACAAAATGAACAAAAAACAAACGTCTGTGGAAAGTTTCTTTGAATTTTTTTTCACATTTAATATAACATTTAACAACATTTTATTTTGTTGTATTTATTTACCACAGGCGGTGAGTGAAAATAATGTCTGACATTAAACTGGTCCGTGGCGCAAAAAAGCTTTGGGACCGCTGTTCTAGATGATTCCTTGCTACAACACACAAAGAATGGGTTGCCATCAAGCTTTTCAGAAACCTGGCAACCTGTTATTTTAACATCTATAGACCCTGCCATGCAGTGGGCCCTGAAGACCAGAGAGCTTTACATACTCACTGGATGTCCTATGAAAGTTTTGTTGTTGTTGTCCGAGGGAATTTAAGGGAAAATCTGCACTGATGCTGATTGACCTATCCTGCGTTGACCTTTGAACCCCTTTGTGACCCCAGGTACTCTGAGGTCAACATCCAGAACTTCACCACCTGCTGGAGGGATGGCCTGGCTTTTAATGCTCTCATACACAGACACAGGTGAGGCCAGGACCCTCCATTCAGTCACACAATTCCTGCTTTCATTCATCCCAAGGTTTCTGTTATCTACCCATCTATGAATTCTGTCTTTCCACAAGGACTTACTGTATGTTGGTTAAGGTACAGTCATGTTGGCATCTATGTGAAGTCCTCTATGACTGTTAATAGGACTATACGTATGATTCATGTTTTTGTATTCTGATCGATGTGTTTACTAGTCTGAATACAGGGACACTAACATCTTTTTACTTTTCCAAACTGCTTTTATTTAAACGTTTACCCTGAACTGCTTCTCCTTTTGTTAATATTCTTTGTTTTTAATTAGTCTGCTAAAATAAAGCCTCCATCTTAACGTCTCCTTTTGGTGTTTTTCAGACCTGATCTAATAGAATTCCACAAGCTGGCCAGGTCTAATGCAACTCACAACCTCCAGCAAGCCTTCAACATCGCAGAGCACAGCCTTGGACTCACCAAGCTGCTGGACCCAGAGGGTGGGGCTTCCCCACACTCACATTCACAGTGTTTCATCTCTGTATCCTTTTACAATCTCTTCATCTCACTTCAATCTCTTCATCTCACTTCAATCTCTTCATCTCCCCTAAATTTGTTATCTCCAATCTCGTTATCTCTCTCCAATTTTATTATATCGCTCCAATCGCATTATCTCTCTTTAATCTCTGTAACTCTCCAATCTCGCCATCTCTCTCCAATCCCATTAACTCTCTCTAATCTCTTTAACTCTTTCCAATCTCGTTAACTCTCTCCAATCTCTTTCTTTCTCTCTCATCTCTCTCTTCCTCCTGTGTGTTTCATACAGATGTGAACACAGAGAACCCAGATGAGAAGTCCATCATCACCTATGTGGTCTCCTACTACCACTACTTCTCCAAGATGAAGGCCCTCATTGTGGAGGGCAAGAGAGTAGGCAAGGTGAGCCCAGGCTTCCAGCAGGTTCACATGGTGATAAAACAACATATATATATTAAACGTATATAATTGTGTATGTATGTTTTGATGTGTCTCTTTGTGTGTGGTTGTGTGGATGCTTGTGTGTATACATGTGTGTCTGTGTATTTGCATGGATGTATGCGTGCCTGTGTGTGTGTGTGTGTCCAGGTGTTGGAAAATGCGATCGAGGCTGAGAAGATCATCGAGCGCTATGAGGCCTTGGCTTCTGAGCTGCTGGAGTGGATAGAGAAGACCATCGCTGTCATCAGCAACCAGAAGTTTGCCAACTCACTAACAGGAGTTCAGCAGCAGCTGCAGGCCTTCACCACCTACTGCACCATCGAGAAGCCCATCAAGTACGCCTGTCTGTCTGTCTGCCTGTCTGTCTGTCTGTCTGTCTACCTGTCTATCTCTCTGTCTGCCTGTCTGTCTGTCTGTCTGCCTGTCTGTCTGTCTACCTGTCTATCTACCTGTCTGTCTGCCTGTCTGCCTGTCTGTCTGTCTGCCTGTCTGTCTGCCTGCCTGTCTGTCCGCCTGTCTGCCTGTCTGTCTGCCTGCCTGTCTGTCCGCCTGTCTGTCTGCCTGTCTGTCTGCCTGTCTGCCTGTCTGCCTGTCTGTCTGCCTGTCTGCCTGCCTGCCTGCCTGTCTGTCCGCCTGTCTGTCTGCCTGTCTGTCTGTCCGCCTGTCTGTCTGCCTGTCTGTCTGCCTGTCTGCCTGTCTGCCTGTCTGTCTGCCTGTCTGTCTGTCTACCTGTCTATCTCTCTGTCTGTCTGTCTGCCTGTCTGCCTGTCTGCCTGTCTGTCTGTCTGCCTGTCTGTCTGTCTGCCTGTCTGTCTGCCTGTCTGTCTGTCTACCTGTCTATCTCTCTGTCTGTCTGTCTGCCTGCCTGTCTGCCTGTCTGTCTGCCTGTCTGTCTGTCTGTCTGCCTGCCTGTCTGTCTGTCTGCCTGTCTGTCTGTCTGCCTGTCTGCCTGTCCGCCTGTCTGCCTGTCTGTCTGTCTGTCTGTCTACCTGTCTATCTCTCTGTCTGTCTGTCTGTCTGCCTGCCTGTCTGTCCGCCTGTCTGTCTGTCTGTCTGTCTGTCTGTCTGTCTGTCTGCCTGTCTGTCTGCCTGTCTGCCTGTCTGCCTGTCTGTCTGTCTGCCTGTCTGTCTGTCTGCCTGTCTGCCTGTCTGCCTGTCTGTCTGCCTGCCTGTCTGCCTGTCTGTCTGCCTGTCTGTCTGTCTGTCTGTCTGTCTGCCTGTCTGTCTGTCTGTCTGCCTGTCTGCCTGTCTGCCTGTCTGTCTGCCTGTCTGTCTGTCTGCCTGTCTGTCTGTCTGCCTGTCTGTCTGTCTGTCTGTCTGTCTGCCTGTCTGCCTGTCTGTCTGTCTGCCTGTCTGCCTGTCTGTCTGTCTGCCTGTCTGTCTGCCTGTCTGTCTGTCTGTCTGTCTGCCTGTCTGCCTGTCTGCCTGTCTGTCTGCCTGTCTGTCTGCCTGCCTGTCTGTCTGTCTGCCTGTCTGTCTGTCTGCATGTCTGTCTACCTGTCTGTCTTTCTGCCTGTCTGTCTGCCTGTTTATTTGTTTACTAGTCTGCCTGCCTGCCTGTCTGTCTTTGACTTTAGGTCTGCGTGTCTGCCTGCCTGTCTCCCTGCCTGCCCCAGTTTAAACTGTCCCCCGCCCCCTCCTCCCCAGGTTCCAGGAGAAGGGTAACCTAGAGGTCCTCCTCTTCACCATCCAAAGCATGCTGCGAGCAAACAACCAGAAGCCGTACGTTCCTCATGAAGGGAAGCTCATCTCTGACATCAACAAGGTACAGTACAGAATGACACAGCGACTGCCTGCTTGCTCCCTGTTGAAGTAACGTTACCAGGACGATGACGTTAAGAGCCGCTCCCCAACAAATGATTCATTGTGAACCTTTGGTTCCCTCTGAGTCACAGAAGCTTCCAGACCAGGTGTGTTTTCATCACAATAGAACATGTTGTTGACTGTGTCTAGGCCTGGGAGAGGCTGGAGAAGGCGGAGCATGAGAGGGGCGTGGCTCTACGGCAGGAGCTGATTCGTCAGGAGAAGCTGGAGCTGCTGGCTCAGAGGTTTGACCACAAGACCACGATGAGGCAAGCCTGGCTGAATGAGAACCAGCGCCTGGTGTCTCAGGTAAGACCTTCAGCTGGTCCTGTCTGCCGGCCTGCCTGCCTGTCATGGAGGTCTAAAGTCCTGCCCTGATCTGGTGGTGTCCCCAAGGGAAAACATGTTTCTCTCTTTCTCTCTCTCTGTCTCTCTCTCTCTGTCTCTCTTTCTCTCTCTCCCTCTCTCTCTCTCTCTCTGTCTCTCTCTCTCTCTCTCTGTTTCTCTCTCTTTCTCTCTCTCTCTCTCTCTCTCTTTCTCTCTCTCTCTCTGTTCTCTCTCTCTCTCTCTCTCTGTCTCTCTCTTTCTCTCTCTCTCTGTTCTTTCTTTACACCTCTCTCTCATTCAGTTTGTCTCTTCTCCTATATCTCTCCCTTTAAAAGTCTCTCTCTCTCTCTCTCTCTCTCTCTCTCTCCCTCCCTCTCTCCCCCCATCTGCATCATCATATATCCTTCCCTGTTCGCCCCAGTCTTCCTGTTCTCCTGTCTCACTCCCTGCTCCCTCTCTTCCTCCAGGACAACTTTGGCTACGACCTGCCAGCAGTGGAGGCGGCCATGAAGAAGCACGAGGCCATCGAGGCGGACATCTCGTCGTACGAGGAGCGCATCAGCGTGGTGGTGGAGCTGGCGGCCGAGATGGAGGCGGAGGGCTACTACGACATCCGGAGGATCTCCGCCCGCAAGGAGAACATCCTGGGCCAGTGGAGCCTGCTGAAGGACCTGGTGGTGGGCAGGAGGACCAGGCTGGAGAAGAACCTGGCCCTGCAGAAGACCTTCCAAGAGATGGTCTACATGATTGACTGGATGGAGGACACGCAGGTACGCAGAGGGGATCCGCAAACACTCAGTCGTCCTGTAACCTCATATGACTTGCTGTTGTGTAAAACCGCAATACCCAGAATTCCTAACTGGCCCTTAAACTAGCAGCTGTGGATACAGATAGGAGAATTCAGAGTTTGCAGATTTTGTAGAAACCATAATGTCCCAGGCAAGTAAAACCTGATTTCACCTCCTCCTTTCTCCCTTGCCCCTCCTCTTCCTTCTCCCTTCCCTCTCTCCCCCCCCCCCAGGTGCAGCTGTTGTCTAAGGACTTTGGGAAGCACCTGCTGGAGGTAGATGATCTGCTGCAGAAGCACAGCCTGCAGGAGGCCGACATCGCCGTGCAAGCGGATCGTGTGCAGACGCTCAATGCCGCCGCCCTCAAGTTCTCCACCATCGAGGGTAGGAGAGGGGCGCAGGCCTTGCCCCTGACGGGAACACATGTGGAGAGCATCTGTAGAAACCGCGGGGGGGGATATGAAGGGCAACAGTACATTAACATTTCCTCAGGAGCAGTTTCAGGGGGATGGACACACTAGTTTTATGATAGTTATATTTCAAAGATACTGACTGAGAACAAGATGTTTCAGAGTAACTGTTCAAGTTCAAGATAAAATAACAGCGTTGACCCCAGTAATATAATGGTTTATTATTGCCCCCCTGTCCCCCTTCGCCCCACCCCCTGCAGGGTACCAGCCATGCGACCCCCAGGTGATCTGTAACCGTGTGAACCACGTCTCCACCTGCCTGGAGGAGCTGAAGGAGCTGGCGGCCAAGCGGCACGAGGAGCTGGAGGAGTCCAGGCAGCTGTGGGCCTTCTACCAGGAGGTGGAGGAGTCGGAGGCCTGGATCCGAGAGAAGAGCTCCATCCTGAGCTCACAGACCTGCGGCAAGGACCTGAGCTCTGTCCTGCGGCTGCTCCAGAAGCACAAGTCCCTGGCCGGGGAGCTCCTGGCGCACCGCTCCCTCCTCCAGAACACCATGAAGAAGGGCAAGCAGATCCTCAGCGAGAAGAGCTTCAGCACCCAGGTGGAGGCCCGTCAGATTTGATTCTGTTTTCCCTTTATTATTATGCTACATACAGTATATGTTATATGTTCCATGTTTGCTCTTTCCTGCCAAAGTAAATTCTGTGTTTGTATATCCTGCATAGGAAATAAAATAGATTTTCTCTTCTGAGAATATGGATCATAGCATAGCGCAGCGTAGCGCAGCACATTTTACATTAGCTCAGCATAACAGCATAGCCATGCATGTAGCACTTTGTAGCACAACGTCCAGCAACAACTAAATATTCAAAATAGTTGTAAATGTATGATTATAAAAAGAAAAGCAAACATCAATGTTTAAGCGTAAGACTTTGCATATCAGATATAATGTGTTTGTACAGTACCAATGCCTTCAAAACAGGCTAATTTCACACATCATAAGATGCTATATCCACACATGCATGCACCGAGATAGCTAGCGATGCAGCATGGTCAACGTTGACGTCATTCGACGCCCTGTCACCGTCCACACGCGTGGATCCTGATCTCCCGTCACCTCCCCTCCACCCAGGGCATCCAGGAGCGGATCATGGAGGTGAAGGAGGAGTGGAAGAGGCTGGAGGACCAGGCAGCGCAGCGCCTCAACCACCTCCAGGAGGCGCTCAACTTCTTCCAGTTCAGCACGGAGACGGACGACCTCCTGGCCTGGCTGCAGGACGCCTACCGCCTCGTCTCCAGCGAGGACTTCGGCCACGACGAGTACTCCACGCAGTCGCTGCTCAAGAAGCACCGCGGCGTCCGCGACGCCATCGACAAGCACCGGCTCCACGTGGTCACGCTGAGGAAACACATGGTGGCCCTGCCGCTGGTGTTCCGGGAGCTGGAGGAGGTGCAGGGGCGCATGGGTGACGTGGAGCAGCTGTACGCCGAGGTGGCTGATGTGGCGGTCCTCAGGCAGCAGTGGCTCCACGACGCCCTGGCCGTGTACCGCATGTTCAGCGAGGTCAACGCCTGCGAGGTGTGGATCGACGAGAAGGAGCAGTGGCTTAACCAGATGGAGGTGCCGGAGAGGCTGGAGGACGTGGAGATGGTCGCTCACAGGTAGGATGGAGACAGGTAGACAGGAAGACAGGTAGACAGGTAGACAGGTAGACAGGTAGACAGGAAGACAGGTAGACAGGTAGACAGAAGCAGACAGACATGTCCCTGATCTATATCTGGCTTTCTGCCTCTCTTGTCTTTCTAACTCTAACACTTTCGCACTGTCTCTCTCGTCTCTCTGCCTTTATAAATCTCTAACACTCTGCCTCTCTGCCTCTGCCTCTCTTTGTTTATCTGCCTTTATAAATCTCTAACACTCTGCCTCTCTGCCTCTGCCTCTCTTGTCTCTCTGCCTTCATAAATCTCTGCATCCTTGTCTTTCTAACTCTGACACTCTTCCTGTCTGCCTGTCCTCCTGCCCTGCAGATTCGAGAGCCTGGATCAGGAGATGAACAGCCTGATGGGTCGGATCCTGGACGTGAACCAGATCGTTCAGCAGCTTCTGGACGGAGGTCACCCCAGCTCCACCGAGGTCAGAGGTTGCCAGGACCACCTCAACAGCAGGTATGTGTCCTTACTGTACGACTGTGTCTCTGGCATTAGCTGTAGCTGTATGTAGACCATGCAGAACATGGCAGAACATCAAGGACCAGAAGGGTTCTAACAGTATTTTGAGGGATAGTATCAAGGATCTGTCTATATTACAGTTACATTTATTCATTTAGCAGACGCTTTTATCCAAAGCGACTTACAGCAAGTACAGGGACATTTTCCCTGAGGCAAGTAGGGTGAAGTGCCTTGCCCAAGGACACAACATCATACAGCCACAACCTTCCGATCATGAGGCCAACGCCTTAACCATTGAGCCATCTGACCCCCCCCCCTGTATTACACCAGGCAGAGTGCAAAAACTCAATTCAAACAAGATTGACTGTAAAAAAATCAACAACTTCTGGACTTTACTAGAAAGATTGAGGATTGTAAAAGAACATGTATGGGAGGCTGATTTCCCTCAGACTTGGCTGGTCTGTCCTCATGAGAGGAGACAGCAGGTCAGGTTTTGTGATTTAAATAATCTGGTTCACCGTGAGGTCATACTTGGCCCAGTCATTGACCAACATGAGCCATGTTTATATCATGGGCCCGCCCCCCGCTGATCACCCTGCCTCTGGATTGGCTGCTCCTTTCTTAAGCTTGCTGGCTATAGGCTGGCAGAGCTGCCTGTCAGTGTTTCCCATGGCCCAGTTCCCTGTGACCCTGGCACTGCCAGTCTGTCTTAGGGTGACCATCTGTGGCGACTGCCATGCTGGCTTAATGTCAGGCCCCAAAAAAAGCCTCTACCAGCCTCTTCTCCAGCTCTGCCTTCAATTTAAAAACTGTTTAAAGTGTTTTTAGCTTTGAAAGTCCAGTCCTTTACCTGATTGGCCGACATCTGGACCAGGCCTGTCCTTGCTTGAGGAGACCGGGCCTTGTATGAGATGAGCGGTGTCATAGCAACACCCACACTAGGCCTGCAGGCTGCGGCGTCCTAGAATGATGTCACCGTGGATACGCATGATTGAACGAGGAGCGGTCCTGCTTGGGTGGATCTGGGACCATCAGGCCATATCTGGCCCCAAGGCCAACCAGTCAGCCAGCCAGTCAGCCATTCAGTCAGTCAGCCAGCCAGCCAACCAGCCAGTCAGCCAATCAGCCAGTCAGCCAGCCAGTCAGCCAGTCAGCCAGCCAGCCAGTCAGTCAGTCAGTCAGTCAGTCAGCCAATCAGCCAGTCAGCCAGCCAGTCAGCCAGTCAGCCAGCCAGCCAGTCAGTCAGCCAGCCAGTCAGCCAGTCAGCCAGCCAGCCAGTCAGTCAGTCAGTCAGCCAGTCAGCCAATCAGCCAGTCAGCCAGTCATCCAGTCAGCCAGTCAGTCAGCCAGTCTGTCTCAGCCACACACCAGAACAACCCAGTTACACACACAGTGTAGTTTTATGCTGATGAAATGTTTTCATTCATGGACGTACACATACTATCATAAACCATGCCATCTACCCTGTAATAAGGATGGTAGTCATGTGATCAAAATGCATTTTTATGGTGGGTGTTCTAAAACTACTTGGTGCTACCCCCCCTCCCTCCCCCCCTCCCTCCCCCCCTCCCCCCCTGCCCCCCTTCAGGTGGAACAGCATCGTGGAGATGGTGGAACAGAAGAAGGACCACCTGGACTCCATCCTGCGCCTGCAGAACTACCTGCTGGAGTGCACCGAGATCAAGTCCCAGATCCAGGACAAGCGCAAGGCCATCGATGCCACCCAGTATGTGGGCAGCGACCTGGGGGGCGTGCTGGCTCTCCAGCGCCGCCTCTCCACCATGGAGGGAGCCCTGGCTGTGCTGGAGCCCAAGCTGGTGCACCTGCAGGTAGGGCCCAGGCCCCCAAAATATCAAGAAGTGTTGTTAGTAAATGTATTATATATAAAAAAAAACCCTGAAATGTTTGTTTCCAGGGGGAGGCGGAGCAGCTGGCCACCTCCCACCCCGACCGTGCCCTCGAGGTCCTAGTGCCCTTTGAGGGCATCAGTGTGGAGTGGGAGGAGCTAAAGAGGACCCTGCAGGGCTGTGAGGACTCTCTGATGGTGGCCAGCAGACTGCAGCAGTTCATACAGGTAAGGCCTGGTCACATGGTCACATGGTCACATGGTACATCACTGTTAGACCAATGGGGGTCATGACATGTCAGTGTATATTCAGTGTTCCTGCCCCCTGTTCTCCAGGGCCTATGTTACTGTTCTGTTGCACACCTTAGAACATTTTCTAAAGCCTAAACGTTGTCACCCCTGTTCTTCAGGACCTGGACTCGTTCTTGGCGTGGCTGGTCCAGACGCAGATGGCGGCGGCGTCCGAGGAGCTCCCCAACGCCCTGGAGGAGGCGGAGCGCCTCATCAACCTGCACGCGGCGCTGAAGGAGGAGATCGGCCGCTACGAGGAGGACTACGAGCGCCTGCAGGCCGTGAACGAGCTGCTGGAGACGGAGGAGGCCCCCCTGCCCTACGCCGCCCTGCAGCAGTGGCTGCAGAAGCTGGACGTGGGCTGGAACAAGCTGCTGGAGATGTGGGAGAGCCGCAGGGAGGTGCTCGTCCAGGCTCACATCTTCCACCTGTTCCTGCGGGACGTCAAGCAGGCAGAGGCCTTCCTCAACAACCAGGTTAGACCGCCGGCGCACCAGGACTGAGGGTCACGTGTGTGAAGCGCACAGCTCTGTTTCAGAAAGTTCCAGAACCCAGGAGACAGACGTGGACAGAGGGCAGTGCTGGAACTTCATCTGGGTGTAATCTGGTGTTATATCCCTGCATGCTGCCACGGAAACCACCGTGAGAGAGAGAGAGAGAGAGAGAGAGAGAGGGATGGAGCGAGAGAGAGAGAGGGAAAGGGTGAGGTAGAGTGGGAGGGAGAGACAGAGAGAGGGAGAGAGAGAGGGAGATAAAGAGGGAGGAGAGAGAGAGAGAGAGAGAGAGAGAGGGGGGGGGAAGGGCGAGGCAGAGAGAGAGCAGCAGAAAGGAAAGGACAGAGAGAGGGAGAGAGAGAGAGAGAGGGGGGGGAGGGCGAGGCAGAGAGAGAGCAGCAGAAAGGAAAGGACAGAGAGGGAGAGAGAGAGGGAGAGATGGGCAGGTGGAGACAGAGAGTGTGTGAGTTTAGAGAGCAGGTATTTCCCCTGACCCTGGTGTCGGGTGACCTAGAGGTGTGTATGGCACGAGACTCCATGGGAGATATGACATTAAATATGTAAGGACTGACTGGTAGTAGATCTGCAATGCAGCATCACTTGTAACTCTATATCTATACTGTTTCTCTCACTCTCCCTTTCTCACGCTCACGCCGTCTCTCTATTTCCCTCATTGTCTCTCTATCTCTCTCTCTTTCTCACCCTGTCTTTGTCTCTCTATCTGTTCTTTTGACCCTGTCTCCCTCAACATATCTCTCTCTCTCTTTCCCCCTCTCTGTATCTCTAACTCTCTCTCTCTTTCTCTCCCTCTCTCTCTCCCTCTCTCTCTCTCCCTCTCTCTCTCTCTCTCTCTCCCTCCCTCTTTCTCTCCCTCTCTCTCTCTCCCTCTCTCTCTCTCCCTCTCTCTCTCTCTCTCTCTCTCCCTCTCTATCTCCCTCCCTCTTTCTCTCCCTCTCTCTCCCTCTCTCTCTCTTCCTCTCTCTCTCCCTCTCTCTCTCCCTCCCTCTTTCTCTCCCTCTCTCTCTCTCTCTCTCTCTCTCTCTCTTTCTCTCTCTCTGTCTCTCTCTCTCTCCCCCTCTCTCTCTCCCTCTCTCTCCCCCTCTTTCTCTCCCTCTCTCTCTCTCAGTACTATCTTGCTAGTAGGAGTGCTTCTATTGGCACTCTGGGTGTTGTGTTCCTGATCCTCATAAGATTGTGAGGAAACACACCTTCCTGTCTGTTGGTGGATTCAGTAGAGACTGTGTGTGTGTGTGTGTGTGTGTGTGTGTGTGTGTGTGTGTGTGTGTGTGTCGACAAGCTTGCTTTATTTAGGCTCGGCAACTTTCTCTACGGACCCCTTGAATTATTTACCACACATCTCCTCATAAGTAATTCAGAGAAAAGAGAGAGTGTGTATATGCATATGTGGGTGTGGGTGATTTTGAGGAGCCCTCTGTGTGTGTATGAGGGTCTGTGTCAGTATATGTGTGAGCTGCACCTCTGTGTGTGTGTGTGTGTGTGTGTGTGTGTGTGTGTGTGACCTCATGTAGGGGGCTTCACTGCACAGCCTGTGGGAACGCGAGGAGTTGGTCAGTAGTTGGTCAGTAGTTGGTCAGTAGTTGGTCAGTAGTAGGTCAGTAGTCGGTCAGTAGTCGGTCAGTAGTCGGTCAGTAGTCGGTCAGTAGTAGGTCAGTAGTTGGTCAGTAGTAGGTCAGTAGTTGGTCAGTAGTTGGTCAGTAGTAGGTCAGTAGTTGGTCAGTAGTTGGTCAGTAGTTGGTCAGTAGTAGGTCAGTAGTCGGTCAGTAGTCGGTCAGTAGTCGGTCAGTAGTAGGTCAGTAGTAGGTCAGTAGTCGGTCAGTAGTCGGTCAGTAGTAGGTCAGTAGTAGGTCAGTAGTCGGTCAGTAGTAGGTCAGTAGTTGGTCAGTAGTTGGGCAGTAGTTGGGGCAGTAGTCAGTCAGTAGTCGGTCAGTAGTCGGTCAGTAGTAGGTCAGTAGTTGGTCAGTAGTTGGTCAGTAGCTGGTCAGTAGCTGGTCAGTAGTTGGTCAGGAGTTGGTCAGTAGTTGGTCAGTAGTTGGTCAGTAGGAGGTCAGTAGCTGGTCAGTAGTTGGTCAGTGGTTGGTCAGTAGTTGGTCAGTAGTTGGTCAGTAGTCGGTCAGTAGTCGGTCAGTAGTCGGTCAGTAGTTAGTCAGTAGTTGGTCAGTAGTTGGTCAGTAGTTGGATCCTCAGCAGCCACTAGCCATGGCTGTGACCTCCTGTGATGTGAGGAGGGGAGACGGAAGAGAGGGAGGAGGAGAGAGGGAGGAGGAGAGAGGGAGGTGGAGAGAGGGAGGGGGAGAGAGGGAGAGAGGGGAGGAGGAGAGAGGGAGGAGGAGAGAGGGAGGAGGAGAGAGGGAGAGAGGGAGAGGAGAGAGGGAGAGAGGGAGGGGGAGAGAGGGAGAGAGGGAGGAGGAGAGAGGGAGGAGGAGAGGGGGAGGAGGAGAGGGAGAGGGAGAGAGGAGAAGAGCGGGAAGCTCTGCATGCAGCATGCAGAGAGGAGAGAGTCATCTTGTCTCACTTTAGCCTCTTAGAGGAAGTTATCAGCTCTTCAACTCCAGGTCTGTGTAGTTGCTGCTGTTCAGTTTGAACCACAGAAACAGCCATGTCCCTCTCCTCACACAGCAGGTCAGGGGTTTGGGACCATCAGACCCCTCCTGAAGTGGAGCCTTAGCTCTTTGACCTCCTGGGTCTGAATCTGTGGTTATGGAAGGTCCAGGGGGTCTGATGGAGGGTTCCTAGTGGAGGGAAGTGATGGACTGTGTCCTTCTGTCCTTCTGCCCCCCCCCCCTCCATCCTCCCATCATCCTTAATCCCCCCAGTGTTAGGAAGACCCAATTTATTTACAGTCCCAAGGGAGCTACTGTCTACGACCTTTCACCCTTAACCTCACCATAACCCCCCCTAGAGAGCAAGAGAGAGAGCAAGAGAGAGAGAGAGAGAGAGAAAGAGAGACTGAGAGAGATGGAGAAAAACAGAGATGGCCTTGTCTTTAAAAAAAGATGGGAAGTTAATCTGTCAAGTCACAAATAATCTCCCTCCTCAATCTCTATCTCTCTGTCTCTTTCTCTTTCTCCTCCGAATCTTAACACACACTTTCACTTTGTTTCTCTCTCTCCATCCCTCTCCCTCCTTAATCTCTTCATCTACGTGGTCTTCTTCCTATGAGGACACTATTTGTCTACCCTCCTCTTCTCCTGGTCTCCCATCTTTCTCCCGATGTCCTGCATGCCTTCCCATGGCTCTCTGCTCCTCCCTGCCCAGGCACTGCAGCAGAGTAAACTGCATATTACTGCTGGGGAGAGCAGGAACGAGAGAGAGAGAGAGATACACAGAAGGGAGGGATGGAGAGAGATAAAAAGGGAGACAGCGAGTGGGGCAGAGGAGGTGGAGGGGGATGGGGAGGGGGAGGAGACAGAGGCAGGGGTAGTCGCAAGCGTGTCTGGATTTCCTTGGAGGAGTGCAGACCCCCTCCCCCCCTCCACTTCTTTGATGCTAACCAACTCCCTCCACCTCTATCCCATCATCCCGCCTCCCTCCCTCCCTCCCTTGCCTGCCTGGCAGCTTCTCAGGCTGAGACGGAGAGGCTGCGGGCTCTGGACCCTCCCAGCCCTCCACTAGGCAGCCTGCTTTCAGCCTCAGTGGGGGAGGAGGGGGCGGAGGAGAGGAGCGTAGGAGGAGGGGGGATGAGACAGGGGAGGGGGGTGGGCAGGCCTGCTGCCTGCCTGCCATTTTATTGTTTTAGGAGGATTTTTGTTCTCTCTCTCGTGCTCTCTGCGTCTCCCTCTCTTTTCACTCCCCCTCCATCCCTCCATCCCTCCCTCCCTGGCCCTCTCCTCCCCTCTGTCGTCACTGATCCGCCTCCTCCTCATCTCTCCCTCTCTCCCTCTGGGTGAGTGTGGAGGGGCTACAGCCAGATAGAGGCAGCATCAGTGCCAGAGAGAGAGAGAGAGAGAGAGACAGAGAGAGAGAGAGAGAGACAGAGAGAGAGAGAGAGGGAGAGGGAGAGAGAGAGAGAGAGGAGAGAGAGAGAGAGGGAGAGGAGAGAGAGAGGGAGAGAGAGAGAGAGAGAGGGAGAGTGCAGTCTCTGCTCCAGCTTCAGTCTCTCAGCATCATCCTAGCTGGGTTTTCCAGGAGTCGCAGGCAGGCTTGTGTCTCCTCGGCATCTCTGTGTTCTGCTGGAGAGCGTGCTGCTCCGTCTCAGCGGAGGAGAGCGTTTGCCATTACAATCCGTTAACCGGGACGGTGGCTTGAGAATGCGGATACCAACGAGCACCCGCCACAACCCCGCGGGCTGTTCCTGCTAGACGCTGCTTGCCGGTAAATGGAACGGATTTGCCGTTATTTAGCACGAGCCGGGGGAGGAAGAGAGGATGGAGAGATGGACTGGAGAACAGGGGTGGGTGGATGGGGTGGGAGGGGAGGGAGGGAAGGAGGGAAGGAAAAAAAGAGAAATAGGAGAGTGAGTGTTTATAACGTTAAATATTCTGCTGCGAGAGTTGAGGTTATCAGGAGATAAGACTGGAAAAAATACATCCATCATGTCGGGGATCTTTTGGAAAATGATTATTGCTGTTTCACTGTATTCATGCCTTGTATGGCAAATACATTCCAAGTGCTGAGATGTGTGTGTGTGTGTTTATCCAATCCTGGTTGGTGTGCTTCCTGTGTATGTGTGATTTCCCGTCACCATGCTTGTTGGTACACGTGTGTGTGTGTGTGCATACATGTGCCTGGTGTGTGTTATTAAATATGCATGTGTCAGCGAGACCTGGTGTCTTTCCCCTCTGCATGGCAGCTGTGTCCTGAACTACAGGAGGGTTCAGAGGTCAGATGCTTCAGTTCTCGGTGGAACTTACTGTGTGCTTGTCCTATATTTAGATAGGTGTGTGTATGTGTGTGTGTGTTACGTAATTGTGAAAGCTCTCATCGGTTACTGTAATCTGGAAACACATTGATGAATATGTGAATGTTTCTTTAGCTCATGTGGATATGTTGTTGTTGTTATTAAATATGTTGTTCATATTTATGCTGTAAAATGGATATATTTTGTGTGTAACATAGTCCAACACGAGAGTGTGTGCATACAGATCTGTGTATGTGTGTGGGTTTAAATAGCAACATGTGTGTAAGAATGGTGCCTTACGAATGAGCATAAATGAACATAAATATGAAAACTTTATGAGTTGGATTTACAAAACAGGTAGGACACATGATTCTGCACCTCTTGGAAACTGTTTCGATGAACACAACTAACCTCCCCAATGTTTACTGACAGCAACCTGAACCTTGACCTCTCGGCTGGTCTGACCCTGTGTCTCTGATTCTCAGCTGGGAGACTGGGTGTCTGAGAAGATGCTGATGGCTGGAGACGGCAGCAAGGATGAGACTCAGAAGCTCCATAAGAAGTGGCTCAAACACCAGGCCTTCATGGCTGAGCTGGCACAGAACAAGGAATGGCTGGACAAGATCGAGAGGGTGAGGGAACCAGGCTGCTTTACTCTCATGCTCTCTTGAATCCATCCCTGTGATGTTGGCTCGTTCAGTTGAACAGGAAGATCTCCAGACTGACCTGAAGTAGAGCACTCAGACGTGGTCACGTGTTTAAGAGGAACCCAAAGTGGGAGGGTTTTGCCTCGAACATTTGTACATCAAGTCAACCTTGTGTCAAGGGCATAGGAAGTAGCACGTGTTGTGTTTGTGTGTCTGGGTGTGATCTCTCTTTGTGTGTGTGTGTGTGTGTGTGTGTGTGTGGGGAGGGGGCGGGGGGGGGGGTAATACCAGGTGTTATGACAGAATGTGTGATCTGGAACAGTGTTCTCCTATTTCGTGATCCGGCAAAAAAAAAATGTTCACATGGTTGTTAAGACATCTGTGTTTGCCAGACTAATGTCAGCAAAATGTATTCTGGCAACATCATCCATGACATGTACGGTACTAAGTCCAGTTTGTGCTGGATGTCCCAGTCGAAGGCCCAGCTGTAGCCTATATCTGAGGGGGGAAAACTGCTCGTTTGTAGTTTTAAGAACTCTTCCTCATGACACAGTTTCCTGATGACATCACACTGTAACCATGCTAAGAGCCAATCACATTGCATCCTCGCTGTACAGAGAGTTAGGTAACTAGGAGCTGGAGGCTCATACACCCACAGGAGCTGCTGTAGTGCCTGGATCTCCCTCATTCAGCTGACTCCCCCAGCCCCAGCCTCAGCTACAGCCCCAGCCTCAGCCTCAGCCCCAGCCCCAGCCTCAGTCCCAGCCCCAGCCTCAGCTTAGGGACGGGAACTTCCGGAGAGGCCGAGAAGGTTTGAGAGAAAGGGGCTTGTCTTCCGGAAAGAGATGGAGAGGGTGTCAGATGTGTGTGCTTGTAGAGAGAAAGTAAGAGAGAGAGAGAGAGAGAGAGAGAGAGAGAGAGAGAAAAAGAGAGAGAGAGAGAGCTGGAGAGCTAGAGAGGGAGAGTCAGATACGTGTGCTTGTAGAGTGTTGGTGATGTTATGGAGTCTGGGAGTGGAGTGGCTCGCTGTTTCCAGTCATTACACTGAGGTCAGATCAGATGGCAGCATAGTGGTGAGAGAGAGAGGACGAGAGACCTCCACTGTAGAGAGCAGAGGCTCTCAGCCACACCCAGTCAGAGAGAGAGACCCTGTCCTGATATTGATCTGATAGGGAGATTGTCTAAATATGGGCATGATTATTCAGGATTCTATGTCAGCTGAGCTAAATGCTATATACTACTAGAACTATGCACTTCTAATCCTTGACTTATCTACGTTTCTTTCTATAAATATTGCATGTAGTGCACTATTTGTATATCGCATGATATATCTACTTGTAAATGAATGAAATGTTGATATGCTAAAGCGTTAACCTAGTATGGCTAACCCAGTATGGTTCCTGTGGACCTGACTCCACCTCTAAGGGACCTTAAGGCATCATCAGTGTTTTCAGTGTCTTACTGTACTGAACCAGGCCCCTGTGGCCTTGTGTGGGCCTCTCAGCTTACAGTGTCTGTCATCCAACACAGTGCTGTGTTGATGGAACATTAAAACATGACAACCATGGAGGTGTGATTTAGGGCCGACCAGGGCAGGCTGTCACTGCAGGGGGTCTCTGAGAGTCCAGCTGGGGGGAGAAGAGATCCAGCCTGGGAGGGCAGGTTCAGATGGACCCCCCTGATGTTGGGATGTGCAGGCTGGGGCTCACAGGCCTCTGAGGCTGGGGTACACAGGAAGGCTGCTGCTTGCTTTGGGGATCTTGATTGAAGTCCATGCTGCTATCTTAGTCCAGTCTAGCCCAGCCTTTGCATAGCCCAACCTTATCTTAGCTCAGCCCAGCCGAGAGCAGCATAGTCTAATGCTAGCTGCTAGAGAGCTTCAAACCCTTCCAGGTAACCTCCTCTCTGACCTTCTACCTGTGACCTCCTGGCTGTGCAGAGGTCAGCAGCCTGGGACAGTGTCTGGAATACGAACAGGCTGGGAGGTGTTCTAGAACGTGGAGAAAGGCCAGGAGGTGTTCTAGAATGTTGTGAAAGGCTGGGAGGTGTTCTAGAAGGTGGAGAAAGGATGGAAGGTGTTCTAGAACGCGGAGAAAAGCTGGGAGGTGTTCTAGAACATGCTGGCAGAAGATGTTCATCACGCCTTGTGTCATAACCTCCAGACACAGGAGAGGAGCAGGAAATCTGGAGCAGCGACTGTTCTCTTGGTTTGCCTGGCACCGTCTGTCAGGAGGTGTGTGTGTGTGTGTGTTACTGCCAGTGAGGTGAGACCTCCTCGCCAGGCAGAGGGAAACGAGGCTGCGCTTGCAGACGTTGCCAGGCAACAGCCAGTCTCCTCCCCCCCCCCTCCCTCCCTCCGCCTGGCGTCACTCATGTGTGAAGGTCATTTGAACTGCCGCTCTCACACACACCCAGACACAGGCAGGAAGCAGGAAGTGCACCTGTTTCCAGGGTGAGCGGGGGTAAGAGGGTGTCTCAACAGTCTTCTTGTCCTCCCTCAGGGGTGAGGGGGGGGTAAGAGGGTGTCTCAACAGTCTTCTTGTCCTCCCTCAGGGGTGAGCGGGGGGGAAGAGGGTGTCTCAACAGTCTTCTTGTCCTCCCTCAGGGGTGAGGGGGGTAAGAGGGTGTCTCAACAGTGTTCTTGTCCTCCCTCAGGGGTGAGCTGGGGTAAGAGGGTGTCTCAACAGTCTTCTTGTCCTCCCTCAGTCACAGCAGAGTGGGAGGGAGCAGCCTGTCAGCATGACACATGACTGATTACCCATGAGCCCACAGTTCTTTAAGAGGAGTCAGATTATGCATGGACACCAACATGGGCCTGCTTAAGCTAACTCATTTGAGGCAACATTAGCTCAATTTGGCCTATTAATGGATGTACAGTATGTGTATATAGAGTTGATTGGCATCATATATCATTTTACGAGGTTAAAGCCTTTTCTAATGTTGTGTGTGTTGGTTTTGACAATTGTTTGAATACTTTTTTCTGAAAGTTTTTGTCAACTTGTAACTACAGTTAACGTTTTGCTAATGTAGGGTTTCACTGCTTTCCTGCTAGTCTCAGGAGATCTGTGTTGTCATGATGTTCCAGTCTCAAACGAGACCCAAAACCTGTGGTCTGAGCTAGTGTCTGATCCAGCAGCACGTCCATTAGACCTGAAGTCTGTTCCTTTACGAGGTAAGGGGAGTCATGTGGCTGAGCGGTTAGGGAGTCGGGTTAGTAATCGGAAGGTACCTGATTCGAACCCCGGCTGTGTCAACATGACGTTGAGTCCTTAGGCTAGGCAATTCATGAAGTTGTGTCCTTGGGCAAGGCACTTCACCCTACTTGCCTCAGGGGAAATGTCCCTGTACTTGCTGTTAGTTGCTCTGGATAAGAGCGTCTGCTAAATGTAAATGTAGCGCTAGCTAGTTAACGAGGCTCTAAGCCCACAGGTATCCAGTTCTTCTCTGGTTTCTGTGACGATTGGCCTCATTATCTTATGAAGAGGGGAGCTCTCATCCAGAGGCCCCTGAGGACCCCAGACCTACTCTGGGTTAGACCCCGGAGAGGAGGCGCACAAGAGGAGGTGGCTGTGTGTGTGATGGCTGTTAGGGTGTGTGTGTGTTGTTTCAGAGTGTATGGTGTGTGTTATACTAATAGTTCTGTTGTTGTATTTGTAACCTAATATTAAACCTTAATGACAAGTTTCTGTAATATAATGTTGTTGAACATCCAAATAAGGGATAATGACAGCAACAACATAATTGAAACCTTTTAGTGTGAGCCAGATGTTAGAATTCTACGTGCTGCCGCAACATACACACACACAAAGACATACATACACACACACACACACACACACACACAGACATAACCAGACATACACACACAGACATACACACACAGACACACACACACTCTCTGGGAACACTCTCTTTAACCCTGTAAGGTTTGTTATGGTTCGTCTGTCTTGGTGTTGCAGGGTGCAGATAGAGAGAGAGAGGTGGGACAGGAAGAAAGAGAGAGAGAAAGAGGAAGGAGAGAGAAGAGAGGGGCAAGTCATGAAAAAGAAAATAGTTATCAGTTTAGAGAGAAGGTTTGAGAGAAAGAAACAGAGAGAAAGAGAGACAGAGGGAGAGAAAGAGAAACAGAGAGAGAGAGAGGAGGGAGAGACGAGTAAGGCAGATATAGGGGGTTCAGATGGCTCAACGGTTAAGGCGTTGGCCTCATGATCGGATGGTTGTGAGATCGAGCCCCCGCTGTGGCTACATGACGTTGTGTCCTTGGGCAAGGCACTTCACCCTACTTGCCTCAGGGAAAATGTTCCTGCACTTACTGTAAGTCGCTTTGGATAAAAGCGTCTACTAAATGAATAAATGTAAATATAGGAGGAGAAGGTTTGAGAGAAAGAAACAGAGGGATAGAGAGACAGCGAAAGAAAGGGATGAGGGAGGGGAGAATACAGGTGCAGGAGAGAGAGAGAGAGAGAGAGAGAGAGAGAACTGGGGGAGATGAAGGGATGGGGCAGAAGAGGGAAATCGAAAGAAAAGGGGTCAGGAGAAAGAGTATGAGACGGAGAGAGAGAGAAGCTGATTGATCCAGTTTCAGTCTTGAGTAACACACGTCACAGCAAGCCTCTACAGCAGGACAGCTTTAGAACTCTGAGAAGCAGGCTTGAGCAGCTCTTGTGTGTGTGTGTCTGCCATGCACAGGGGTACCCCGAGGCATTTTCACACATTGCTGCAAATATTGTCAGTAGATTCAACCTGCCAAATGTGTTGACCACACGTTAGGTAATTCTAGTTCACTAACAGATGCTGGATATTGTATACATGATACCATAATGATGAGGGGGTTTCTCAACACCATCTGTTCACTGGCTTTACTGGGATTCTATCACATTCGGTATCCCCGCTCTCCCCCTCATCTCACCCCTTCTTTCTCTATATCTCTCCCTTCCTCCTGCACTTCCTCTCTTGCTCCCCTTCTTTCTCTTTCTCCCCCTCTTGATTCCTTTCTTTCTCTCTCTCAGTCCCTCCCTCTTTCTCTCTCTGTTTCCTATTGCGTTGCCTGATCAAATTATTTCACAAAGCAATGCCAAAATGAACAGTCATTGTCTGTTTAACATGGTTCTGGTTCTGGTCTTTGTTCTGGTTTCATATCCGTGTTTACTGCTGGCTCACAGATGCACACGTGGAGAAACGTACACACACAGGGAGATACACACACTCAGGGAGATACACACACACAGGGAGATACACACACACACAGATACACAGATACACACTCAGGGAGATACACACACACACAGATACACAGATACACACTCAGGGAGATACACACACACACAGATACACAGATACACACTCAGGGAGATACACACACACACAGATACACAGATACACACTCAGGGAGATACACACACACACAGATACACAGATACACACTCAGGGAGATACACACACACAGATACACAGATACACACTCAGGGAGATACACACACGTACACATACATGTATGCTTGCTTATGCACTTGTGGACACTGCGTGGGATATGGGCTTGGAGGGTAGGGGTGTGTTGGGGGTGAAGGGGGGTATGCTCTCTGCAAGGTGGGGGAGGGGAACCGGAGGGCGATATGAAATCAGGGAGGGAGGGAGCAGGTGTTCGAAAGGGGGAGCGGAGAGAAGGAGGGAGAGCGGAGGAGGGGTGTTGGATGAGTGCCGACTGAGAAAGGAATAAAGGGGGGGGGGCGCTATTATGGGGGCTTTATTGAGCAGTCAGGGGGCAGGGCCTGGGAGGGGGCAGGGGAGGGGGGGCCGAGGCTGCTGAGGGTGCTAATCTCTCCTTTGGTGCTAGTGGCTGGGCCTGCATCTGCATGGTCATGAATATCAAGTCAGGTGATTAGAGGGTTAACGAGCCGGTGTGTTCAGCCACCAGGCAGGGATGAAGAGGGTGTCGGGGAGGAAGAGGGAGGATGCAGACAGGAGGAAAGGAGACACTGTATGTGTAGAAGAACACAGGGAGGGAGAGGGATTTCCAGGAAGATGAGAGGAGTGTTGTGTATTTGTGATGGCCCTGATGCAGCCCACCCCCTACCCCCCTACCCCCTACCCCCCTGCCTTGCACCCCTCTGATGCTACCTGGGGGCCCCCAGGGGCCCTGCTAACCCAGTTTCTCCTACCTGTTTAATCTCTGGTTTGTTAACACTTTGTTAACGGTTGCTCTATCTCTCATATATCTGTCGTTACTTTTTCTGTAACTGTGTTGCTCCTTCTCCCTCCCCCCTCCATGCCCCCCCCCCCCTCCCCCCTCCAGGAGGGCCTGCAGCTGATGCAGGAGAAGCCGGAGCTGAGCCCGGTGGTGAGGAGGAAGCTGGGGGAGATCCGGGAGTGCTGGCAGGACCTGGAGAGCACCACCCAGGCCAAGGCCCGCCAGCTGTTCGAGGCCAACCGGGCCGACCTCCTGGTCCAGAGCTACTCCAGTCTGGACCAGCGGCTGGGCCAGCTGGAGGGCCAGCTCTGCTATGTGGACCCGGGACAGGACCTGACCAGCGTCAACAAGCAACTGAAAAAACTTCAGGTGTCTTTCTGGGGCTGCTGGGTGTCTGTTTGACCTGAGCTCTGTTGGTTTGGTGTTGAACTGTTAGACTGACTCACCGAGACCCTGGGAGTCTCAGAAAATCCACCTATCATCTAGTAGAGCGTTTCTTTTGTTCTTCATTAATTTGTAGTGATTTTATGTGTTGTTTCGCTGTTTCGTTTGGATATTTATTGCTCTCTGAGCTTGATTGATTTGCTGTTTCTGTCACGAAGCTAGTCTGTACTCCGATGGTACGTCATCGGAGAAGTCAGACTCACGCGCGCAGATACACACAGGCACACACATGGACGCACACACACACAAACGCACAACACACAGACACATGGACGCACACACACACACACACAGTCTGTCATCGTGTCACCATCTCTCATCTCCTCTCCAACAGCATGAGGTTGCTTGCACTTCCTTTTAAGCCAGCCTTTGTTGCTACTGTTACTGTTCGCTGTCCAACCACCATCCAACCATCCAACCATCTAACCACCATTCAGGGGTACAGTACTCTTCTCTCTTTGCTTTTCTCCCTGATCGTACTTCTTTCCTCCTTTAGTTCCCTCTCCCCTCCTCCTCTCCTGTCTTTCCCTCTCCCCTCTCCCCTCCTCCTCTCCTGTCCTTCCCTCTCCCCTCTCCCCTCCTCCTCTCCTCTCCTCTCCTGTCCTTCCCTCTCCCCTCTCCCCTCCTCCCCTCCTAGGATGTGTGTGTGTGTGTGTGTGTGTGTGTGTGTGTGTGTGTGTGTGTGTGTGTGAAAAAGTTCCCTTTTCACCATTTCACGGACACTGCTAGAGATATTATTGTCGTGTTCAGTTGCAATGATTTATTTAAGTGAAGCGCCTCCTTTCTGAGGCTGTGTGGAGAGCTGGGCTGCGAATAAGAAGTGAACAGGGGAACACCCCATGTCAGCTAGTCTGTCTGTGTGTTTGCCTGTGTGTGTGTGTGTGTTTGCCTGTGTGTGTTTGCCTGTGTGTGTTTGCATGTGTGTACATCAGTCTGTGTGTGTGTGTGTGTGTGTGTGTGTGTGTGTGTGTGTGTGTGTGTGTGTGTGTGTGTGTGTGTGTGTGTGTGTGTGTGTGTGTGAGGTACCAGAGGGCTGGTTGAACCATAGCATCGTCTGTATTCCCACAGTGGCACTGTGATGAAAGGGAGGTGTTGAAATCGAGAAGGAGAGATCGTCCTCATTCTGCCACCCACTCCTAATCTCTCCCTCCCTTTCCCTCTCCCTCCCTCCCTCCCTCCCTCCCTCCCTCCCTCCCTCCCTCCCTCCCTCCCTCCCTCCCTCCCTCCTTCCCTCCCTCCCTCCCTCCCTCCCTCATTTCTTCTCTCCTTTTCAAACCTTTTCCTGCCATGCACTTGTCTTCGCCCATCCTTCCGCCTGATTTCTTTTCACACTCTCCTCTTCTTCCTCCTCCCTCTCATCCCTTCCTGCGTTCCTCACTACCCCTCCTCCTCCTCCTCCTCCCCCCCCCCCCAGACCATGGAGAGCCAGATGGAGGCGTGGTATGAGGAGGTGGGGGAGCTGCAGGTGCAGACAGCCTCCATGCCTCAGCAAGGCCAGATCCGCGACTCGGTGGAGGAGCGGCAGGTTGCCGTGGAGACGCGGATGGTGAGGCTGATCGAGCCTCTGAAGGAGAGGAGGAGGATCCTGCTGGCCTCTAAGGAGGTGCACCAGGTCGGCCGAGACCTGGAGGACGAGATCGTGAGTGGAGCACACACACACACACTCTGTTCACACACAGACACGCACACACACACACGTGTGTACATGTTCATGACCCTTCTCTTGCTGCTGCGGCTGTGTCGAGAGGGGTTGTGTACACCCACTTCCTGTTTCTGGAATGTGTCCTGACGTCACTTCCTGTGGTTGTAGCTGTGGGTGCAGGAGCGCCTCCCCATGGCCACGTCTCAGGAGCACGGCTCCAGCCTCCAGGCTGTTCAGCAACACATGAAGAAGAACCAGGTGACCCTGCTGTCTCTCCTCTTCATCTCACTCTCCTCTGTAGCTCACTCTCCTCTTCATCTCTCTCTCTTCATCTCTCTCTCTTCATCTCTCTCTCTTCATCTCTCTCTCTTCATCTCTCTCTCTTCATCTCTCTTCATCTCTCTCTCTTCATCTCTCTCTCTTCATCTCTCTCGTCTTCATCTCTCTCGTCTTCATCTCTCTCTCTTCATCTCTCTCTCTTCATCTCTCTCTCTTCATCTCTCTCGTCTTCATCTCTCTCTCTTCATCTCTCTCTCGTCTTCATCTCTCTCTCTTCATCTCTCTCTCGTCTTCATCTCTCTCTTCATCTCTCTCTCGTCTTCATCTCTCTCTCTTCATCTCTTTCTCATTTTTCACGTCTTTTAATCTCTCTCCTCTTCATCTCTCTCTCTTCTTCATCTCACTCTCCTCTTCATCTCTCTCTCCTCTTCATCTCTCTCTCCTCTTCATCTCTCTCTCCTCTTCATGTCTTTCTCGTCTTCACGTCTCTTAATCTCTCCCGTCTTCATCTCACTTTATCTCTCTCCTCTTCGTCTTAAACCATTCATCTCTCTTCTCTCCATTTCTCTTTCTTTCATCTCCTTGAGTCTTCTCTCCCCATCCCTCTTTACTCCCTCCCCCCTCAACTCCTCACCTTCCAATGTCCTCTCCCCTTCCCTTGTCTCTCCTCTTCGTCGCCCCAGGCTGTCCTCCACCTCTCACCCCTCCCCCTGCCAGCTTCTCTTCTCATCTTTTCACTCTCTCTCTCTTCCCTCCTCTGTTTCAACACATCACCTGAGGGCTTCTTCTCTTTTCCTTTCCTCCCCCTCCTCCCCCTCCTCCCCCTCCTCCCCCTCCTCCTCCCCCAGACCCTCCAGAGGGAACTGGAGGGCCACCGGGGCCGGGTGGAGGAGGTGCTGGATCGGGCAGGCCTCATCGCGTCCGTGCGCAGCCCTGAGGCGGACTGCGTGCGGGCGGGGCTGGAGCAGCTGGCGTACGTGTGGCCGATGCTGTGGGCGGAGACAGAGCGCAGACAGCTGCTGCTGGACGCCACCTACCAGGCCCAGCAGTATCACTACGACATGGCCGAGGTGGAGGCCTGGCTCAGCGAGCAGGAGCTGCACATGATGAACGAGGAGAAGGGCAAGGTGGGAAGGGCCTGCGTGTGTGTGTTGGTCCTCAGCATGTTTGCGTGTCCTTAGCGTGTGTGTGTGTGTGAGCCTGCCTGCTCCTGGTGTGTGTGTTCAGGACGAGCCCAGCACCCTGCAGCTGCTGAAGAAACACCTGGTCCTGGAGCAGACCATCGAGGACTACGCTGAGACCATCGGCCTTCTGTCCCAGCAGTGCAGGCAGCTGCTGGAGATGGGACACCCTGACAGGTCAGGCTCCGCCCCACATCTCTCCTCCTCTCTTTACCTTCTCTGCTGTTCTCTGCTGTCTCTACTAAGTATGTTGACTCTAACCAACTCTAAACTTGTCTCTCTTTCTGTTTTCTCTCCTTCTGTCCCCCCCCTCCCCCCCGCCCCCCCGACCACGCCCCCAGCGAGCAGATCAGCAAGCGTCAGTCCCAGATCGACCGTCTGTACGTGTCCCTGAAGGACCTGGTGGAGGAGAGGAAGTCTCGTCTGGAGCAGCAGTACTGGCTGTACCAGCTGAGCAGGGAGGTGTCGGAGCTGGAGCAGTGGATCGCTGAGAGGGAGGTGGTGGCCAGCTCACCTGAGCTGGGGCAAGACTACGAGCATGTCACGGTACGCAGGGCTGCTCGCACTGCATGCACACACACACACACCTGCACACACACACACACACCTGCACACACACACACACACACACCTCTACACAGATATGCGTGTCGATTTACACACACACACACATACACACACACACAGACATATGTATGCACACCTCACAAATGTACTTTCATACGCACACCTACAAACACATAGAAATGCATACAAACTCTCACACAAATATAGACACACAAACCTACACTCCCAATCACACACACACACTTGCTGACACACAGGTATACACTCCCACTCACTGGCATGGCATCAATATTAATGAAGTGGAAAGGGAGGAAATTAGACTCTGTTCTGTAAAGAGTCTGTCTGTGGTCCCTGGCCCTGACTGTGTCTGTGAAGAGGCCTCTGACTGTGTCTGTGTAGAGGCCCCTGGCTCTGACTGTGTCTGTGAAGAGGCCCCTGACTGTGTCTGTGTAGAGGCCCCTGCCCCTGACTGTGTCTGTGAAGAGGCCCCTGCCCCTGACTGTGTCTGTGTAGAGGCCCCTGCCCCTGACTGTGACTGTGTAGAGGCCCCTGACTGTGTCTGTGTAGAGGCCCCTGGCCCTGACTGTGTCTTGGTAGAGGCCCCTGGCTCTGACTGTGTCTGTGTAGAGGCCCCTGGCCCTGACTGTGTCTTGGTAGAGGCCCCTGGCCCTGACTGTGTCTGTGTAGAGGCCCCTGACTGTGTCTGTGAAGAGGCCCCTGACTGTGTCTGTGTAGAGGCCCCTAGCTCTGACTGTGTCTGTGTAGAGGCCCCTGACTGTGTCTGTGTAGAGGCCCCTGACTGTGTCTGTGTAGAGGCCCCTGACAGTGTCTGTGTAGAGGCCCCTGACTGTGTCTGTGTAGAGGCCCCTGACTCTGACTGTGTAGAGGCCCCTGACTGTGTCTGTGTAGAGGCCCCTGGCTCTGACTGTGTCTGTGTAGAGGCCCCTGACTGTGTCTGTCTTGAGGCCCCTGACTGTGTCTGTCTTGAGGCCCCTGACTGTGTCTGTGTAGAGGCCCCTGGCTCTGACTGTGTCTGTGTAGAGGCCCCTGGCCCTGACTGTGTCTGTGTAGAGGCCCCTGACTGTGTCTGTGAAGAGGCCCCTGACTGTGTCTGTGTAGAGGCCCCTAGCTCTGACTGTGTCTGTGTAGAGGCCCCTGACTGTGTCTGTGTAGAGGCCCCTGACAGTGTCTGTGTAGAGGCCCCTGACTGTGTCTGTGTAGAGGCCCCTGACTCTGACTGTGTAGAGGCCCCTGACTGTGTCTGTGTAGAGGCCCCTGGCTCTGACTGTGTCTGTGTAGAGGCCCCTGACTGTGTCTGTCTTGAGGCCCCTGACTGTGTCTGTGTAGAGGCCCCTGGCTCTGACTGTGTCTGTGTAGAGGCCCCTGACTCTGACTGTGTCTGTGTTGAGGCCCCTGACTGTGTCTGTCTTGAGGCCCCTGACTGTGTCTGTCTTGAGGCCCCTGACTGTGTCTGTGTAGAGGCCCCTGGCTCTGACTGTGTCTGTGTAGAGGCCCCTGACTCTGACTGTGTCTGTGTTGAGGCCCCTGACTGTGTCTGTGTAGAGGCCCCTGACTGTGTCTGTGTTGAGGCCCCTGACTGTGTCTGTGTAGAGGCCCCTGACTCTGACTGTGTAGAGGCCCCTGGCTCTGAGACTGACCCAGTGTGTTCAGGCCTGATGTCTGGCATCGTGTCTAACCTCTGCAGATTCTGCAGGAGAAGTTCACAGAGTTCGCCTCGGAGACCAGCGGCGTGGGCCAGGAGCGAGTGACGGCCATCAACCAGATGGTGGACGAACTGATCGACTACGGGCACGCAGATGCTGCCGTCATCGCCGAGTGGAAGGACGGCGTGAACGAGGCGTGGGCCGACCTGCTGGAGCTCATGGAGACACGGGGGCAGATGCTGACCGCCTCCCACCAGCTGCATAAGTTCTTCTCAGACTGCAGAGAGGTAGAGACCAGGCATGACTGACCAACACTGACCAGGACTGACCAGTACTGACCAGTACTGACCAACACTGACCAGTACTGACCGCTACTGACCAGTACTGACCAACACTGACCAGGACTGACCAGTACTGACCAGTACTGACCAACACTGACCAGTACTGACCAACACTGACCAACACTGACCAGTACTGACCAACACTGACCAGTACTGACCAGTACTGACCAGTACTGACCAACACTGACCAGTACTGACCAGTACTGACCAGTACTGACCAGTACTGACCAACACTGACCAGTACTGACCAGTACTGACCAGGACTGACCAGGACTGACCAGTACTGACCAGTACTGACCAAAACTGACCAGTACTGACCAACACTGACCAGGACTGACCAGTACTGACCAGTACTGACCAACACTGACCAGTACTGACCAGTACTGACCAACACTGACCAGTACTGACCAGTACTGACCAGTACTGACCAACACTGACCAGTACTGACCAGTACTGACCAGTACTGACCAACACTGACCAGTACTGACCAACACTGACCAGTACTGACCAACACTGACCAGTACTGACCAAGACAGACTCACCAGTTAACACTAACCAGTACTGACCAACACTGACCTGTGTAGTAATGACAGTTTTAACAGGTACTGGAGCTGTACAGACCTCTGACTGTCCTCTGCTGCTGTCTGCCCCTCCCTCTGTACACACACTCACACAACACACACACACGTCTGTGTACACACACTCACACAACACACACACACGTCTGTGTACACACACTCACACAACACACACACATGTCTGTGTACTCACACAAACACACACACACACGTATGTGTACACACACTCACACAACACACACACGTGTACACACACACAAACACATCTGTGTACACACACTCACACAAACACACACACACGTATGTGTACACACACTCACACAAACACATACATGTGCACACTAACACACACACACACGTACACCCCCACCCCCCCCCCCCCTCCCAGGTCCTAGCTCAGATCGAGGATAAGCAGCGTCGCCTCCCAGAGGTGCGTGCACGGCAGGGGGGCACGGCCAACACCAGCACCCTGCAGAGGATCATGCACAGCTTCGAGCACGACATCCAGCTGCTGGTCACCCAGGTGACACACACATGCGCACACACCAGCCTATCACGACTCTGATACCTGTTTGGGAGGTACAAAACATACACTAATGCAGTGTGTGTGTGTTGTGTGTGTGTATTGGTGGGTTGTGTGTGTATTGGTGTGGGTGTGTATCTGTGTGTTATTTGTGTGTTGTGTGTGTGTCTGTGTGTTGTGTGTGTATTGTGTGTATTGTGTGTGTGTATTGTGTGTTGTGTGTGTTGTGTGTGTATTGTGTGTGTTGTGTGTGTGTGTCCAGGTGCGACAGCTTCAGGAGAGCGCTGCCCAGCTGAGGACAGTTTACGCCGGGGAGAAGGCGGAGGCCATAGCGGGCCGGGAACAGGAAGTGATGCACTCCTGGAAGGAGCTGCTAAACTCCTGCGAAGAGTGCCGTGTGCAGATCACAACGGCGACGGACAAGCTGCGGTTCTTTGGCGTTGTGCGAGACCAGATCATGTGGATGGACAGCATCATCTGTCAGATAGGAACCGGAGAGAAACCCAGGTAACCCTGGCTCAGGAAACACCTTCTTCCTGTTTGGAAGTTTCCTGTGTTCTAGAACGTTCTAGAGGAGTTCTGTGTCATTTTAATAAATGTTACTTTATCTGTTGTTACTAATGTTACTACTTTATCTGTCATATTCCCCCAAATATACTCCTGAACATTATCAAATGTAAACTGTAATTTCTACAGTTAAATGTCCTACTCTTAAAACGCTTAAAAAGAAATTTCAAGGTGAACTAGAGAGATAAATAACACGTACCTGGAATGTCCCAGTAACTTCATGTTCAGTAACTTGTTATTGAACATCATGGTCGATGTTTGACCTTGTCAAACTGGCTGCTGGTCAGTGTTCCTCCGCCCCTGTCGTGTTGGGTGTGTAACCCTGTGCTCTTCTCCCTTGCCGTCAGCGCGCTGCCCCGAGAGCTAACCTCGTCCTCTGGGCTGTCTGGTCCTTTCAGGGACGTGTCGTCCGTGGAGGTCCTGATGAACTACCACCAGAGCCTGAAGAGCGAGGTGGAGGCACGCAGTCGCAGCGTGCTGCAGTGTATCGACATGGGCAAGACGCTGCTGGCCGCCCGCAACCCTGCTGCCGAGGAGGTATCCATGGTTACACCTGTCGGACCCCCCCCCCTCCCCACCCCCTCCTCCCTCCCCTGTTTTAGACCCCGCCCCAATTTCAGGGATGTACAGCATGCGGTTTTGGAGGATTGTCGGATGGAGACTCAGTCCAGGAAGTTGGGAGTAGATGGACACGCTCCATTGGTGACTTAACGTGTGTTTTGCGTTCTGTGATTGGCTGTTTCTCAGATCAAGGAAAAGCTGGACAAGGTGGTTGCTAAGCAACATGAGCTGTCGGAAAAGTGGGACAAGCACTGGGAGCTGCTGCAACACAGTGAGTGACCCTGAGACGGCCTACACACACACACACACACACACACCAGTCTCACACACACACACACCAGTCTCACATCCACACACACACACACACCAGTCTCACACACACACACACCAGTCTCACATCCACACACACACACACACCAGTCTCACACACACACACACCAGTCTCACATCCACACACACACACACACCAGTCTCACACACACACACACCAGTCTCACATCCACACACACACACACACACACACACACCAGTCTCACACACACACACACACACACACACCAGTCTCACACACATACACACACCCACTCTCACGCACGCATACATACACTTTCACGCACACACACTCTCACACATGCACTCTTATACACATGCTCACATACTCTCACACTCTCACATACACACACGCTCTTACACACACACACACACACACACTCACACACGCACACTAATGTACACACTCTCGCACCCGTGTCTAATGTTATTCCCCTCCTCCCTGTCCTCCCCTCCTCCCTCCCCTCCTCCCTCCCCTCCTCCCTCCCTTCCTCCCTCCCTTCCTCCCCTCCTCCCTCCCCTCCTCCCTCCCTTCCTCCCTCCCTTCCTCCCCTCCTCCCTGTCCTCCCCTCCTCCCTCCCCTCCTCCCTCCCCTCCTCCCTCCCTTCCTCCCCTCCTCCCTGTCCTCCCCTCCTCCCTCCCCTCCTCCCTCCCTTCCTCCCTCCCTTCCTCCCCTCCTCCCTGTCCTCCCCTCCTCCCTGCCCTCCCCTCCTCCCTGTCCTCCCCTCCTCCCTGCCCTCCCCTCCTCCCTGTCCTCCCCTCCTCCCTGTCCTCCCCTCCTCCCTGCCCTCCCCTCCTCCCTGCCCTCCCCTCCTCCCTGCCCTCCCCTCCTCCCTGCCCTCCCCTCCTCCCTGCCCTCCCCTCCTCCCTGCCCTCCCCTCCTCCCTGTCCTCCCCTCCTCCCTGTCCTCCCCTCCTCCCTGCCCTCCCCTCCTCCCTGCCCTCCCCTCCCCTCCTCCCTGTCCTCCCCTCCTCCCTGTCCTCCCCTCCTCCCTGTCCTCCCCTCCTCCCTGTCCTCCCCTCCTCCCTGCCCTCCCCTCCTCCCTGCCCTTCCCTCCCCTCCTCCCTGTCCTCCCCTCCTCCCTGTCCTCCCCTCCTCCCTGTCCTCCCCTCCTCCCTGCCCTCCCCTCCTCCCTGTCCTCCCCTCCTCCCTGTCCTCCCCTCCTCCCTGTCCTCCCCTCCTCCCTGCCCTCCCCTCCTCCCTGCCCTCCCCTCCTCCCTGCCCTCCCCTCCTCCCTGTCCTCCCCAGTGTTGGAGGTGCATCAGTTTGCCCAGGAGGCGGTGGTAGCAGAGGCCTGGCTGACTGCTCAGGAACCCTTGATCAGCAGCAAGGAGCTGGGAGCCAGCGTGGACGAGGTGGAGCAGCTGATTCGTCGACATGAGGCCTTCCGGAAGGCAGCGGCCACCTGGGAGGAACGCTTCAGCTCGCTACGGCGACTCACCACGGTAACGGCATCCTGCCCCCGCCCCCACACACACACCCCTGAGGGGTCAGGGGTCAAGAGGAAAAGGATTGTTACAGCTCTGAATTTCATTTAAATTCTGACTGAATCAGATTTTGACTTGGTTCTGTCTTGACTTTGAACTCAGTTTCTCTGTTTTCCTTCAGTCACTAACTCTGACTGACTCTAACTGCCTCTAACTGAGTCTGAGTCTGACTAACTCTGAGTGTGACTAACTCTAAATGTGTGACTAACTCTGAGTGTAACTAACTCTGAGTGTGACTAACTCTGAGTGTGACTAACTCTGAGTGTGACTAACTCTGAGTGTGACTAACTCTGAGTGTGACTAACTCTGAGTGTGACTAACTCTAAATGTGTGACTAACTCTGAGTGTAACTAACTCTGAGTGTGACTAACTCTGAGTGTAACTAACTCTGAGTGTGACTAACTCTGAGTGTGACTAACTCTGAGTGTGACTAACTCTGAGTGTGACTAACTCTGACCTCTGACCTCTGACTGTTTCCAGGTGGAGAAGCTGAAGGCAGAGCAGTCCAAGCTCCCCCCCACCCCCCTGCTGGGCCGCAAGGTGTTCCTGGACCCCCTGGACGCCTCCCCCTCCCGCAGCGCAGGCTCCGCCCTCGTGAGGCAGACCATCTACGAGCAGGCGGAGCCTCATCCAGAGCGGCCGCCCCAGGAGCCCTCGCCCTCCTCCGTGGCTCGCCGCCTCGGCTCCACCGTGGCCAATTACACGCCGGTGATGAATGGCTCCTCCTACCGCCACCTGGAGCCTCGGCTCGCCGGCGTGGTGGGCGTGGCTGCCGGTCTCGGCACCGCCTCCTCCTCCGCCGCGGCCGACGTGGTCAACAACGTCGTTGTCAACGTCACGTCCCACATCCCCACCATTGCCGTCAATGCTGTTGCTACGGTAACAGCGGCGCCTCCGGCGGCGGCGGCTGAGGCTAGGGCGTCCCCGTACCTGCGGCAGCCCAAGATCAAACACATCGATGACGTGGTGACGCCCCTGCTGGTGGCCAGCCGACTGGAGAAGGCCAGGGAGAGGGAGAGAGAGAAGGAGAGGGAGGGAGAGACGAGCAAAGAGAGAGAGCGGGAGTGGGAGGGAGAGATGGTAATGGCTGAGGTGGTGCTCCAGGAGCCCGGCAGGGAGAGGCTGAACAGCGAGCCCAGCCGAGGAGCAGCCAGGGCGGGCAGCAGCAGCTGGACGGACCCCCCGCCCCAGCCCCAGCCCCAGGGCAGGGAGGCCCGGCTGGAGCGCCAGCTGAGCAGCGAGCAGCTGATCCAGGCTCGCAGGGACGAGCTGCCCCAGGAGGTGTGGCGGGAGCGGGCCGAGCGCCACGAGAGGCGCCTGGAGAGGCAGACGTCCAGCGAGCAGGAGGGCCACGGACACGACGGGCGCCGCCGCGACCGCCACCGCCTGGAGAGACAGGAGTCCAGCGAGCACGACACAGCCAAGGAGCACTCAGACCGGCGCTCTGCAGGAGGGTGAGTCGCCGAGGGGGAGGAGCTGGGAGGGGGGGGGGGGGGACGGGAGGTCAGAGGTGAGGGGTGTGGCTCTTTTAGGATGGGTGTCGTTAGGGAGTCATCTGGCGCAGTTGGTTAGGGTGTTGGGCTAATAATCAGAAGGTACCCGGTTTGAATCCTGTCTGTGTCAACATGACATTGTATCCACGGGCTAGGCACTTCACCCTACTTACCTCCGAGGGAATGTCCCTGTACTTGCTGTTAGTCGCTCTGGATAAGAGCGTCTGATAAATGACTACATGTAAATGCAAGATGGGCGTAGCTCAGGAGGGATGAGGATGAGTCAGTGGAGAAGAGGAGGGATAATGAGTTCAGTCAGGGTGAGTTTAGCTGAGTGGGGATGAAAATAGCAGAGTGTGTGGTGCTTATGGTGTGTGGGTGTGTGTATGGTGTGTGTGGTGTGTGTGGTGTGTATGGTGTGTGGGTGTGTTATGTGTATGGTCTGTGTGGTGTGTGTATGGTGTGTGTGGTGTGTGTGTGTGATGTGTGTGTGTGTGTGTGTGTGTGTGGTGTGTATGGTGTGTGGGTGTGTGATGTGTATGGTCTGTGTGGTGTGTGTATGGTGTGTGTAGGGTGTGTGTGTGTGTGTGTGTGTGTGGTGTGTGTGTGTGGTGTGTGTGTGTGTGGTGTGTGTGTGTGTGTGTGTGGTGTGTATGGTGTGTGGGTGTGTGATGTGTATGGTCTGTGTGGTGTGTGTATGGTGTGTGTGTAGGGTGTGTGTGTGTGTGTGTGTGTGTGTGTGTGTGTGTGTGGTGTGTGTGTGTGTGTGTGTGGTGTGTATGGTGTGTGGGTGTGTGATGTGTATGGTCTGTGTGGTGTGTGTAGGGTGTGTGTGTGTGTGTGTGGTGACCTTCAGCTGACCTGGGTGTGCTTCCTGGTTCCAGGGAAAAGAGGTCCACCCTGGCAGACATCGTGGAGCAGCTGCAGGAGAGAGAAGCTGCTCAGGTCTGCATCATGATGCTGCGCTTGTGATGGACCAACGGGTTCTACTGTCACAACATTCCTGGATCATACAGCCTCACCTTCTCTCACACTGTCCTCTTCCTCACTCCATCTCTTATCCTATCTGCCCCTCTTCCTCAACCACTCCCCTCCGTCTCTCTCTACTTCCTCTTCCTGCATCTCCCCCTATCCCTCTCAATCTCCCCCCCCCCCCCTCCTCCAGGCCAGAGGTGAAATTCCCCGCCTCCCTAACGGAGTACCAGAGAAGCCTTCCCGCCCCGAGCGCCCCCGGGCCCGGGACCGCCCCAAGCCCCGGCGCCGGCCGCGACCCAAGGAGCCCGCCATCGGGGAACCACGGCGCTCCAGGTCGGCCCCGGCCCAGAGCAGCCCCCCGGTGCCCCAGCCCCCCTCACACACGGCCCACCACGAGGGCTTCCTCTTCCGCAAGCTGGACATCGAGGCTCTGAAGAAGAGCGCCAACAGGTGGGCACATGTGGGCACTGCGCCTGCTGCTCTGATCCAGGAGGCATGGGGCCCACTAGATGGAGCATGCTAGCTAGCTAGCTAACTTAACTGACCTTAACTTCTGTCCAACTGTCGCATGAACACTGGCTTCGATGACATATGTTCTAGAGTTATTTTGGTGCCCCAGGTTCGAGACAACATATGTCCAGGCTTCCTTGTCTGTGAGCTCTACCCACAATGACATATGTTCCAGTAACTGACACTGAATGATAATGTTGTGGGTCGGCATATGTTCTAGCTGGTAGTGACATCATACATTTGCTCAGGGACATATGCTTTACTCAGCCAGGCTTGTGTATCGGAGCTCCACTCTGTGTTTTACAACCTGCAGCAGCCAATGAGACACCAGCTTCCTGCCATCGCACTGCTTACAGCAACAGCATGCATGGTGCCCCTTAACCAATCATTGCTCACAGGGCGGAGCCAGGCCGGCTGGGGTCTGTGGGGGCTACGGTGTGGGCCGGGGGCCTGAGGGTTTGGGCCCGGAGCCTGGGTCTTGGGTACTTTACCTGCCCAGTGTCCAGCATCTGTAGGCAGTGTGGTGTCCAGCTGTAAACCCACTGCCCGCCCAGGCTCCTGGCTGAGCCCCCACATCGCTAACCTGAAATGCAGCTTCAGTCGGCAGAGTGAGGGCCTGGCTGTAAAGTGCCTCCCCTGCTGCACTGCCCCCCTAAAGGGCAGGGTGACCCCCACCTCCACCCCCGCCCCCCACGCGCACCAACCCCTGCCAAGCGGATGAGCCTCACCCACTTTCCCATGGGCCGAATGTTTCGGATGTACATGTTTAGCTATGTACATGCCAAGGTAAAGCTGAATGGCTCTTTCACACTCAGCCTTGAGCCGCGACACGGCAGCTTCGACACGGAGACACACGCATGACACCGTATCCGTAACAACCGCCGGTCGCCCGCCAGCCATAATGCCATTTAACCAAACTCCTCTGCTTCTTCCCTCCTCCGCTGCTGCTCCGCGCTGGCCCCGCCTCCTCCCTCTCCCTCCAAGGTAAGCCACATGTAGCCCGCCCCCTCTACCCCGCACGCCGCCCCACTCCCCCCCCCCGCACCCCCCCCTCCGTCTGTGTTTGGGCGTCTGTGTTCTCCTCCCTCTGCCCTGCGCGGCCGCCGTCCAGGCCACGCCCCCTCCCGCAGGTGAGTGGGGTTAGGTAGCGTTGAGCCTCGGGGCACTGTCCTTCTGACCTCCGCCCCTTTTTCTCCGCACCCCTCCTCCCCGCCCTCCCGCCCGCCCCTGCAGCAGATCCTGGGTGAACCTGTACTGCGTCCTGAACAAAGGAGAGATGGGCTTCTATAAAGACGCCAAGAACACCGGCACACCTTACAACAACGAGCCCATGCTCAGCCTGAGCCACTGCTACTGCGATGTCACCAACGGATACAAGAAGAAGAAGAACGTCTTCACGCTCAAGTACGTTTGGGGGGGGAGGGGCGGGGGCGCAGGGGGGAGGGGCGTAAGGAAGGGGGTGCTTCTGTGTGTTTCAGTTGTATTGGTGACTGTTGAGGGACGGATTGTAAACTGATTTTTTTTCCTTCCTTTTTCCAATCTCTCTCTCTCTCTCTCCCTCTCCCTCTCGCTGTCTCTCTCTCTCTCTTTCTGCAGAACAAAAGATGGCAGCGAGTTCTTGTTCCATGCAAAGGATGAGGTGAGAGGTTTTTTGAAGGGGAATTCCACCATCAGTATGGTTCAGTCTTTCATGCACTACTGATTAATATCCCAAACATTGTGTTGCTTTGGACCATTACAGGTTTTCACAACAAAATATTTGAAAATAATATTCACTTCCGGAGCTTGGCTTTTCTATCACTGAACAATTTGTGTTTAAATTTTTTATTGTGTAATTGCCTTAGGTTTTCCTAAATCGTTTTGTTTTTGATTTATAAAAGTAAAACCTTCAGGATTCAGCAGGGCGTAAATATTTCAGAAAGTTTTTCAGTCGGTACATTTGCTTTTGATTTTGACACAACAACAAAAAACAAGAAAATAAAATTGCAAGACAACATTCATGCAAAAATCCCAAACACACATTTCCCAAGAACCTTCCTGAGAGCTGCCTCGTGTTTTAGTTTGGCATGTGTGTCCGTGTTCCTGCATGATTCATCCAGACATGGCGGACAGGCATGGGATGGTGCATGGAAAGATCTAATACTGGAAATTAACAACCTGACTGGTGGATTTGTGGTGGATTCCCCCTTTAACTGGCCTCTGCCCCATCTCTCCTTCTTGCACTGGGCCCTTCATCCATCCTAACTGGGACAGCAGTCCATAACCCAGATGGTTCTCACCCTGTTTTCTGTCTACTTTTCTCACAGATCTTTAACTCTTGTTTCTCACACTCTCTATCTCTCTCATCTTTTCTCTTTCCGCTCTATTTGTCTGTCTGCCTGTTTTGTGTTGGTGTTCTCTGTATCCCTTTCCTCTCTCTCTCTCTCTCTCTCTCTCTCTCTCTCTCTCTCTCTCTCTCTCTCTCTCTCCTTCCTCCCTCCCTCCCTCCATCAGGACGATCTGAAGGCCTGGATCTCCAACATCACCACGAGCATCTCGGAGCACGAGCAGATCGCTAAGTGGGGCCAGCCTCATCCTACTACCTCATCCACGGACGAGGGCACGCGGCGCGACGGCAGCAAAGGCGACAACAAATCGGAGCGAGGCGGCGAGCGTTCCGACCGGGGCGAGCGAGCGGAGAAGGCGGAGAAAGTAGAGAAACCGGAACGTTCCGAGAGGTCGGATAAGGGGGAGAAGTCGGAAAACAAGCGGTCAGAAAAATCCAGCAAGAAGAAATGAGGATTGCGCGTTTGATGTGTTTTGGGGCGCGTTGGAGGGGCAGGAGGAGGAGGGAGGGGGTTAGAGGTCAGAGGTCAACAGTGTATCACTCTGGAGAGCCTCTCTGTCCTCTCCTACATCCTCTCTATCTCAGTTGGTTTGGTGTTCAGGGACACGAGACCACAAAGATCTGGTGAAGGGATGGAACAGACAAGGAGGGGGAGTCTGACTGAACCCCCTCGACCCTCCTCTCTCTCTCTCTCTTTCTCTCTCTCTCTCTCTCTCTCTCTCTCTCTCTCTCTCTCTCTCTCTCTTCCTCTTCTCTGCTGCTCTGTGGCGGCCAGACCTGCTGCCCCCCGGTGGAGAGACAGGTGCATGGCAGGAAGCACAGGCGTGTGGAGGGAAGGGGGGGGTTTCCGCTGGTAGATTGAGAAATGTAGCTCATAATGTTTCATGTTTCTTTTTTGTATGAGATGAGCTGTATCTGTATGTATCTCCTGTCTGTCTGTCCACCTAGCTAATGTTCAGTCGTGCTGTATATTCCCAGATGAAAGAAACAAGCCAAAATGTTTTTAACTGACCGGCCTCTAGTTTTCGGAGCGTGAAAAACATTCTTTTTTTTTCTTTATTTTTTTGTATTTTTTCTCTTTTTGTGTTTCTGCTCGTTCACCCTCCATCCCACACATCTGGACTGAAGCTAGTTTCACTTCCTGGATTCCCACGCTTGTTTTTCTTCTGCTAAAATGGTGTCCATGGCAACCAGGCCGTCCTCTCCGGATCTGACCAACACCGAAGGAGAGTGGATCATCATCCTGTTGGGCTGGTCCTGCATCTACAACCATCCTCTGCCAGGCCTCCACCTCCTCCAGACCTCCCACCCTGGAGACCCGGCCAGGCAGCCCAGGAGCTCAGGAGCCCAGCGGCCCAGCGGCCCAGGAGCCCAGCGGCCCAGGAGCCCAGCGGCCCAGGAGCCCAGCTCCAGAGACATGACAGGCTTCATACCTCCAAACACCAGGCTTCCTCCTTCCTGCCCAGCTGCTTATCTCAGCTCCACCCCTGGGATGTTCTCTCTCGTCAGATCCCATCAGCCACATTGCTTTTTATAGACCGTCAAAGGTGGTAGATAAGCGTGTGCGTGCCTGGTAGACATGCGTGTGGTCGCGTGTGTTGGTGTGTGTGTGTTCTGCTGCTCTCCTCTCCCAGGTTATCCATAGCTCAGGTTATTTCTGTTGTCACGCCGATCCTCAGATCCCAGACAGTCTTCCACGCATGGCTGGTACGCTCTCTCATGTCACACTCTTACACACACACACAACCACAGAAGGGCACAGCCTCAGACGGGACCCTCCCAGGGTCAGAGTTCAGGGGTCACGCAGATGTCACAGTGTGGATTAGCCGTCGATCAACGGATGTCAAAGAAATAAAAGTGTTTTGTCAGGGTAAACGAATGACTTGTCGTGTGGAAGAGGTGCATAGTGCATGTCTTGCTTGGAGAACCCTTTTGTCCTGACAAGGTTCTATGTTGAGTGTTTTCTTTTCCGCAAGAACATATTTCTTTGTTCCTTTCCATGCTCCATACAGTAACTCTACATGGATCTGTCTGTCATAACCTCACAAAGCCATATAAGGTGTCAGGAAGTTCCGCTTGCTAATGAGAGAACCCTGTCATTCTAATGAGAGAACCCTGTCATTCTAATGAGAGACCCCTGTCATTCTAATGAGAGAACCCTGTCATTCTAATGAGAGACCCCTGTCATTCTAATGAGAGAACCCTGTCATTTTAATGAGAGAACCCTGTCATTCTAAGAGCTGTGTGTGGAACTCAGATAGATGTGAGTGTGGGGGGGGGGGGTTCTGGGGGGACGGGACAGTTGAAGTGTCATCAAATGCGTTCAGTTTGAGTAGCTTTTTCTACCTTGTTTTTTTTTAAGAACACATTTTATGCATCTATATATAAATATATATAACAGGCGGTAATGCCAAATTAATGCAATCCATTATTACGCATGTTGGACACCAGGATGGACAGAGGCTATTTTTGAATGAACATACATAGCTATCACATGTAATGTGGCATATATCGTCCAGTATACAAGACACTGCACATGGTCGATGGGGCTACTGTTTGGAGACCACTGAGACAGCAGAATACGGGTCCTGAATTCAAGGGTGTATGAACAGCACGCTTCATAGCGTGTAATATAACACTGTGCAGTGGTGAATACTATCAATAACCGATCCCCCTCGTCTTTAAGACAGGGGCTCCACTGTGTAGTAAAGTCACTACTCGCCCAGTCAGGAAATACCTGCTCACAGCTAGGACAGCTCAGTCCCAACAACAAACTAATGCTCAATAAAGAATGATCTGGTTTCAAATGGATGGATGTATTCTTTAGTTATTGAATGGAGATGATGGCTGATGATGTTTCCAGTATTTGAGTTGCCTTTGGCGGTGTTTTTTTCCGGGGCGTTCCGCTCCCCTTTGCAGACGAGTCGTTTGCTACAAAGAGCTGTCTCCATGGTAGCATCCCTCACCGATATAACGTTCATATCTTCAACGTGAATGTCTGTATGTCTCCTGGTCTGCTGTCAGTCATGGTGCACTCACAGCCATATCGATGTCACTCTGAACAGTCTGCAGTTTGAGGGATGTGAATACTGAGACTTTATGCAACTTTTCCTTTGCACTAAGAGGCTCCCTGTGCCCTGGGGCTGGGGTGGAGGAACAGTGGTGCTTCAGGGTCTCAGAGTGAGTCTCATTCATGTCCACAGGTCAGTAAAGCGGTCAGTGATTTATCTATTCAACTACCACACTGAGGTTTTGTGTTTTGTGGCCCCAGTTGAAGCTCATTTCAGGGGCCCCTCCTGCTCTCCACCTGTCATGTCCATTTTAGCAACACAGCATAACTGGAGCGCTGTTCTTCACACAAACCAGTTGTTGGGACATTGTCATGTTAGAAACACTGGGCTATTTCTGACATCATTATTCCTCTTCTTGCATGACACTTCTGATTAACTGGTTACCTGTCTCTGACTACATTATCCTAACATGACCTGTCTCTGACTACATTATCCTAACGTGACCTGTCTCTGACTACATTATCCTAACATGACCTGTCTCTGACTACATTATCCTAACGTGACCTGTCTCTGACTACATTATCCTAACAAGACCTGTCTCTGACTACATTATCCTAACGTGACCTGTCTCTGACTACATTATCTTAACAAGACCTGTCTCTGACTACATTATCCTAACAAGACCTGTCTCTGACTACATTATCCTAACGTGACCTGTCTCTGACTACATTATCCTAACAAGACCTGTCTCTGACTACATTATCCTAACAAGACCTGTCTCTGACTACATTATCCTAACAAGACCTGTCTCTGACTACATTATCCTAACAATACCTGTCTCTGACTACATTATCCTAACGTGACCTGTCTCTGAATACATTATCCTAACGTGACCTGTCTCTGACTACAGTATCCTAACAAGACCTGTCTCTGACTACATTATCTTAACAAGACCTGTCTCTGACTACATTATCCTAACAAGACCTGTCTCTGACTACATTATCCTAACGTGACCTGTCTCTGACTACATTATCCTAACAAGACCTGTCTCTGACTACATTATCCTAACGTGACCTGTCTCTGACTACAGTATCCTAACAAGACCTGTCTCTGACTACATTATCTTAACAAGACCTGTCTCTGACTACATTATCCTAACAAGACCTGTCTCTGACTACATAACCCTAACGTGACCTGTCTCTGACTACATTATCCTAACAAGACCTGGCTGATTACATAACCCTAATGTGAACTGTCTCTGACTACATTATCCCCTGAATCAAAATCCTACATAAATGTCTGTTGACTCATGTGTTCCCTAAAGCCACCATTTCATCCCAATCATTTTGATTAAAGGATTATTATAGTTTTTCCATCCTGGACATTGTTGTCATTTGTGAAGATACTGTCTCTATAATCCTGCCCTGTGTCTGTGTTTTAGATCAGAAACCAGATTATAATCTCAGTTGATAAACCAAACACCAACCAGGTGTTATCAATACATAGAAAAGCACAATTTTATATCCTAATGTACTGTGCAGCTTTAAATCCATAGTGACGTAAGGAATCACTGCTATCACAAGTCTGGTGCAGATGGTGTCCACCATACAAGATGCAGTTCACTATCGAGCATAGTGCTTTAGCCAGGTCATCCCTATGTATTTCATGGCCATCATCAAAAGTTAAAGTTTCCCATGATAATGTAAGCAAAGTGACGCAACCTTGACAAGGCAGAGACTAACAGATAGATAATGACTGTGGATTGTGATTAATTTGAGAGAATCATTTCACTGCTATTTCCATCCAGGATGTCTGATTTATCATGAGGTCAGTGACCAACACCTCTCATTGGTTCCCCAGCACTTTGACCTTTGACCCCAGAGCACCACTGTTTTCACTGGACCACAGTCTGTTCTATAGCTTGATGATCTGTACAAAATGTAATTGCTTAAAGTATTTTCTGTAAAGATTTGAAAAAGAGAATAAGTCCTTTTTTTTCCTCCTGATGTAATACTTTTAAAAACCTCCTTTTTTCCTGGGTTTTCAACAAACTTTATGAACTATGTGTTTGGTTTGGGATGGTGGGTTTGGGGTGGGTGGTTTTATCAGACAGGGTGAAACAAACTGCTTTACCACACTCACGCTCAGAGAAGTTGCATGAATGACTTAGTGTCTAATAGGATCCTGCAGTGCATGATTCAGTCTCATCGCTCCACTACATGATCACTGGACAGTACTGAGGTGAAACACCACCACAGTCCCAACATGGAGAAAGGTGAATGAATGACTAATAATGTATGAACCAGATCAAACCATTGAGTTTGTACAGTCGTTTCTTTGAATTGATAAATACAAATTGTGATATTGAAAAAAAAATATGAAGAAATGTGTGGTTGATTGTCTCCGCATGTGAAAATCACGTTTTTATTTAGGTCTATTGAACAGAAATGTTACCCAGTTCGAACCCTTGCTGTGCCAACTTGACGTTCTGTCCGTGAGAAAAGGCACTTCACCCTACTTGCCTCAGGGGGAATGTCCCTGTACTTGATGTAAGTCGCTCTGAATGAGTGCATCTGCCTCTGCATTGCCAGAAGTTATCTGGGCTCTATGCTCAGCTCCAGGGAGTCAACAGGGGGTGTAGTTTGACGGAGGATAGGTGATTGAATTAAATTAATAGAAAATAAAATACGAAAATGAAACGTGTAATTAAATTAGATAAACCTTTATTTGTCCTCCAGGGGTGGAAATTGCAGTTCGCAGTAGGGAATGAGGGAGTGATTTTGGACACAGCAGATGGCGCTGTGGACCAGGACACAGACTGTCTCTACATCCACACAGTAGAAGAAGAACACAAAGCTGCTTCAGGAAGTTGCATCTATCGCCAGCTAAGCTAAACCAACATTTTTAGATGATGGATTAAAGTCTTAAATATGCAGTTCGTGGGTTAAAACTAACTCACTTTAGCCACAGATCATAAATGGCTACTATGTCGAGGACTGGGGATATTATTCATTTAAATGTTGGAGGGAAAAGGTGAGTGTAAAGACATGTTGTAGCATTAGCCACCTAGCTTGTTAGCTTGTCCAGTATCTTCTCTATCTTCTCTTCTGGTTGTGGTGAGACTGAAACTCTGTTAAACAGTTTAGACTTTGTGTTACTAGTCTGTCTTTAATACCCTGATATCAACTTGTTAACCTTAGTGTTTTAGTGTTAATGGTCTGAATCGACTATTGCTGGCTGTTTAAGTGTTTATCTTCTGTGTTCCTCAGGTTCAGCACCTCCAGACAGACCCTTACCTGGGTCCCAGACTCCTTCTTCTCCAGGTCTGTGTGTGTGTGTGTGTGTGTGTGTGTGTCCAACACTCCCCCATGTTTTAATACTTTAAGACTAACTAAACATCTACCTTCCCCACTGAACTGAACCAAACTGTTCTTGTGACTTGCAGCCTTCTGAGTGGGCGGATCTCCAGTCTGAGGGATGAGACTGGTGCTGTGAGTATGATCATCACTCAGATGGAATCAAGGATCAACAATATTAACACTCATATTCTGCTTGGAGAATAATAATGTTCCATTTCTCTCTCTCTCTCTCTCCTCTCACCTGGACTACCTGCAGATCTTCATCGACAGAGACCCGTCTCTCTTTGCCCCCATCCTCAACTTCCTGAGGACCAAAGAGCTGCACCCCCGCTCCATCAACGTGCACCTGCTCCTTCACGAGGCAGAGTACTATGGTATCGCCCCCCTGGGTATGGATGTGTGTCTCTGGGCACTGCTGCTGGGTGCTGGGCCTTAGGGGGAATAAAACAGCTGTTTAATGGCTGTTTATTGAACAGCCTTCCTTAGTTCAAATTCAATGTCATTTTCCAAGAAGGCTTCACACATGCTAACAGGGAGTCATGTGGCTGAGCGGTTAGAAAGTCGGGCTAGTAATCCGAAGGTACCCGGTTAGAACCCTAGCTGTGCCAACATGATGTTGTAACCTTGGGAAAGGCACTTCACCTTACTTGCCTCTAGGGGGAATGTCCCTGTACTTGCTGTAAGTCGCTCTGGATAAGAGCGTCTGCTAAATGTAGAACTGCACCAACCAATCGTGTGACAGCATCAGTAACTGTTGTGTCTGTGTGTTTTAGTTCGTAAGCTGCAGCTCTGTGATGAGCTGGATCGATCCTCCTGTGGGAACGTGCTGTTCAATGGCTACCTCCCTCCACCAGGTGGGGCTGCTCTCTGCACTGCACCAGCCTCACTGGTACCCTGCCTAAGGGCATGTGTGAAATGTAGTTTTTAGATGAAAGCGGATCATCCTTAAAACATGTTCCTCCCAGAAATGAATCTCTGGTGTGTGCGTGACAGCGTGTGTGTTGTCGCTGTGTGTCAGTGTACCCAGCCAAGCGCAGGAACCGGCACAGCGTGGCAGGACCCCAGTACATGGGAGGCCGGGCGGGGCCAGCGGAGCGCCCACCGGTTCGCCGTAGCAACACCATGCCACCCAACCTGGGCAACGCGGGCATACTGGGCAGGGCGTCCATGGAGGAGAGGATCTGTGGAAGTAAGACAGCACAGCTGAAACATGGTCTGAGGCTGTGGCAATTCACTGATGTCAACTATACATTATTAAAGATCTTATCTAAGTCAAAATAAGTTTTCTTTAAGCTTTGGCAGTCAAATGTTCGTGTTTGGAGCATAAGCCAGCACACGACTAACATTTCTGCTCTTGGATTTGGAAAGGGTCAGTTTTGTAGTGTTTTTGCTCTTCATTGCTGTCCTTGTGGGTTCCTCTCTCCTCCCAGACCAGGTAGCAGATCCAGGCATGGTGAGGATCATTTGTGGCCATCACAACTGGATCGCTGTGGCCTACGCCCAGTTTGTTGTTTGCTACAGGTAATGCAACCCAATGGCTGGCTGGCTTTTGATAGTGACTAGTCTTTGTAGCTGCTTAGCAGGACTTGCTGGGACGTATGTTAAGGCTGATGTGGACCAGGCGTGCTTGACGTCCCTTCCTCTCCCCCCAGAGTGAAGGAGTCCACAGGCTGGCAGCAGGTGTTCACCAGCCCCCGGCTGGACTGGGTGATTGACAGGGTAGCCCTCAACGCCAAGGTGATGGGCGGTTCCCTTGGGGACAACGACAAGATGGTGGCTGTTGCCTCGGGAACTGAAATCATCCTCTGGGCCATCTGCCCTGATGGCAATGGCAACGAGATTGGTGAGGCAGCAAGAAGCTCGTGTGTGACTGGCCGACGTATAAACGATCTGATTGGTGACTGGAAAGTAAAGTGTGACAGTTCTTGTACTGTGTGATTGAATTGACTTGTCCATTGGTGTCAAACTAGTGCCATGGAGGGCCAAGAGGGGTGCAGGTTTTCACTTCAACCACAAGGACAGAGAGGGTGCATGTTTTCGCGTCAACAAAGCAACTACACCAGCTGATTTCACTAACGAGTTTCTCTACTTAGTGAAATCAGCTGGAGTAGTGCTTGGTGTAAACCTGCACCCTCCTGGTCCTCTGGCACCAGTTTGACACCACTGGACCTGTCAGTCCAGAAGGAGGATAGGGGGAGCAGCTGTAGTTACCATGGTGCTGTAACCCTCCTGTCCTCTAGGGGTGTTCAGTCTCAATGTTCCAGTGGAGGCTCTCTTCTTCGTTGGTAACCAGCTGATTGCCACCAGTCACACTGGGAAGGTGGGCGTGTGGAACGCCGTCACCAAGCATTGGCAGGTAGTGACAGACTTCCTGTTTTCGTTAAGAAATTGGACTAAAAGCTCTACTAGGTTACAGATGACATTTTGAATCATGTGTGTGTTAGTGTGTATGGTATCATCCAGTTGTGTGTACTGTGTGTGTTTCTAGAACCAGGATGTGGTTCCCATCAACAGCTACGACACAGCTGGCTCCTTCCTCATCCTGGGCTGCAACAATGGATCCATTTACTACATAGGTACCAGGGAACCAATCACAGCGTTTGGCACTGGCCTCGTCTCTGCTCTGATAGGACAGTTGCTGTTGGCGTCCAGAGGTTCAGTGCCAATGCTGACTCCTCCATGTGTCTTTATTTACCCAGATGTCCAAAAGTTTCCATTAAGGATGAAGGACAACGACCTGCTGGTGACTGAGCTGTACAGAGACCCGACAGAAGATGCCATCACTGCCCTCAGTGTCTACCTTACACCCAAAACAAGTATGGCCGCTCTGTTGACTAACAACATCCTGGTTATGTTTGTGTGGAGGTTTTAGTTTGTTTAAGTGGTGTGGGTTTCAGTGAGATATTGTGGTGTGGGTTTCAATCAGGTTCTCTGTGTGTGTGTGTGTGTGTGTGTGTGTGTGTGTGTGTGTGTGTGTGTGTGTGTGTGTGTGTGTGTGTGTGTGTGTGTGTGTGTGTGTGTGTGTGTGTGTGTGTGTGTGTGTGTGTGTGTGTGTGTGTGTGTGTGTGTGTGTGTGTGTGTGTGTGTGTGTGTGTGTGTGTGTGTGTGTGTTGGGTTTCTGGCGTGGATAATGTGCATGCTACTAACCACCGGCCAGCTTGATTAGAAGGGTGTTTGGTTTGGGGGCAGAGGGCTGTGCTTTGGGGGCAGAGGGCTGTGCATAATCACTGCTCCACAAATCAGCAGCCTACACACTGACTGACCCTTTTAAAGAGAAACTACACAACCTAAAAAAAAAAAATGGCAAAGATTCGTGCAGATTTATCAAGTTGTCTGTCTGAATATAAACAGATCAACAACTAAAAACAAGCTTTTATTTTTGGTCAGTTTCTCAGTAAAGCTCAGCAGATCCCCCCCCCCCCCCCCTCCCCCACCAGAGCACCCCTCTGTCAGGCTGTGACCGAGTTGCTGGTTAGCTGTCAAATCAATCCCAGCATGCACTGCGGCTAAAGTGTTTAAATCTGGGGTTGAAGTCCCGCCTGGTCATGTGTGGACAGGCGACAGCGGGAACTGGATCGAGATCGCCTACGGGACCAGTTCTGGAACGGTGCGTGTGATCGTGCAGCACCCAGAGACGGTGGGATCTGGACCACAGCTCTTCCAGACCTTCTCTGTGCACCGCAGCCCTGTCACCAAGATCATGCTGTCAGAGAAACACCTGATCTCAGGTGAGCTTCAGGAGAAACACCTCGCATGCCTCAGAAACACCCCACCTCAGGGGCGCTTCAGTCAGGTTCATCAGAAACACCTCATCCAGGTTAGGTTCATCAGAAACACCTCATCCAGGTCAGTTTCATCAGAAACACCTCATCCAGGTCAGGTTCATCAGAAACACCTCATCCAGGTCAGGTTCATCAGAAACACCTCATCCAGGTCAGGTTCATCAGAAACACCTCATCCAGGTCAGGTTCATCAGAAACACCTCATCCAGGTCAGGTTCATCAGAAACACCTCATCCAGGTCAGGTCAGTCAGAAACACCTCATCCAGGTCAGGTTCATTAGAAACACCTCATCCATGGTCAGGTTCATCAGAAACACCTCATCCAGGTCAGGTTCATCAGAAACACCTCATCCAGGTCAGGTTCATTAGAAACACCTCATCTAGGTCAGGTTCATTAGAAACACCTCATCCAGGTCAGGTTCATCAGAAACACTTTATCCAGGTCAGGTTAGTCAGAAACACCTCATCCAGGTCAGGTTCATCAGAAACACCTCATCCAGGTCAGGTTCATCAGAAACACCTCATCCGGGTTAGTCAGAAACACCTCATCCAGGTTAGTCAGAAACACCTCATCCAGGTCAGGTTCATCAGAAACACCTCATCCAGGTCAGGTTCATCAGAAACACCTCATCCAGGTCAGGTTCATCAGAAACACCTCATCCAGGTTAGTCAGAAACACCTCATCCAGGTCAGGTTCATCAGAAACACCTCATCCAGGTCAGGTTCATTAGAAACACCTCATCCAGGTCAGGTTAGTCAGAAACACCTCATCCAGGTCAGGTTCATCAGAAACACCTCATCCAGGTCAGGTTCATTAGAAACACCTCATCCAGGTCAGGTTAGTCAGAAACACCTCATCCGGGTCAGGTTCATCAGAAACACTTCATCCAGGTCAGGTTCATCAGATGTAAATCTCAGTGTGTGTGTGTTTGTGTTGTTGTGTACCAGTGTGTGCAGACAACAACCATGTGCGTACCTGGACCGTGACCCGCTTCCGTGGCATGATCTCCACCCAGCCTGGCTCCACCCCTTTGACCTCCTTCAAGATCCTGTCACTGGAGGACATCGATGAGCACGGAGGCTGCAGCGCTGGCACGGAGATAGGTAGGGACACCGCTTGGAGAGGTCAAGGGTCACGGGGGGGGGGGGTAGAGCATCTGGCTGCAGGACCATAGGTTGCAGGTTCAAATACCCCCTGTACAATGTACAATACAACAATCTGCTAATTGAACTCAAAATGTGTGTGTGTGTGTGTGTGTGTGTGTGTGTGTGTGTGTGTGTGTGTGTGTGTGTGTGTGTGTGTGTGTGTGTGTGTGTGTGTGTGTGTGTGTGTGTGTGTGTGTGTGTGTGTGTGTGTGTGTGTGTGTGTGTGTGTGTGTGTGTGTGTGTGTGTGTGTGCGCGCGTGCGTGCGTGCGTGCGTGCGTGCTCTCCCCAGGTCCCTATGGAGAGAGAGATGACCAGCAGGTGTTTATCCAGAGGGTGGTACCAGACACAGACAAGCTGTATGTTCGACTCTCCTCCAACGGCAAGAGGTACCTCTGTCTGTCTGCCTGTCTGTCTGCCTCTACCTGTCTGTCTGCCTGTCTATCTGTCTGTCTGCCTCTACCTGTCTGTCTGCCTCTGCCTGTCTCTGCCTCTCTCTGTCTCTCTGCCTGCCTCTCTTCCTCTCTACCTGTCTATCTGTCTGTCTCTGCCTCTCTCTGTCTCTCTGCCTGTCTTTCTTCCTCTCTACCTGTCTATCTGCCTGTCTCTGCCTCTCTCTGTCTCTCTGCCTGCCTCTCTTCCTCTCTACCTGTCTATCTGCCTGTCTCTGCCTCTCTGTCTCTCTGCCTGTCTTTCTTCCTCTCTACCTGTCTATCTGTCTGTCTCTGCCTCTCTCTGTCTCTCTGCCTGTCTTTCTTCCTCTCTACCTGTCTATCTGTCTGTCTCTGCCTCTCTCTGTCTCTCTACCTGTCTCTCTTCCTCTCTGCCTGTCTCTCTTCCTCTCTACCTGTCTCTCTGCCTCTCTTCCTCCACCTGTCTTCCTCCCTCAGTGTGTCTCTCTGCTGCCCCCCCTGGCAGGGTGTGTGAGGTGCGCTCGGTGGATGGAACCTCTATCACATCCTTCATGGTTCACGAGTGTGAGGGCTCCAGCCGCATCGGCTCGCGTCCACGGCGATACCTCTTCAGCGGCCATGGCAACGGCAGCATCCAGATGTGGGACCTGACCACGGCGATGGAGATTGCTGGGAAGGTGGACATCAGAGGTGAGACCAGTGCATTAGTACAACTATCTGTTACTCTAGTGCTGAAAAACAGACAACAATACAATGACAAAGGTTTCTAGGAATCAAGACTTGACATTATAGTGGGACTAGTATAGTACTGACTAGTACAGCACCACAGTTAGAACATATCCCAGTATGGTTCTAACTAGTCCAACAGCCGTGATGCTCTGGTAGTTAGACAGCTGGTCGAGTGAGAGTTGAGGAGGAAACAACACCTGACTTCTGATTGGTTCTTCCCCAGCACTGGGCGGACCAACAGAGGAGGAGCTTCTGGAGTTGTTGGACCAATGTGATCTGGCCTTGACTCGTACCCCTGACATGAGCCCCGCCCCTTCTCTTAGCCACTCCCACGCCTCCACGCCCCGGGCCTCCACCTGCAGGTAAACACACACACACACACACAGGAAAAATACTGAAACACACACACTCTCTCTGTGTGTGTTTTAACAATTCATCAAGCTATAGAGAAAAACATCGTACAACTGTAGCTTCTTGCATTTTTTAGTTACAGTCTTTGTCTTTATTTGTAATCATATTTTCTCTCTTCCTCTCTATCTCTCCCCCCTCTGTCTCCCCCTCCTCTCCCCCCACTGTCTCCCCCTCCTCGCCCCCCTCTGTCTCTCCCTCCTCTCTCCCTCCTCTCCCCAGCCTCCAGTCCCAGCTGAGTGAGAGCTCCAGAGGAGATCGTGGAGGAGGGCGGGGTGTGTGTTCTGGTCCCTTCTCTGGCAGCCTCCCCCGCCCGGCTCCTCCGGTGCCCCTCAGCAAGCCCCGGGACGGGGGCTTCGGGACCTTGGGGGTCCTGGGTCTGCAGCCCCAGCACCTGGGCCTCAGCCAGGCATCTCTCACCAGCGGCAATGGCAGCCCCCGGCCCCCCCGCATGGCCCCCCAGGACAGAGAGCGGGAGGCGGGCGCTATGGGGTCTCTGCGCAGGGGCAGCTTTGTGGAGCGCTGTCAGGAGCTGGCCAAGGGCACGGAGGTGGGAGGGGGGCCCGGGGGCGAGGGGGCCCGGCGCAGCCTGGCGGGGTTCCCTGATTTAGACGCCCGACGGGGGCTGAGGACCCCTCCCTCCTTCTCCTCCGGCCCCCCTTCCTCCACCTCCCCTCGCTCCCCCTCCCCATCGTCCCCGGCGTCGACACCAGCCTCCTCGTGTCCGTCGCAGCGAAGTCGCCCCTCCACCTCCTCGCCAAGCCACGCCCCCACAGGCCTCAGTCCAGTCCGCTGCCAGACCCCAGTTTCTCCTCGCAGAATTGAGTCTCCACCCATCGAGGAAGCCCAGCCCCCTTCCGAGGTGTCAACCAATCCGGACAGCCCGCCTTCCGCACCCCCGACCAGCCCCAAACCACCCATGAATGAAACCAGCTTCTGATTGGTTGCTGCCACAATAACCAACGCAGTGACAAGGATGTGTGAGAGTGGAGTGGGCGTCGGCGTAAACGGTGTCACATGACTAATATACTTGCTTTCGGGGATGCTATTCTGCTTCAAGACATAACTGTGATGTCAAACCACTGCTTCCTATAGAGCTGAGCAGGTGAAAGCTTCTAATATGACACACGTTTATAGATTACAGGTGATAAGCAAGTATTACAGATAGTCAGTATCACTGCCCAGGCCTCTTAAACACTCAGCAAATATCAAGTATTTAAAGTCAAAAGCGTCAAGGAATACTGATTGTATTATGATGTTGATATCCTCCTCTGCCTCTTCCTCCCCTGCTGTCTGTGGCTGTTTGTGTCGGATCTGCACCCTGTAGTGATCCACAACCCCTGCAGACTGTCCCTGAGTCCTGGGGGAGGGAGGGGGGAGGGAGAGGGAGGGAGGGGGAGAGGGCTGGACACCAGCAAGCTGCAGCCTGTGTTCAGAGACTGTCAGACATTCTAGGATCGATGTTTCACAGTGTCAGTTTGGGCACATCCATTTCTCAACAGGTCCTTAAAAAAAAAAGAAAACATCTTTCTTTTCCACCGGACCTGAGTTGAGAGCTGGCAGAGTGTGTGGTAGGAGGGGTGAAGTAGGAAGTGTGAAGTACGTCTGGTTATCCTTGAATCAGCGTGAACGCCAACATTTGTCTATGCATTCCCTGTTGATGCTTGAAGTCTTAGCACAGCTAAAGCATTACTGGAACATTCTTCAAAGGGTGGTTGCCGACCCAAAGAATGTAAGTATCGACAGCCAAGGCTGGTTTCTGAAAACAGTGTTGCACTGGAAATGACTTTAGTGCCTTCTTAATTATGAATGGTAGTCTACACTGCCAAAACCTGTGTGTGTGTGATACTCTGGAACAGTGGTGTTGGGCCATCATGGGCCAACAGGGGGCAGGTTTCTGGATCAACCAAGCCCTAGTCCAGCTGATATCTCTAATGCAGGGGTAGTCAACCCTGGTCCTCCAGAGCCACTGTCCTGAAGGTTTTAGATGTTTCCCTGCTCCAGCATACCTGATTCTAATGAATGAGTCGTTCTCGAGCTCAAGCAAAGCGACTCTTTATTTGAATCGTGTGCTGTATCTTAAACCTTCAGGACTGTGGCTCTCGAGGACCAGGGTTGACTCCCTGCTCTAATGACTCGCTCCACTTAGTGAAATCAGCTGATGCACAAGGTTCTCCACCACAGGGTTCTCCACCACAGGGTTCTCCACCACAGGGTTCTCCACCACTGCTCTAGAACCACTGGTTCCTGTTGTGTGTTTCTTTTGTCTAAGTGACCTAAGACAACCTTGACCTAAGGTGAGTGTTCAATGTTTGCCCCAAGCTGAAAAGGTCAAGGTCAGATAGGGTTCAGATGAGGTCACATCCACCAGCACATGTTCCTTTATCTGGATATCCACTTTATCATTTGATGTTTGATCAGAGGTCAAACAGATCATGTTTATGTTAGTCTCACTCGCTGAAGATGTTCCTTCAACATCTCCATATGCTTAAATATGTATCTGAGAAATAAATAAGATGTTAAAAGAATGTTTTCTGTTCTAATCAGGCTGTGAAGTTTATCATCACAGACGAATGTGTTGATTATTGTGTTCTTTGATGTGGACGGCAAGAAGTGGCATCTTGAATGAGCAGTGTTTATTATCAACATTGTCACATGTAACTTTTCATGACTTATTTTCTAACTGGGTTATTTCTATTAATAAATAATACGAAAGTACCAAGTAATGTTGCAGTTGGCTATTGTCATTTGAAAAAAATAAAAGAACATTTTATCTGAAAATAATTTTTATTTTCAAGACGTACAAACTATTATGAAAGCTGTTCAAATCTTTGTACAACAACGATTTAATAAATATGTAAATATTCACTTCATAAATAGATACACAGATGATCCAAATGGCATATTGCTCTATGGAATGACACAGCATCACAGCTTAGTAAGGCAGGTTATGTTTGTCCTGGCTGTGACATGCAGTGTCAAACTGATATAGACCATGAGGTCCCTAACCCAGAGGTCTCTAACCCAGAGGTCTCTAACCCAGAGGTCTGCACCCCTGGTCCTCAGGGCCCACTGTCCTGCATGAGGTCTCTAACCCAGAGGTCTGCACCCCTGGAGGGACAGAGGACAGTGACAAGCCTTGACCACCAGGGTGGAGACCACAGATAGACTAACCGTCTCCATGGTTACCCGCTGAGCTGTCATTGCTATAGCTGGAAGCAGTGAGGCCAACTAAACTGGTTCATGTGGACCTACGATAATGTGCATGTTGACAACTAAGCACAGTACACAGTGATATGCAGTACTGTGTAACAATACTGCTGTTACCGTAACAACGGATATTTCTACAGTGTTTTATTAAATACTGGATAAACGTGTTCCTGACATGATAAAAAAAAGACCTTCCCATTTCACACTGTAATGTCTGGCTTCAAGTCCAGACTCTGCTATGTAACAAAGACACAACATAGGTCTACAAGTTCTCCTTGTTCAGACAGCAGTTTACATCTTATAAAAATACAATTCATACAAATCTAAAGGATGTTATTAAGTCTATCATGAAAAAATAAAAGATGTCTCTTGTTTGAACCTGGGTTCTTCTGGGTCATCGGAGTGTTCGACACGAAGCCTGCCTCCGGCTCAGCTCCAGGGCCGGTGATTGGGTGGGATGGCCGGCCAATCACAAGGATGGAAAGCAGCTGTGTAGTTCCATTTAACCTCGTCTGCTCTACTGTCGTTTGCTGGGGCGTTATTATGGGATGGATTCAAACTGTTTATTGACCTAACCATCGCCAGAGTGGTGGAGTTCTGAGAGTTCATCTTCTCTCATCTAAAGGTTTCAGTGATCTGCTTTGATTATCAAATCAGAATCCAACAGAAATGGAGCCATTTACCACCAGACTAAGAGCAGGATAACTTTGATAACTGCTTCAGACTTTCAGACTACTGAGAGCAGGGCCGGCTCTAGGCATAGGCAACATAGGCGGTCGCCTAGAGCGCCATCGGCTGCAGGGGCGCTGCAGCTTTAATCGATAATTAATAATATACTTTTCTTTTGAAAATTTACCGGATGCTCTCGGTTAAATCCGGTTAAGTCTGCAAACGATTAAAAAACTGTCCTCTTTTGGAATCGCTCGCGCTCCCCCCCCCTTCCGGGGGGGTGGGGTGCTGCAAGCGATTTCCAAAGACGGGGGGGCGCGCGCAGTTAATCTCGCCTAGGGTTAGGGTTAAATTAGTTAATAATTAGTAATTAATTATTAGCACTAAATTAGGTAGAGCCGGCCCTGACTGAGAGTATTTCTGACAGGGTAGAGGACAGATATGTGACCAGGAGAACAACTGAAACATCTGAGCCTTCAGTTCTGTGAGCCTTGTTCACAGTCAGCGAGGCTGCTCATCATCGAACCACCTCTGTTACATCTGGATGGGGAGACTGGATATGAAGGGGTGTGTGTGAGTGTGTGTGTGTGTGTGTCTGTGTGTTTTAGACACATTGTGTTGTTCAGATCTTGGCGTCCAGCATCTCCAGCAGCAGTTTGTGCATGGGCACCCGCCCGGTCAGGTGCAGGCGACAGAAGGCGTGGACGGCTGCCTGGGCGGTCTGGCGGAGCAGGGGGAGGGTCATCAGCAGACGCCCCGCCCGGTGGGGCTCTGCCGGCCAATGGGAGGCCTCGTAGTCCTGCAAGGCCTCGTGGAGGTTGTCCTGGAAACGCTGCACGGCCTCGGCACTCTCCAGACTCTCTGCGTCTGAGTGGGGGGGGAGAGGGGGGGGGGGTAAATTAGCGGTTATTTCACCCAGAGAGGAAAAGAGGAACAGGAAGTGACAGTGACGCGAAAGAAAGGGAGAGAGAAACAGAGTGAGAGAAAGATGGAGGGCTGAAAGAGGGAGAGAAATGAAGGGGCAGAAAGATAGACAAGGTCAAACAGAGGTATAGGGGACACGGGTGGGGGGGTGTGTGTGGAGAAGGGCAACTGCAGCCTGTGGGTGTTTGGATCAGGGTCTACTGGAGTGTTAACCCCCCCCCCCACTCCCTCACAGACGCACACAGCCTCTGGGTTTACAGTATTCCCCGTCATCTCCCATTCGCTGACCCCTGTGACCCTGCATCTTTCTAATCTAGAAACTAATGGATCCATACGAAGGCCTGTGTTAATCGGTGAGCACAGAGGAGGGGGAATGGGGGAGAGGTGGCAGGGGGCAGGGGGGGGGGGGGTGGGGTGGTGGAGAGAGGCTGGGGATGCATGTATTGATTGGGGGCAGAGGAGGCCTCTGTTCCCTCCAGTAGGGTATTGATCAGCTTCGGCCAGCTCTGGGAGGGTGAGGGGGGGGGTGGGGGTGAGGGGGGGTGAGCGGGGTGCCAGACCCTGGAGGAAAGTGAAGCCAATGACAAGCCCCCAGGGAAACAGACTGTCTACGGCTGGAAGTGTTCACATTTAGCCTCAAACTGCTCTGCGCCTGTGTGTGTCTGTGTGTGTGTGTGTGTGTGTGTGTGTGTGTGTAGCGTGTCCATCTGTGAGTGCTACCTGAGTTAGCCAGAGCCATGGCCCTCAGAGTGACAGCCTCTTCCTGTGTGAGCTTCATCTGGTGGTACTTGGTGATCAGGTGTCTCAAGGAGCTGTACAGGTCCAGCAGCCCTGCGCTCCGACACTGCTCGGCGTCCAGGCGCAGGTTAGCTGCAAACACGATCTCCTCCCCTCCGCTCCCGTTGCTTAGTGACCGCCACACCACAGCCAGCACCAGAGCTTCCATCCAACCGCTCTGCAGCAGGGCCATCTGGTCCACCAATGACAGACTAGAAAAACCTGAGGAGGCGGGACAATCGAGTCATGTGAGGGTCATGTAGCTCTGTTTTTAAGCTCTAATGAAAGGTTTACATTTATTCACGGGTGTCAAAAGTTTAAATGAGGGTTAATTGATAAACCAATCAGCAGAAAGTGGTTACCTGGGATGTGCTTGGCCCAGCCAATCATGACCAAGAGTTCCCTGTTCAGGAGGTCACACAGGGTCAGCAGGGTCTTTAGGTCACTGTCATTGGTTGAGGTGTCAGGCGAGGCACACAGGGGGGCAGGCTCTGTCAGCAGTAGCTGGGACACTACTTTGTTTCCTAGGAGACAACAAATGTAAAAAAAACATGGTATCAGAACTATAAAAGTTGTAGTGTTGAATGTGTGTATGTGTACTTATCTAAGTGTGTACGTGTGTGTGCAGTGGAGAGGGTGTGTGTGTACATGTGTGTGTATGTGTGTATGTGTGTGCGTGTGTAAGGTGTGATGTACTCACTGTTAGATTTCATTGGGTGTGTGTAAGGAGCTTTCATGTACATAGTCAGGCCTGAATCCACCTGCCTCTTATACTTCTGTCTCCCACCTCTGACACGGTCCATACGGACACCTTAACACACACACACACGCCCACACACACACGCCCACACACACACGCCCACACACACACGCCCACACACACACACAGCGTCAGTATCTCAGCATGTCCAGACTGGCTCTTCTTAACAAACCAAGCATCAATTTGATGGGACAGAGACATTGACGTTTGACAGTGAAAAACTGATTGTGACATTTATTAAGAAATGTTTCCCAAAAAACGCATTTACGAGAGAGAGAAAGCAAGAGACACAGACAGAGAACGCGAGAGATGGAGAAGGGTAGAGAGACAGAGAAGGGTAGAGAGATAGAGAAGGGTAGAGAGATAGAGAAGGATAGAGAGATAGAGAAGGATAGAGAGATAAAGAAGGGTAGAGAGATAGAGAAGGGTAGAGAGATAGAGAAGGGTAGAGAGATAGAGAAGGGTAGAGAGATAGAGAAGGATAGAGAGATAGAGAAGTGTAGAGAGATAGAGAAGGATAGAGAGATAAAGAAGGGTAGAGAGATAGAGAAGGGTAGAGAGATAGAGAAGGATAGAGAGATAGAGAGATAGAGAAGGGTAGAGAGATAGAGAAGGGTAGAGAGATAGAGAAGGATAGAGAGATAGAGAAGGATAGAGAGATAGAGAAGGGTAGAGGGATAGAGAAGGGTAGAGAGATAGAGAAGGATAGAGAGACAGAGAAGGGTAGAGAGATAGAGAAGGATAGAGAGATAGAGAAGGATAGAGAGATAGAGAAGGATAGAGAGATAGAGAAGGGTAGAGAGATAGAGAAGGGTAGAGAGATAGAGAAGGGTAGAGAGATAGAAAAGGATAGAGAGATAGAGAAGGATAGAGAGATAGAGAAGGGTAGAGAGATAGAGAAGGGTAGAGAGATAGAGAAGGGTAGAGAGATAGAGAAGGATAGAGAGATAGAGAAGGATAGAGAGATAGAGAAGGATAGAGAGATAGAGAAGGATAGAGAGATAGAGAAGGATAGAGAGATAGAGAAGGGTAGAGAGATAGAGAAGGATAGAGAGATAGAGAAGGATAGAGAGATAGAGAAGGGTAGAGAGATAGAGAAGGATAGAGAGATAGAGAAGGATAGAGAAGGATAGAGAGATAGAGAAGGGTAGAGAGATATAGAAGGGTAGAGAGATAGAGAAGGGTAGAGAGATAGAGAAGGATAGAGAGATAGAGAAGGATAGAGAGATAGAGAAGGGTAGAGAGATAGAGAAGGGTAGAGAGATAGAGAAGGATAGAGAGATAGAGAAGGATAGAGAGATAGAGAAGGATAGAGAGATAGAGAAGGGTAGAGAGATAGAGAAGGGTAGAGAGATAGAGAAGGGTAGAGAGATAGAGAAGGGTAGAGAGATAGAGAAGGGTAGAGAGATAGAGAAGGGTAGAGGAACAGAAAGATAAAGAGCCGGAGAGGGAGACCATCCTTGTTTCCTCACCTTCCTTCATCATTCCAGCACGCAGACACTTCTGGAAGCGACACGCCTGACACGACTTCCTGCGACGTTTGGTGATCTCACACTCGTTCATCACCGGACAGCTGTACTCGATGTTACCTGGCAACACAGGAAACACACACCATGGTTACATGTGCCTGTACCGTAACCAACCACACTGCCACGGTCTGCAGAGACCTCTAGCTTATCATGGTAGTTAAACATGACAGTGATGACAGTAATGATTTAATGAGGAGTTGATCTTCCGGACTGTTCTGGGAGCTCTGGCTGCCTACTTCACACATCTGGTGAGGTCATGAGACTTCATTAAGGTGTGGAGGCTGGGGCAGGGCCCAGATATTGACCAGACATTGACCACTTCATAACTGGCACCCTGAGCTTTCACACAGCAATCCATAGCAGCCCCAGCCTCAGCCCCAGCCCCAAGACCAGCCCCAAGACCAGCCCCAGACTCAGCCCCAAGACCAGCCCCAGACTCAGCCCCAAGACAAGCCCCAGCCTCAGCCCCATCCCCAGCCTCAGAATCTGCCCCAAGACCAGCCTCAGAATCAGCCTCAGAAACAGCCCCAAGACCAGCCCCAGCCTCAGCCCCAGTCCCCAGCCTAGCCCCAGCCTCAGAATCTGCCCCAAGACCATCCCCAGCCTCAGAATCTGCCCCAAGACCATCCCCAGCCCCAGCCTCAGCCCTAGTCCCAAGACCAGCCTCAGAATCAGCCCCAAGACCAATCCCAGCCCCAAAATCAGCTCCAGCCTCAGAATCCGCCCCAGCCCCAAGACCAGCCTCAGTCTCAGTCCCAGCCTCAGCCCCAGTTCAATCTAACACCCTATTGATTGGCTTGGCCACACTCAACCTAAGCAATTAAACAATTTAGGTCTCACAAGACAATAAGGTTTTAATAGAGTATTGACGAGAGGCTGGATATGGCCCGGTCTCTGCCCAGACAGAGGGCCAGGCTCTGGGTGGGAGAGGGACTATGTTGTGGGGTAAAGACCCAGGATCAATGATTTGTTTGATCCCTGTAGTGGACAACAGGCTAAAGGGGGGATCAGTCACTGATTGCCAGATCACTCTAAACACTCAGACCATCCTCATCATCATCATCATCATCATCACCAGCCACAGTATCTTAACCATAGCTGCTGTCTTGGAGAAGCTGAAGAGGAGCTGAGGAGCTTAGTTTAAAATGATCCTCCTCTGCAGTAAAGCTCTCTCCATCATCTTCCTGCCTCTCCAGCACCAGAGGCAGCTTTGGACCCAGACACATCGTCTATTGGAGACTTGTGGAGAAAACTTGAAATAGTTGCGACACATTAAACATGCAAATGCATGTCAAAAGTGTTTAAGATAAAACACTTACTGATAAGAGATGGCTAAGCTATCAACAGCTGAACACTTTGAGTAAGAAAATAAAAGACAACAAAAGAGATCACTATGCAGTGTCTGCTGTAATCAGTTAAAAAGATACATCACAATAAGTAGACTTCGATAAATAACAAAGTACATGAACATGCTTCCGCCTGTTTAATCCCTAATTAAAACCTCAAAGTCTATAAACCAATATGAAGCACATTTTGACTTCACACGGAAATCAATCTCCTACCAGCACCCAGCTGAGAACTATTGGAAATCTGTTTCAAGATCAGCCACGATGGTTGGACTCAGACTAATAGATTATTGATCAGTTATATCAGTTAGGCCTACAATATTCAGCAATTTGGTGGTGGCCTACATTTATAACATATGGAAACATACACATATGAAAGCAATCCAATTATCACCAAATTAGTCTATTCTTCCACATGTTAACTTCATGTTTCTTTTTTTCTTTCTTTTTTTTTTACCTTGAATTGAATTTTGAAGTGCATGAATGGAATTTTGAATGGATTTTTTTTTATTTTATTTTTTTTTTACCTTGAATTGTCCTTTTGAAGAAGGCTTTACACGCCTCGCAGGAGGCAACCCCATAGTGGTATCCGGATGCAAAGTCCCCACAGACCAGGCAGAGCCGCTTAGGGCCGCTGCTGAGCGGCAGGTAGTCCAGCTGAGCGCAGAGCGGCAAACTCTGCTGGGAGTTAAAGAGTGAAGCGGTGTCTGGTGCCGCGCTGCCGCTCCCCCTGCCGCTGCCGCTGCTGCTGGAGCTGGGGGACCCGGGGTCCAGAGACCTTCCCTGGGAGAACAGACTGTATCCACTGCAGTCTGACCCCGGGCTGAACGGGACCGGAGTGTCCAGAGGGAACGCCGGACTTGACGGATCCGTTTTGACTCCCGGTTCGTCCGGTGACGGAGCGTCATCCATGCGGCAGGAGTCCAACAAACTGAGAAAATGGTTTTATTTTGATTTTTTTTACTTAACGTTTAAGTCATGACGTGATATAATGATACTATAATGATTACTAGTCTAGACTCAGTTGGAACGAAAAGTTGGATCAATCAAAAACTTTTGTTTTAACTTAGTAAAAAATAGAAGGAGGAAAAAAGCAAATAACCTTGAAATCAATTTGTAAATAAGGATGACGAAATATAGTTTATATTTTATTTACTGTATTAATAGATCAAATAACTTTGGTATAGTATACTGACACCTGAACATTTTATTTTGCTTACCTGTGCTGATGAAGAAAATTGAAGATTTCAGTCAAACAAAAATCTTTTAGATCCATGTTCCAGAAAGACTTAACAGTAAAGGTCTTTTCTTGGAGTAGTAAAGCCTCTCCCCTTGCAGAAGGGATGAAGGGAAAGAGATGGAGAGACAGAGAGGTGGAGGGACGAGAGAGAGATAAGAGTGAGGGATCTGACAGGTTTATTTATCAGACAGTGGGTTAGTAGGGAGGCGGGGCTTATGACAGGGGAACCAATCAGTCCTGACTGGGAAGGAAAGCCTCTGTTGATGGACTGTCTCATGTGACCAGGACT